>CM069857.1:189866536-190466536 GCA_036172795.1 Pelodytes ibericus | reverse complement strand
AGGACGGAGATACCGAAAAGATGTGGGAGGACTGATTTTGGGAGATCTGCCACTAGTGGGTGAGAGATGGGAATGTTTTAGAAAAGGGCAGAGTCTCTCTCCTTCTGGGGAGAACTCAGGAATTTGAGGCTTTTAATAGCACATGTTCCCTATAACAATAGACATCTCCATACACATAGTATTGAGCTAAGTCCCAGGAGTAAAAACGTCATCCAAACTCTCTATATACATAACCAATTCTTTATATGGGTATTTTTAGTCGGACCCATATATATATGAATCATCAATTTTTCATATTTTTAATGATTCATAATTAATAACCCACATTCATATGTTTATGGTTATTAATATCCGACAGAGATGTGCTGCTACTTTACTATCCGATACTGGTAAAAAAATTCAAATTTCACAAAGGGTTTGGCCAGGGGTGATATGGAGGGGCACTTGTCCACTGTAGAAGCAGTGCCATGATCCTCATTGTGGTGTTTTGCAAGAAGACCATTGGCACATCCTACAAAATAGCTATTAATTTATTTGTTATTGCCACTAGAGATTGTAGGACTTCATTATGTGTTTTAATTGTGGGGAGTCATACATGTTTTTAATGATACTCCAAATGTTGGTTGGATTGGCTAGATTTCTATTCAGCTTATCAGTGAAATATGCTGCATTGGCAAGTTTGGTTTGATTTTTGCACCTAATTCAGATGTGCTGATAAGTAGCGGAATCTTACGCTGAGCAAGTTTGTTTAAATATTTCCTGTATTACCTCTACACTCCCCATATCAGTCCCATAGCTTTATTTACATTTATTAAAATGGCAGTACTAAAGTATGTTTGGAGAGAGTGTAACCGCTTGCTGGACTATTCAAATCTGTGATGCCAAACTGGAGGACTGGTTAAGCAGGAAACAGGATTATAGCAAAGTCCCTCCAATAATACAGTAATAAGTCAGTACTAAACTTTCAGTATAGAACCTGGAATATTCTTTAATGGAAAAAAAATATGGGCTTCTTCATACACCCAATGACAGTTTAGTTATGGAGACAGAATATTGTACCTTTAACCAATTATAAACAGGCCTACATTTAGTTAGTTAGGAACATGGGTAAGAGTTATATGAAGTGTGTAGTATAATAAGTGCTGGCTTCAGTAATTCTAATTTAATTAGGCCACTTATTACACCTAATATTGTATGCGTGTGTCTGCAGTTTCTATCAGCCCCTACTGTATGAACTTTTGTTTTTACTAATCCGCAAACACACCTTTATCAAATGTTAAACATACATAGGAGTGTTATACAATGGACAAACAGATTTGGGAAACAAAATACAGGCACTATAAAACTAAACTCAGAACATAAGCAATAGTAAACAAGCCACAGTTTTTGCTTTTGTTATAGTTTTTAACTCTTCTATGGCTTGTAAGTGTCTGGGCCTATCAAGGAATCCAATCCTGGGTAAGCCCAAAGGGTTTATCAGTGGATGAGGGGGTACTAACTGGATTTTCACCACCCCTGTTAGGAGAACTTACTTTTTCAAATTATTTTTCAACAGATGCAATATTGGCTATGAGCCATTTATTATTCAGTATGGTAGAACATGTTTGTTAATAGATAATTACTATAGGAGTAAAATCAATAAAGATCTATTTGGGTTTCTACCGTTTTTTTTGTGTATATTGTGAAGCTTTGAGACTATGTTTTACTTATTGTTTTATTAAACCTGCTTGGATTCATGTGATATTCGAGTACATATTAATTACGTTTGATATTTGATTTTGTAGCCTTTGTGCAGAAGGAGAAGGGGATGACGTCACGCCTTATCAAGTTTTATAAACTCTAGATAATGAAACAATTTATAATGGTCCCATTCTGAAGTTTTCAATTTCCTTTCAATCCACATTCTAACATATCTTGCAGATAAAAAAAATCTAGATTATGAGAGACTGATAACATTAATTTGCACTATACATTTCTTTTTCTCTTGAATTCTCACTGTACTATTGAGTAGTTCAATGGCCTTAAAGTACAAATAATCCTAGTATAAAATCATTTTTATTTTGGCATTCTTGACATTTTGACTGCCAGTCTCTAAAATCCCAACAGTAGGCTCACCCATTCATTCGCCACCACCATGAGTAAATAACATCATTCCTTACATATCAAGCCTTTGCTCTCAGTACACAGTTTGCTCAGATGCAATGGGTGTGTAGAGGGTGCTGGAACACTTTAAGGAATTCAGGAATCCTGTTCATTTGAACCATTGGTGCAAATCTCACGTACACACAATGCTAATAAATATAAGAGTTGATAAAAAAAGATAATCTCATAATGTATTAATGTCAGTATGATTGAATATAAATGTTTATACACTTAGCTTTTTAGCACATCACAATATTTTTTGGATACCACCACATAATAAATCCTGTGAAACTAAAGCATAAAAAGTTAAACAGAGATTAATGAAATTATTGGTTCTAGTGTACTAAACTGTCCATTTTAACTGTTATAATATATGTGAACACAGTAAAGTTGAATGATATGGCCATAGATTGAAGGAGATTCTAAAATGACTAATCAAGTGTGGTGTTTTAGTCAGTTTTATTATCAAACTCTTGCATTTGCCTTGATCTTAATAGACAAATGTGCATGAATCTTCAGTGATTTGGCTCACAGCTAAATCTGACTTGAAAATAGACAAATATTAGACAACATTCAGTAAAACATGATAATGAATTTGGATTTCATAATGGCCGAATATGAATAAGTGTGTTTTTACAAGACAGTGAAATGTGTTGAATTGACAACTTAGCTACAATCATCTGAACAGAGAATCTGAGTTAGAAAAATAGACAAGATAGAGAATTTGTCCCAACCAGTTTAGGCCAATTATCATATCCCCACAGTGCACTGCTTAGTGAGTGGACACTCACATTCATTGCTACTATTTAATGAAAGATATTACTGCAATAGTCCAATCTTCCCATCTTTTATTGATTTCAGACTTTTTGGGATTTCTATTGCAAAAACAATACTATGTGGTCTACAAACAGCTTTGGTAGGGATCTATTAAGGTAGCGATGATCTGGAACACTTTTGACATAATTATCAAAATGTATGTAATTTTGCTATGCCGATTTCTAGTGAGAGCATTCTCAATTTTGGCCACTGAAATGTCGTATTTCTGGCTGATTCATGATCATTTCAGTAATCTCTGAATAAACCAATCACAAAGTGATCTGAACTAGTGTGAAATTCAGAAGTCCACATTTATATAGAAAATCTAAGTTCTCTGAATAGACCTCATAGTCTTTGAAAGCCATGGTACGTCTTTCTATTTTATGTTGCACGTTTAAGTAACTTCATTTATAATAATTCACATGTATTGCAGATAGGCCTGCTAAAATGATATAATAATGATGTATTGAGGAATGAGGAAGTTATCTCCGCAGAAAATTTAAATATCTAATCTAAGATTGTTTTTCTGATTGTTCTGCACACTTTCTTTAATATTGAATTGATTGCAAGTTTTTAGATTTGTCTTGTTAGTATGTCTGTATAATATATGTATTTTTGATATTTTCATAATATATTTTTTTTTAAATGATATATTAGAATTAATCATGTTTGGTTTAGTTCTTGATATTCATGTAAGGGCTGTTCAATGATTTAATATAAGAGATTGAAAATCAAGTTTGTACAGAACACAAACTATGTTTGATGTCCACATTAAGTCTGCAAAGTTTTGTATGAACAGTAAATGATATCAAACTGAATGCCACAAGAAACCTGGTGAGATCTAAAATTTGACAGATGGGACTGAGACAAGTGACAGGCAAGCAGGCAGGCAAACTGAGAAAACTTAAAGAATTAGAGATAGAGGAAGCCAAAAATCTCTCAGTGCCAAGAAGGCAAAGGGGGAGAGGAGTAAACAGAAATCTGCTCTGCAGATGGGTGGAAGGAGATTTAAAAAGACAAAATGTCCTTTATGAAATTAAGGAACACATAAGTGGACATGTTCTTACTGATACTGGTAATTGCACATTTTGGTTAATTTATATAATAGAACTTGGGAGCATTGGCTGGAGACTCTATTGAAAAAATCTTTACAATTACAGATTGCTTCCAAGCTGAATGGAGAAGAAAATTAAATCACACTCTAGATGGCAATGTGCCAGAACTGATTTAACCCATAAGAAAAAGAATGTCAGTGTACTAACCTACACCAACAGCCCAACCTAAGGTGAAAAACCAAACAATATCAAAAGCAAATTACAAAAGGTCCTTGAAAGTTATCTGTCTTATGATGATACAATATATACAGAATATCCAAAATAAATATTCTTATAAAAGTACATTCACAACATGTTGGAAACACCACTTAAACAACTTTTAAAGAAAATACTAATGAAGGACGCAAAAATATAGATTTTGTTTGCATGCTCAAGCACATTTAACAGAAAAAAAGTTGTAAGGGTGCACAAAACTGCAGTGCCCACCATAATGTGTGAGTACCATAAGAAACAGATATATAAAACCTGAATTGTTTAGACTGGAATTTTAACACAGACTTTGTTCACATGTTCCAAATATAACACAATATGATGATACATGTAAGAAAACAGAGACAGAGATTGCAATAATATGTTGAACCATCCCTGTGTATGTATGTACTCACAAAATAAACTGTATTCAGTGCCTTGAGTGCATTAGGTAGCTTTATATATGTGCTTCACTTCATGCTGCTTTTGTTTAATGCTTACACATAATAGCAGGAAAGTCTCCAAAAGAAATACACCAATAAAAAATGCAGTCTATTCAAGCAAAAAGCAGATATCTTACATGGAGGTTTGCAGATCAGCATTCAGCAACAATAAAAAGGCACATCCAATGTCCAAGATAAAAAAAAAAAGGCTATGTGAGTCAATAACAGTGAAACTCAAACTCATGAAAGGAGTCCCTATTCTTATGAGTGAGGTTTGGGAGCAGCTTGGCTATTGTCTGTTAAGATGGAAGAACTGATGACATTAGAGGCTTGTTAAAAGTTTCTTCACCTTACAGATAGTCAAAGTTCTGCTATGCACATGGATCATTTTTTGTCACCGGAATGTGTTTTTTCTTTTCATTTGGTTGGACAGATTGTTTAATTCTTTTAAATAAGTGTCAGGTTCTAAAAATGTTTATTTAATTTATTTTATGTTTGGATTGGCATATTTACATAGGCCAATGATAAGGACTAAAGGGAATTGATGAATATATAGGATAATAGCAAGTATTACACAATTTTTTTGCAGGTTTGTTTATTTTCTAAAATGTTTGGGAAGACCCAAGATTCCTTTTTTTAACTTTATTTAATGATTAATTCACCCATTAAAGGATTGGAAGGCAAAGGCATCCAATGGTCATCACTAGTGGAGAATAACAAGATCTTGGGCAACATTCATTGTCTTGTATCTATATGAACACTATTATGTCTGTTGAACTGGGCATTCTCCTAACCCCTTATCATTATAGTAGGGAACTGAGATGTGGAAACTGGTCCTACTCTGAGTTTTAAGCACTAATACAGTGACAGAAAGTTGCAGTTGTGTACCAGTCTCTAATCAGGCAGATAACTTAGGTCAGTGAGTTAGGTACCACAGTTTGAATACACAATGGTTGAGGAATAGGGATAACCAAGTAACAGTTCCCCTCTTGTTGAGTTGGTAGACTTTGGGACCACTATGACCTATATGAATCAACTTCACACAAAGTCCTTACACATGTTTCCTCAAAACTCTAAATTGTTTACAAATAAAAGTATTTCCTTTTTTTTTTTTTTTTACTTTTAATTGGTACAACAATGGCCTACTTAATAAACATTTTTGTGCCATTTGGATACTTTTATTTTTACATTATTAAAATGAATTTGAATGTCTGCGTGGGAAACATTAGCAGTGAAGTTTGTGATAAATTTGCTGAAATACAGCACGGATCATATATAAAAAGGGGCACAGGAGTGTGTTTAAAAAGTGTTCGACAGCACCCACCAAATCAATCTGGCAAAAGGTACTATCGCAGCTCAAGCAAAGTACTGTATATGGATGTATAAAAAAGGTACAATCATTTTTATAGATCATTTTTTATCAATTCCCAACACTTTGCTACTTTTATAGGTAACTCCCAAAATGTGTGAAATATAGGAATTCTGGTGTCTTGGGAAATTTCATCAACTTCTTTGCGATCTTATGACGTGCCTACAACGACGCAGTGTTCCTAGAGCCAATTGGCGGTTATCTGGTCATGTGATCATGGTGATCAGTTAATCATCATGGTCACATGCAATTTAGATGTTTTGAAACATTGACTTTGCCTCCAATTCACTCCCTATACTTCACATACTTACTGTGAAGTTCAGAGAGTGATAGATATGTACAAAAAAAACAAAAATATTTGTTGTAAAAAAAGTAACCCTTCATATCCCTTGCTGATAACAGTCTGTTACTTTCCTTTTTACTTTATGGCCTTCATAAAAAGTCAAAATGTTCCCACTTTTATATGTCTTTTTGTATAGGATGCCCAAAGAAATATATAACTGTTCTTTAAAAAAACATTATATAACCTGTATGGGTGGTTTAAATGACAGAGAAGAAAATTAATTTATAGAACCATTAATTAAAATGGTAAAATCACTCTGGTCATTGGTCCAGGAAAATCCCTGGTCCTTAAGGGGTTCACCTTCATTCTACAATACCAGTGATAAATTCTAAAGAAAACAAGATAGAAAGAAAATTGAAAAAGCAAGAATGTGAACAAAACATGGCCAATATATTGATTTTACATTACACCATCAATAGAACTGCTACATAAAACGTGCATAATTTACATAACATGCCCCTACATGTTATATAAATGTATAGTTTAGGTTAAACATTACAAATTTGTTGGCACCATCCCAAAATAAGCATTGTTATTTAAAACGTTAAACATTTTAAAGCAATATTACTTGCAATATAGTTTAGTCAACCAAAATATTTTCTGTCACAGTTTCACTTTGTTATGGTCTCTGAGAACTGAAATAGTTTAAAGGTCAACAGCACCTTTTTTATCCTGTAGTGTCAACAATACATCGATGTCCTATTTGAGCTCAAATTAGGGAACCAGTGGGTAAAATAAATTTAGAGGCTCATGGTGTCACTTTACCAGCCCTCTCATTATTATCAGAGATAGGTACAAATAGACAGGCAAGACCAAAATACTGACAGATAAGGCATGTCTCCCAACTGCGCTGCTTTGGGCTTTGTCCCGCTGCCGTGCTGCGCTGTACCATTTTTGGGACAGAGGTAGTGCTTGACTGAACAATGAGATCCAGTCCAATATCATTCTCCGCTATCATAGACAGCAGAGAATGCATACTATGCATGTGCAGTGCTGACACTCATCCTCCCAAGCTCCATCCCTGAATTCCCGATTCCCTGTGGGCAGAAGTTGGGAGTTATGGATATGGTACAGGTATTAATAGATAGCCAGGCAAGACACAGATATAGAGCACTGGTTGACCCAGATGTATTTTTACCTAGTTTCCTTTTATCACCTCTTCTCTACCTGAAATCCAGAAATGAAGAAGAGAAAGAAAGAATGTGAAGGTGGAGACAATGAAGAACTCTCCTCTCACACAAGTGAATGTCTGGACGGCATATCTGACCTCTGACTTTTATACCCTAACATATTCATCTCAGCCAGAGCCTCATCTGAGGAAGGTGATTGCCTACCCTACACATTGATACATTAGAACTGAAAAAAAGCCCAGACCCATTAATTCAGGTTAGAGAGCAGGATGAGAACTAATTACCCCCGTTCTGCTTTGCCAGCCCTGCCTGCATTATAGCTAGACATATGTACTGCAACTCCACCAGCTACTGTCATAATTATGTTTAGTTACAGACAATTTCTTGAGCTTACATGCTTACTCTTTAGCACCTTGAGGCAAGTTAAGCAGTTGTGGGGTTGAATGTTCATTTGCAGACACAGTGTGTATGCCAATTTCTTGTTAGGACAGCAAAGGAACAATTAATTGAGCCCAGCAAGATAACCAAATAAATTGGTTTGCAAAGTCCACATGCTCTTTTTCCAGATGCATATTAGCCATTCCTCCTAAGTTTAGTTAAAGCAAATTAATGTTGGGGAAATGATTCATTCATGCTGCGGATTTATTTGTCTTTAGCTTTTATAATAACATTATTCATATGCACAATAAGATTAAAACCCTCTAATCCTCAGTTTGATAGCAATTCCCATTGTGGTCTATGTTTATCCATTGCAATGTGTGAGTTACCGCTGCAGAGCATGAGATACTGGAAAGCAAGGGCTAGTGATATACAGTAGGGTAATTTATTAGCCATGTAATCCAGCATAAAATGATAATATTGTTGTTAAAGATCCATATCATATGCTGTAGCAGAAGTGAGACAATGATATAGGTTAAGTATAGAGATAATACAAAGGAAATAAACATTCAATAGCATGTTAAATAATATGGATACAGTAAAATTGTAACCCATTCAGTTTCACGAGATGTTAATACGGTAGTCTCCTGAAGTATTTATTATAAGTAGAAAGAGTATAAAGAGAAGCAAATATTATTCTTGCTATCATGTATTACTATTACACTAAGAATGCCTTTTCCAATAGTTATCTAATTTGTTTTGTAAAATATTGTGGATAGGATTACTATTGGACCTTAATGGTTAATATGGTCGAGTGACAAGTTATTTAATGTATATTATGTTTTAACATCTTTTTGGGGCTTATGTCAGGGTGCTATACATAGAATCCTGCTGAATCCTGTGAGCAGGTTTCTCTGATGGGCATCACTAGGGGATTAATCTCCTGAAAAAATGCTTTGAAATTCCTTAGCGTTCTTTTATTACCCTTTATTCACTTCTTTGCTATTTAGATATCATTCGATGACTTTCACCTCCATTATTCATTTTAACCATTTGCCTTATTTCTCTGTGTTAGAGTTCAGGTTCACTGTAAACTGAATTATATGAAGCTGAATTGAATGAGCAGCAGTGCAGAGGGGACACAGTGGGGAATGAACATGTGTTAGGTATGTATTTGTGATACTTAAATTATCACAGAGAATTGTCTTGATATTTATGACTGCATAAAACTTTGGTAATTCAACTTTTGCTATGCAGAGTTAGTATTTTTACGCTTTTTACTAAAGTGTACCTATCATGTAAAAATTACAGATAATGATATTTTATGTATATATTGTGATAGGCACATTGCCTGCAAAGTATAATCAAATTGTCTTAAAGGATTTTGATATTAGTGTTCACTTCTGTGCCTTTCTATGTGCTAACTTCATAGACAAAACATGGCATCTAAATATGACATATGTGCATCCACTTGCTACCTAAAAGTGACATCAGAATCCAATGATGCTTAGCATGCTACCTAATTAGAAGGGTAACAATAGCCCCATTTGGTGTGGTTGGATGCTCATATGACCATATATGTGGACATCATAGCGGAGGTGGATAACATATTAAGGTAAGTATATCATTTAATTATATATTGGTGGGTGATTTTGCCATGAAATATTGATTGTGTCATCCAGATTTTGTGACCGGTATACATTAAGAATTTAAAAAGTGTAAGAAAAAAGTTGTGCACAATATTTTGCACAAACTAATAAACAGTACACAGAAAAGTTTACTCTAAAATTAGTATGTCTACTAGTTAGCAATAAAGGAACTAACATCAATAACCTGTGTTATAAACATAAGTTTGTTTTTCAAATCTGAAACACTTTACTAAACACATCTGATACTGTCTGAAACATGTTACCCTAATGTTATGGCCTGGACATCTCACATATGTACTAATTGCAATTTACTATACAGTGTTAGAATGATGAATACATTATTGACAATGTCATAAAAATTGGAATAAATATTTGTAAAACCCATAACAGTTTTTTGAATTCACATTAATGAAACATGGTTAAAGCATTCTACGTAAATAAGTATGTAGTACATCTTAGCTGTGACAATATGACCCCTAAAAATTGTTTACGCTGTACTGGATATGCAAAGGTTAGCTTTTCACTACACATTTTTGATAATTAAAAATGCAATACTTATCTTTGGGGGTTTTTTGTTAGAGAGAAAAATAAGACTTTTTGGCTATTTTTCAGGGCATATGCTATTTTCATGATGGAAAATTTTTTTCATGAAGAAAATAATAAGCAAAGTATTTATTCTCCAGAATCCTAAGATGAATATGTAATTTTCTGCATTGCACTATTTATATATTTTCTTTTTAACTGTACTATATTTTATTTGAATTTATGTTCAAACTGTCCTATTTATTCTAGTAATTGTTTTTATTTTCAAATTAAAATATATGGTTATTAGACAAATACCATCTTCTGTAAAAGAAACAGCAGAAAATGCTTTTCTGATAGGTCTCAAGCTTCCATGACTACATGTTGTATTAAAACAACACTAACGGAAGTGCTACCTTTTGTTCCAGTATCTCTGACTTGTTACGTTGTATTCTTAAATTTACATTGTGTGTCGATTCTGTTTTATCAATAAATAAGTAAGAATGGGTATATAAACCAATCTGTAATAAACATAATACAACTGCATACTGTAAATGTACAAGAAGTGTGATAAAGTGTTTAATAGATCAGCATATAATGCTGAAGTCACTGGTAAAATAACACTATTATCTGTAGGATGCATTTGCATTGAGAATTCATCCGTGTCAGTATTGTGCACCGATGTTTTTCTTATTACTACTAGATAATATACCCCCAAAATGTCCTCCTCTGTTGCTGTGCCCACTCCCTCCCCCGTACCTCCTGTACTACTGCACTCTCGTACCCCCCCCCCCCCCCCCACCAAAGGTTACCTTCTGCTTTGCTGCAAAATACCCCACCTCCAACATTTATCTCATTTTGTTTTGAAATTTCATTATGTTTGTAGATTATTGTCTATCCTTTCATTCTTACTAAGTATACAAGATTTACAGTATTGTTATTATTATTATTTTTCCTAGAAGGAATCAAATACCAGTTCCTGCTTTTAGCAATCAAGTGTGGGAACACTGAACTTGATCTATTATCACACATATAAAAATCTCTATACTACTATAATTAAAGCCTTACTGATATTGTTTTAGGTTAGCAGCTATTGGGAATGTTAAAACAATGTAATATTAAAATATATATATATATATATATATATATATATATATATATATATATATATATATGTTTTAATAAGGACATGCATCACTTTTGCTTTCTGATCAACATCAAGCCATGATTCAAACATTAACAGTTACGTGTTAAAAATAGAAAGACACATGCATTAATCAGGCTGGATACTACAGAGAGAAATTATGACTTGTATTATTTATTACATTTTCATATGTATTAAATGTTTGCACATTAGCATTAATATTCATTCTAACAAGAGGAATATACCTTATTAAAATGCATAGTTATTATGTTGGAATACAAAAAAAAATGTTGCAGAAAAATTATAGTTCTTCCTGATGTAGTATAAGAAGTAAAACTGTGTTCTGCAAATAAATATACTCCACCATCTATATTATCTGCTTAAATAAACAATTAATAAATAGGAATATAATAGTACATTTGAATTTATTATCAGTAAGAATTTTATTAAATAATGTAATATTTTCTGGCACAAAATATTCAATATTTCAAGAATAATTTGAATAACATCACATACTAGTTTATTTACTCTAAAGAAGCTTCCATTCTATAAGAATGCTTAAAATGTCCATAATATATGTATCTTGAGTAACTATAGGAATAAATTAACCTTAACTTGAACATTTCAACATTACTCTAAAATAATAATTATTTTTTATGAGAATTAGCCATGGCACATATAAGCCCTAGACGTATTAGCTTGTTTTCTCAGTCAGTTAATTATTTCATAGAATTATGTTCTCTTAAAAATTAGTCTTTTTATGACTTTAGAAAACTATCACAGTTACTGTAGTACTATAAAACATGAGAAATATATTGTTCTATACATTCCTGTTTTTATTTGTTTAAACTAAACTTAGGTTGAGGGAAATTACACAACTGATTCTTAAGAAAACAAACAAATCAAAAGCAGTCTTACCTTTGTTCTTTTTGTGGCATCTGAAGTGCTGTAGGAGTGATGCCTGACAAAGTCTTCAAAGTTAGACTGTTTGCTCAACTGCATGCTCTGTAACAGGTGGAAATTAATGAATGTGGTCCGTAGGAAAGATGTGGGAAAGTTAACAGTTATCGTCCCATTTACATTTTATGTGTCAGTCTGTAGCCCATTTACTTTAACATTTTATTCACTTCGTATATTACTTTGTCATTGTTATGTGGTTCAGTAAACCATAAAATATTTACATGACAAGTACATGTATAAGAGAACTCATTGATGCATAGAAATTGATAATGAACTTTCTGAAGCTATTTTGTTTTCTTCAGGTTACCTACATTTACTGGCCAAGGCTTACCTAATTCATTTGTCCCTGTTCCTATTGCACTATAGGTCCATCTTCAAGGTCTTTACACATCAAATCTCTTAATTTGCACCACGAATTGGAAGGCAAAATGTTTTTTTCTCCATGGTCGAATCCATAAAAGTTACAATGAACAAGTATTCTTGAACAAGCATGCAATTCTCTTACAAATGGTGCAAAAAGGGAAAGTGTACTTCACAAGACTATAATTAGTGCTTCTGTTTCCGCTCCCTTTGCCTTGTCAAGGCTTTGATTCAGTTTTACTCAGTTTTGTTCAAGGGTCATTACAAATGTCTACAGATGATTAGCATCTCTCCTGATCAAACTGAGATGATTAGCAAAATAAAATCTTTGAATACCACTTTGCATAGTGAAAAAGTATCAGGGATGATTAGCAAATGCAGCTAATTGTGTAGAGATTAACTAAGCATCAAGTTGTTTTGCACAGCGCTTCATAGCTAAGGGGACCTGAACTCTATTGTGCTGCTCTGTACAGTGTATTAATGAGCCATTTAATTTAAAATGCTGGGAAAAGTTTTATTCCTTCAGGATATTTCTTAGGCAATTGAGACTGACCATGTTAAATAAAGGGGGAAAAAACAGTTCTAGCCAGTTCACTTGATATTTCATGGATCTTTTTGAATGTTCTTTTGTGAACTAATTAGTTTTTACTATTGAAATGTGAATTTTGAAAGTTGCATCACTAAATAGGCCAGACCGTGAACGTGGCATGTAATTCATCAATAAGAGATTTCAAATTCAATTTTAAAAAGCATGGTATCTAATGTAAAACCAATACAGATTTATTTAATCATATAATTTGTAACGTAACATGAAGGGTCAGTATATGTTAATGTATTAGGACAATTTATTATTTGAGGAAAAGTTAATTTAGCATGAATTAAAAAACTGAAAGAGATTTGAAAGTGATTTGTCTTAAAAGGCTTATATGTAAATGCAAAATGATTGTACTATTGTTCTGTCTGTATTATTATAATTTACTAAATATGTAATGCACAGATGTACTCTTAAGTAATGAATAAACAATAATTTATGGCCAAATTACAATGAAATAGAATATGAAAGGTAATTAATGAGTGCACAGAGACTTTAATAATAATGTCAAGATGACTAAAGAAGATTGAACATTTTAAATGACTCCAGGAACATGACTATTCATGAAGGTCCTTGGCATTGAATACCAGTCAGCTAAACATCAGGTGAAGTGTTGAAGTGGAGGCTAAGTGTCAGGAGTAGAGATGCAGGAAAGGCCAAAGCTACTATCAGTATACATGTATCATTAAAAACAGAGGATAGACTTTTCAGAAACTATATATTACTTTTTGGTAAATTCCTTGATACAAGAGAATTACATTTGAGGAACTCAAACGTCTTCAAAGCTGGTTTGAACAAAAAATTGGATGCAACTTAGCTAGTTTCTCCGAAGGCCAAGAACAATTTTTCCACAGTTTACACACTTTCCCAGTGAAAATTAATGGCAGCCTTGTCAGGCCATTCTCCGAGTAGTAGGTATGGAATCTATCAATAGATTTGAATAGGTTATTGGGATCATGAAAACTGATCAACTTATCATAGCTAATTTCTGGTTTGTGTTTAATGACGGTATGTTCAACTTTAATCTGTTATTCTTTAATTTTAGATGATAGTCCATCCTCTATAGCAAGTATATTGACTCAATTTAGACTTTAGTTGAATATGTAACCAATAGACTCAATTTTGACTTGTTACCACTCAATTTCAATTCAATTTTGACTTAATTTCGACTTTACTTGTATAAGTAATTAATAGACTGAATTGACACTCATATTATTAGCACTCAATTTTGACTGAATTTCAAATCAATTTCCACTCAATTTCAACTTTAGTTGTATATGTAACTAAAATAATTAATTTTGACTCATTTCCACTTAATTTCATCACAATTTCAAATCAGTTTGACTTTAGTTGTATATGTAACTAATAGACTCAATTTCATCTAATTTCCACTCAATTCTGACAGAATTTTGACTCAATTCTGACTTTAGTTATTTATGTAAAAAATAGACTTATTGACAAATTTCCACTCAATTTTGACTTTAGTTGTTGTTTATGTAAGCATTCTAGTAAAAGGTTGGGAAATTTAAAATAAAGAGACGAATTTCATCCCCTAACTTATCCTATTGAGCTTAGATGAATGGCTTTCAGTCTTAATTCAGCAATTTCATCCGTATTCTTATAGTATTAAACATAGGTGAATTTTTGATTTCTACGAATGAAAATAACAAACTGAAAAAAGCGAACAAATTTGGTGGAAAACGAATGTAGCAATGGACGAAATTCATTTTGGCTGAAATTTGCTCTGGAAGAAACAAACAAAAAAAAAATGTGTCCAAAAGGACAAAAACAAAATGAAAATTTCTGTTTTGCCCAACTCTTGTGAATTATACCATTAGTTATTTCAAAAGCTTTTCATCATTTTGACTTTGAAATTTGTATATGCAACTCTCTAGACCATTTTGTAGTTATAAGGCTGATGTTTAATAATTTCATGAACATTTTTTGACATTATTTGTATTGCCATTTCTTTTTGAAAAATGTTTCAACCTACACTGTATGAATTTCTTAATTCAAATCTCTTAACCCATAACTGTTTTGTTTTTATTTTCCATACAGGGAGTGCAGAATTATTAGGCAAATGAGTATTTTGACCACATCATCCTCTTTATGCATGTTGTCTTACTCCAAGCTGTATAGGCTCGAAAGCCTACTACCAATTAAGCATATTAGGTGATGTGCATCTCTGTAATGAGAAGGGGTGTGGTCTAATGACATCAACACCCTATATCAGGTGTGCATAATTATTAGGCAACTTCCTTTCCTTTGGCAAAATGGGTCAAAAGAAGGACTTGACAGGCTCAGAAAAGTAAAAAATAGTGAGATATCTTGCAGAGGGATGCAGCACTCTTAAAATTGCAAAGCTTCCGAAGCGTGATAATCGAACAATCAAGCGTTTCATTCAAAATAGTCAACAGGGTCGCAAGAAGCGTGTGGAAAAACCAAGGCGCAAAATAACTGCCCATGAACTGAGAAAAGTCAAGCGTGCAGCTGCCACGATGCCACTTGCCACCAGTTTGGCCATATTTCAGAGCTGCAACATCACTGGAGTGCCCAAAAGCACAAGGTGTGCAATACTCAGAGACATGGCCAAGGTAAGAAAGGCTGAAAGACGACCACCACTGAACAAGACACACAAGCTGAAACGTCAAGACTGGGCCAAGAAATATCTCAAGACTGATTTTTCTAAGGTTTTATGGACTGATGAAATGAGAGTGAGTCTTGATAGGCCAGATGGATGGACCCGTGGCTGGATTGGTAAAGGGCAGAGAGCTCCAGTCCGACTCAGACGCCAGCAAGGTGGAGGTGGAGTACTGGTTTGGGCTGGTATCATCAAAGATGAGCTTGTGGGGCCTTTTCGGGTTGAGGATGGAGTCAAGCTCAACTCCCAGTCCTACTGCCAGTTCCGGGAAGACACCTTTTTCAAGCAGTGGTACAGGAAGAAGTTTGCATCCTTCAAGAAAAACATGATTTTCATGCAGGACAATGCTCCATCACACGCGTCCAAGTACTCCACAGCGTGGCTGGCAAGAAAGGGTATAAAAGAAGAAAATCTAATGACATGGCCTCCTTGTTCACCTGATCTGAACCCCATTGAGAACCTGTGGTCCATCATCAAATGTGAGATTTACAAGGAGGGAAAACAGTACACCTCTCTGAACAGTGTCTGGGAGGCTGTGGTTGCTGCTGCACGCAATGTTGATGGTGAACAGATCAAAACACTGACAGAATCCATGGATGGCAGGCTTTTGAGTGTCCTTGCAAAGAAAGGTGGCTTTATTGGTCACTGATTTGTTTTTGTTTTGTTTTTGAATGTCAGAAATGTATATTTGTGAATGTTGAGATGTTATATTGGTTTCACTGGTAAAAATAAATAATTGAAATGGGTATATATTTGTTTTTTGTTAAGTTGCCTAATAATTATGCACAGTAATAGTCACCTGCACACACAGATATCCCCCTAAAATAGCTAAAACTAAAAACAAACTAAAAACTACTTCCAAAAATATTCAGCTTTGATATTAATGAGTTTTTTTGGGTTCATTGAGAACATGGTTGTTGTTTAATAATTAAATTAATCCTCAAAAATACAACTTGCCTAATAATTCTAATAAACTTGCCAATCTGCAGAAATGTTTGGCAGTATGGGAGGATGTCTGTGCACAGTGTACAGTACAGACGTCCACCAGCTGCCTGCATGGAGCATCTGGGTCCCCTGCAGCGGGGGTCTAGGTCAGTTCCTCAGGGTGAGTTCACCACAGCAGTTCCAGTGCTGACAGTTCAGAGAGGCTGTTTTGGTGCTAAACTGTCAGCACAAAAGACTAACCCCCACCTAATTATATAGTGCCCTTACTTACTTTTAAAGTACCCCCTAACCCTAATATTAACCCATAACCACTACTTTTAACCCTTAAAATAACCTCTAAACCTAAAATCCTAATACTAACACCCTTATACTAACCCTAAACAAGCCCTAAAACTAACCAGCACCCCTAATACTAATCTGCATCGATGGAGCGCCTGACAGCGATGAACTGTCAGGCACTTGAACTCCCATGATAAAGCGGCCACTATGAAACGACTGCGCAGAACTATCCCATTCTGCCTCTGTGGAGGACCTGGATCTTAACCTTATAATCAGATTTCTGCAACTTGTCTTATAGTCAAGCAAATACAATATATTGTTTTTAACCTCTTCCCGACGCTAGGACATACTATGCAGTCCTGAATTTAAGTGCTAAAATATGCTAAGACGACATAGTACGTCCATCGTTAAACAGCTCATCGCGGCTCCCCGTGATGAGCATTTATGCGTAGAGCTGGGTTTGTGGCAAGAATCCACAAAGTTAGTGTGATGGGGGTTAAAAAGTTCAGCAGGGGTCTTATCCTCAATATCTCATTAAGTTACATAAACTTTGTATTTTGTACACTGAATATAGAACAGCAGATGAAATATGTTTGGTGTTCATTCCAGTATTAACAACAGTTATAATACTATACTTTTGTCTGGCAATGAAACAGATGAGGAAAAAACTTGCAAAGAGGGTATATAACAATGAATTTTAGATGTTTTGTTTTCCTTTTCCTCTCTAAAACACATACATCCTTTAATAAAGTTTTAGCTTATACATACATTCCTTCATGTAAGTATCACACACACTAACCTAAACTATCTACATACGTCTTTTTGTGACACTTTGTAAATATGTGAATTGACAGTCATAGGAAAGTACAGGAGAACTTATGTTGTTGAGGGAACTATTCCGGAGGGACGGTGGGTCGAATTTCTCCTGTATATCAGGTTTTCGCTCCTACTAGGTTCTTCTGTACTAGAAGGATTACTAGATAACGGAACAAGATAGAAGGAAATATGTTAGGGAATGTGGTAACTTGTCTTGCTTTCAGGATCTCTCTAAACAAAGTAAACAGGCCTAGGTAGGAGGGCTAAGAAGCTTTCCCTCCCTCCCACTTTTGTGCTTAAAGGAAGTGATGCATCAATACACTGGAAACCAGGATGTGATGTAAAACACATCATCTCAATTAAGGTTTTATAAGCTATAGCCAGGGCCTGCCCTTTAATGGGGCTGAGTGGGGCAGTTGCCCCAGGTGGCACCCTAGCAGATGCAGAACTTTGCTGCTTCATGCAGCAGTCGTTTCCTTTTTGTTCCCTGTGACTGAGCTTGATAGAAGGAGGTCAATCAGGTGAGACCTCTCAACTGTCCTGACTGGCTCAGTCCCACCTTCACACGAGGAGCTCAAAGCACAGAGATGCCTGGACCAGGTAAGTTAAACAGTTAGACAATGTGTGTGTGTCAGTGTGAGTGAGTATGTGTATGCCAGTGTGAGTGTGTGTGTGTGTGTGTGTCAGTGTGAATGAGAGTGTGTGTATGTCAGTGTGAGTGAGTTTGTGTGTCAGTGTGAGTGAGTTTGTGTGTCAGTATGAGTGTGTGTGTGAGTGTGTGGGTGTGTGGGTGTCAGTTCGAGTGAGTGTGTGTATGTATGTCAGTGTGAGTAAGTGTGTATGTCACTGTGAGTGAGTGTGTATGTCAGTGTGAGTGTGTGTGTATGTCAGAATGAGTGAGTGTGTATGTCAGTGTGAGTGTGTGTGTATGTCAGTGTGAGTGAGTGTGTATGTCAGTGTGAGTGAGTGAGTGTGTTTGTATGTCAGTGTCAGTGAGTGTGTGGATAAAGGGGATAACTCCTCTAACACTGCTTATATCTGTCTAGCCATCCAGAGGTTAACTTATGTGACAATGCCTATATTTATGTGGATTTGGTTATAGGTCACTGGTCACATTGTGTTTTAGGGAATTGCACAGGGTATTATCATAATAATGTTTTATCATTACTTTATTTTCACCTTATGAAAGAGCTCACCCACGATAAACATTATTATGAAAATAGGCTGTGCAATTCCTCAAAACATAATATGTGACCACTGACCTATAACATGACTCAAATATTTTACATTAAGTTTAAATGCTCAAACATTTAGGGTACACATTTTAATCATGGCCTGCCAATACAGTATTTTGTATAATTTTGCATTAAATTATCACTTCCTGATAAGTTTCATTTTAGTTTGAATTATCATGACTGTGGGCTTTGTTTTTTTGGGGGGAGTGGGGGGCAGCATTTAGTTTTATGCCCCAGGCAGCACACTGTCTTTGGCTGGCCCTTCAGTTTCTTTTCTTCCTTGGTGGAGGTGGTAAACGTGAACTTGCAGCAGTGAACTATTACTAGATGTGGAGGTTTAACCGTGGGTGAGATCAAATGTGTGGGGAAAGGGTTTACGATATGGTAGAGATAGAGAGAGGTTAAAGGGGTTGTTGCTCTGTGGGGATTGGCTGTGTGTGTTTGTGATAAATGTGTAGTATTGTGTTGTTGCCTTGTAATAAATACCTTTTAATGTAGAGGAACCTTTGTGATATTTATATATATTTATATTAATCTGGTGATACACCACATGGGCAGTTATAGGCCAATTTCTCTAATCAATGTAGATATGAAGTTGTTTTCCTCCATCCTGGCCAAGAGGCTTTAGGAAGTTGTGGAGTCAGTGATTCATCCGGACCAGATAGGTTTTATACCTGGCTGTTCCTTATGTAACAGATCCAGAAGGAGTGTGGACATAATTGATGCAGCAAAGAATAGACTTCGATAGGGTCAGTGGTGGTACATGTAGGAGTTCCGTTCTTTTGTGTTTTGGGGACGGCTCATCGATGCCATCGGCTCCCTTTATGTGGAATGGTTCATATGGTTCTGAATGGTTCAGTTTATGAAATGGAAAATATACAAAAAGTAGTCACACACCTAATCATATAAATTAAAAAATAACTTTTCTTTAAATAGTATAAAATACACAATAAATCACTAGCAATAACACATAATAAGCCATGTTACAAGAAACAGTAGATAGTAATATGAATCCACATAGAAAAATATAGTATATAAGTAAATGCAAATGGTGATAAACAATAAAAAACATACAAAAAGTATTAAACTTACAAAGAGCCAATAAAGAGCAGTGACCAGGAGATATACCGAAATGGCCCCCCAATGTTTTGGCAGTGAGCCTTCTACAGGAGGTGTTTTTCACCATTTGCATATATACTGTGTATTTATCTGTCCATTCAAATTACTATCCTCTATGTTTCTTGTAACATGGCTTATTATGTGCTCTACATGTTATTACTAGTGATTTATTGTGTATTTTATACTATTTAAATAAAAGTTACCTATTAATTTATATGATAGACAACTTTTTGTATATTTAAGTTACTATATGGTAGTTTGGGGCGACCTTGTGGTATGCACCCAGCTACAGTGTTTTTTGAAATGGAACAAGACAGCAGTGTCTGTTGTCACCCATTCTGTATATCCTTGTCTGGAGGTCAAAAAGGCTGTGTATTCATAGATCTACATGGAAAATTGCTGAGGGCGATTTTGGTTTCCCTATTATTCATAAGTATTCTTCTTTGTTCCATGTTTAAAATGTTTAAAAAACACAGCTTATTGATTCAAACAAGAACCAGAGGCCAAACTCTGTACATTTAACTCCTTAGTGACATGACCTTCTGACCTTGTATTTTCCTTAGTGACATGGGCTGTTTTGACATTTCTGGGGTATTTGTGTTTAGCTGTAATTTTTTTCTTTCTCACATATTGTACCAACACAAATTAAATACTGTTTTTATAGCCATAAGAAGGGCTTTTATTGGATACCCTTATATTCATCATATCTTATAATTTACAACAAAAAAATTAATAAAATCTGATAAAAAAAGGGGGCGTTGTTTGCCTTGCTCAAAGATGGCTACATGTTGATTGAGCTCCCACCAAACCCCTGCCATACGAACTTACACAACACGATAAAATGGGTAAACCAACATGCTGTAAGGTTGATGCGGAGCTGGAACCACTTTGCAAAAGTAGGTATGGTATACGTAACAAACCCAGGCAAGTGAACAGAATTCTTCTGCCTGAAGGAATTCCACCCTACGGTTGAGCCTCAGGTTTCTTTCCTCCAGGACTTTGGCACTCTGACACTTACTAGGATAATGAAACGTAACCAAAATAAAACTGACATGGGCGCAAATACCAAAAACGAAGGTACAGGAGGGCTAGGCAAGAGAATGGTCAACAAGCAGGGATCAAGGCTGGCAGCAAACGATCAGAGTCAGGAGGCAGGCGAAGAGTCAAGACAGGCGGCAAACAGGCAGAGTCAAAAACAGGCAAAATCGTCAACAGGAGTCAAAGGTAGTCTGTGAACGCTAGAAAAGGCTTGGAGCACTATTTCAGGCAAGGAGCAAGTGCACAAATGAGGTTTTAAATAGCCCTCCTACCAAACAATCAACCAATGAGAATCACAGGAAAAGTAATGTTTAAACCTGGCCCTTTAAGGATGAGTAAGGGCAGGAAGCCAAACATAGAACTGCACATGTGCAGAACAGTAACCTAGGATTACTCATGAAAGACCTGTTAATGGAGACCAGATTGCAGTGAGACAGATCTCCGGGGAGTTCTGAGCAGGTAAGGAGGTTTGTGAGGAGCGAGTGATTGGCAGTGTGACAGTTCTGTCGTGACATTACCCCCCACTCGACGGGCGCTGTACGAGCGCCCAGGCCCTGGTTTGGTAGGAAATCGAAGATGGAAGGAGCGTACCCTGGCAGGGGCATGAACATCAGAGGAGTCGACCCAGGACCGTTCTTCAGGACCGTATCCTTGCCAGTGAATGAAATATTACAGACGACCACGAAGGATTCTGGAGTCAAGAATAGATTGCACTAAATACTCCTCATGGTCCTGAACTAAAACCGGGTTAGGCGTCCGTGAGACAGAGGAGTATCTATTAGAGACAACTGGTTTCAACAAGGAGACATGAAAAACGTTATGGATACGCATGGAGGAGGGCAGGTGCAAGGAGTATGAAACTTCATTGATTCTGTGGAGAACCTTGTAGGGTCCAATGTACTTGGGACCAAGGGTCGTAGAGGTAGAGTGGAGGCGAAGATTTTTTGTGGACAACCAGACTTTATCGCCAGGATTGAGTACCGGGAAGGTGGATCGTTTAGCATCAGCCCATCGTTTTTGTTTTCGTTTGGCCACTGTAAGCTGGGTGGTTATACTGGCCCAATGGCACTTAAGATCTAGAGGTTGTGTATCAGCAGCAGGAATGTCTGAAGGGAGAGTCACTGAAGGCCATAGGGAAGGTTCATAACCCCACATGGCACAGAATGGAGACATCTTAAGGGAATCGTGATGAGAACTATTATAATATTCTGCAAGAGGTAAGTATGTAGTCCAATCGGATTGGTCCTCAGAGACAAAGAGCCGAAGATACTGTTTAAGGACCTGATTAGTTCGCTCAATTTGGCCATTGGTCTGGGGATGATGAGCAGAAGAATAATGCAAAGAAATCCCCAAGTGTTTACAAAGTGTCCTCCAAAAAAGGGACACAAACTGGGTACCACAATCGGATATGATGGATTGAGGAACCCCATGGATTCTGATGATTTCTTTGATGAAGAAGTGGGCTAATTCCTTGGCTGTAGGTAATTTTTTTAATGCAATGAAATGGGCTTGCTTGGAAAACAGATCCACAACTACCAGTATGGCAGTCTTATTGCGAGAGGGTGGAAGGTCAGTTACGAAGTCCATGACAATGTGGGTCCAGGGACGTGTAGGAACAGGTAAGGGGTACAGAAGACCAAAGGGTTTCTTCCTAGGGACCTTACTGCGTGCACAACGATCACAAGCCATCACATAGTCATGAACATCTTTCGATAAAAGGGGCCACCAGAAGAATCTCTTGACAAGGAATTAGGTATTATTAATTCCTCTATGTCCAGCAATCGGTGAATTATGGGCCCAAGATAATACTGCTTTCCGGTATCTTGGTTGTACGAAGTATCGTCCAGGAGGAGATATCCCTCCTTTGGGTCATGGATACTGCGTTTTAGAAACTCGATAGATGAGGCTAGGAAACATAGCAGCTATGATACGAGCAGAAGGAATTATGGTCTCCTCCTTTTGAGGAAGATCAGGAGGATCGTGGAGTCTTGAAAGAGCATCCGATTTTTTGTTCTTTGATCCAGGGCTGTAGGAGATTATGAAATTTAATCGTGTAAAAAACAAGGACCAACGAGCTTGATGGGGATTTAGACGTTTTGTCACGGTCGGCTGTGCCGATGAGGTCTGGATTCAAGGCCCTGCGCAGGGTGAGCACTCTCCACCTGGGGTGGAGCCCCAGGCTTCGAATGCCCACATTTAGAGGCCTTGTTTGGTTTCCCACGAGTCATAGCCAGGCAGGGACAAAGCAGGGTCTAGGAACAAGCTGAGGTCAAAGGACTGTAGAAATCAGAATAGTCAGAATCAAGCCGAGGTCAAAGGACTGTAGAAATCAGGGATGGTCATGAACACGAAGAACAGGAATCAAAAACACAAGCTAGCAGAAAATAGCGGAGTCAAAATCAAGCAGGAGTCAGAACCGGGAAATCAATAATCAATATATAAATGCTAGAACAAGAAACAAGGCACTATCACAGGCTGCAACCAGAGCAATGCAAAGGCACTGATTGCCATAAGCTGCAGGTTTAAATAGGGAAGGGCTAAGGGTAACGAGGCAGCTGACAACAGGAGTAGAATGGGAACACCACAATAGCGGCCACTAGAGGCTGAAGACAAAAACAGCCACAAACCCAGAATAACCGTGACACGTTTAGCCTTTTCAATGTACAAGAGATTCTTGTGATCGGTGAAGATAGTTATGGGTGTAAGAGTACCCTCCAAAAGGTGTCTCCACTCCTCTAATGCCATCTTTATGGCCAAGAGTTCTCTGTTGCCTACATCATAATTGCGTTCAGCAGAGGTAAACATTTTAGAAAAGAACGAACATGGATGGATACGGTTAGTGACTTGATCTCTTTGAGACAATATGGCTCCTGCACCTGACTCTGAAGCATCGACCTCCAAAATGAACGGGAGGGAAGGGTCTGGACGTTTTAGTATAGGAGTTGAGGTAAAAGCGTTTTTTAGATCTTGGAATGCCTTGATGGCATTGTTGGGCCATGTCTTAGGATTAGCACCCTTTTTGGTAAGTGCTGAGATGGGTGCTACCACTTTAGAGAAATTTCTTATAAATCTTCTGTAATAATTAGTGAAACCCAAGAAACGTTGTATTCCTTTCAGGTGCGACGCATCACCCAATTGCTAATGGCAGTCACTTTACCCGGATCCATCTCTAGAGCTCCATTGGAAATCACATACCCCAAAAATTTTACTCTGTTGCATTCAAATTCACATTTCTCCGCCTTCGCGAAAAGTTTATGGTCTCTGAGACGTTGAAGAACCTGTCTGACATGAGTACGGTGTTCCTGCAACGTTTTGGAATATATCATAATATCATCTAGATGTATCATGACGTGAGAGAGGAGCATATCACGGAACACATCATTAACAAAATTCTGAAAAACAGCTGGTGCATTACATAAACAGAATGGCATGACAAGGTATTCATAATGTCCGTATCTAGTATTAAAGGCTGTTTTCCATTCGTCACCTTCACGAATGCGTATCAGATTATAGGCCCCTCTGAGGTCCAATTTGGTGAAGATGGTAGCCTCTTTCAATTGATCATATAATTCATAAATAAGCGGAAGAGGATACTTATTCTTGATAGTGATCCTGTTTAATCCCCTATAATCAATGCAAGGTCTGAGAGAACCTTCTTTTTTGGCAACAAAGAAAAATCCTGCCCCAGCAGGAGAAGATGATGGTCTTATAAACCCTTTTTGAAGACTTTCCTCGATGTATTGAGCCAAAGCCTTGTTCTCAGGTTCAGAAAGAGGATAGGTACGACCTGAAGGGGGAGTCGTTCCAGGTAATAGGTCTATTGGACAATCGTAGCTCCTATGAGGAGGAAGGATCTCAGCTTTTTCTTTAGAAAAGACATCAAGGTATTCGAAATATTGCTTGGGTACTAGAGTGCAAGGATCTTCTGGGGTTAGTTCAAGCAACACGTTTATCTTTAAAGGATGAGAACAGCATGAGGATTTACAATCTTCGCTCCAAGCTGTGATCTCCCCTTGGATCCAATCGATACTAGGGTTACGTCGTTGGAGCCAAGGAAAACCTAGGATGACGGGTAAATGAGGACTAGACAGGGCATCAAAGACCAATTCTTCAATGTGACATACCCCGATTTTGACTCACAATGGTAGGGTTTCTTCAGATATTACGCCAGTACCTAGCGGGGTACCATCTAAGGTGGTTATAGGGTTCTTCTGAGTCTTGAACGTAAAAGGTATACCTTGACGATTGGCCCAGGAACTGTCTATGAAGTTGCCGGCTGCTCCGGAATCAATGAAGGCCTGTGTGGTCACTTGGTGACCGGTCCACTGGAGCGTGATGGGTACGAGTAATCTTTGGTCTGGAGGAGGCGTAAGGGTGGAAATACTCAGTGGAGTGCCTCTAGTCTCCACTAAGCCCGGAAGTTTCCCTGGTTCTGCTTCTGGGTGCAATAGCGAGCTATGTGACCTTTCTGACCGCAGTACAAACAGAGACCCATTGTCCTTCTACGCTGTTTCTCTTCTTCCGATAGGTGTAGAATTGGACATATCTCCATAGGTTCGGCAGCATTGGCAGGGGTTTCTTGGATAGCCGCAGGTGGGAAATAAGCGTTTTGTGGTTTATTCATTCTAGGTCTATGATCTCGTTCTCTGTCACGTTCCAAACGCCTTTCTTGATTCCTGGCATCTAATCTTAAGCAAAGAGCAATTAGGCCTTCCAGGTCGTTAGGTAAGTCTCTATAGGTCAGAGCGTCTTTCAGGGAGTCGTTGAGACCTCTACGGAATGCTGCCCTGAGGGCACTGGCGTTCCAGTGTGTTTCGTAAGCGAGAGTTCTAAATTCAATAGCATACTGAGTTACCGTTTTCCTTCCTTGACATAACTCCATGAGATTGGACTCTGCGGCTTCACGTCTGCCAGGAGCGTAAAAAACACTGCACGAAATGCTGATATGAATGCATCTGCGTCTTCGAGGAGAGGAGAACTTCTTTCGAGTAAGGGAGAGGCCCACACCAAGGCTTCGCCTCTCAGTAAATTGATAATAAATGCAACTCATGAGGAGTGAGTGGCAAAAGTAAGAGGCTGAGTACGGAAATGCAAAAGGCACTGATTGAGAAAACCTTTGCATTCTTTCGGTGTTCCAGAGTACTTATCGGGAACTGGCATCTTGGGAGGTTTGGCTACGGTCTGTACTCCCGAGGTAGAGGGTGTAGCTTCAGACGCAGGTGTAGAGGGATCTGGGGATCTGGAGGCAGTTAAGGAGCGTAATAGATCTGTGACAGTGTCTACCTTCTGCTCCAGATTCTGCAGGTGGGATGCAAGGGTGGTCAGAATCTGGTCGTGTCGGTCCTGTCGAGATGCGATATGGTTTAAATCTGCGGGTTCCATAGTTTAGGCCTGAAATAACTGTAAGGTTGGTGCGGAGCTGGAACCACTGTGCAGAAGTAGGTATGGTATACGTAACAAACCCAGGCAAGTGAACAGAATTCTTCTGCTTGAAGGAATTCCACCCTCTACGGTTGAGCCTCAGGTTTCTTTCCTCCAGGACTTTGGCACTCTGACACATACTAGGATAATGAAACGTAACCAAAATAAAACTGACATGGGCGCAAATACCAAAAACGAAGGTACAGGAGGGCTAGGCAAGAGAATGGTCAACAAGCAGGGATCAAGGCTGGCAGCAAACGATCAGAGTCAGGAGGCAGGCGAAGAGTAAAGACAGGCGGCAAACAGGCAGAGTTAAAAACAGGCAAAATCGGCAACAGGAGTCAAAGGTAGTCTGTGAACGCTAGAAAAGGCTTGGAGCACTATTTCAGGCAAGGAGTAAGTGCACAAATGAGGTTTAAATAGCCCTCCTACCAAACAATCAACCAATGAGAATCACAGGAAAAGTAATGTTTAAACCTGGCCCTTTAAGGATGAGTAAGGGCAGGAAGCCAAACATAGAACTGCACATGTGCAGAACAGTAACCTAGGATTACTCATGAAAGACCTGTTAATGGAGACCAGATTGCAGTGAGACACATCTCCGGGGAGTTCTGAGCAGGTAAGGAGGTTTGTGAAGAGGGAGTGATTGGCAGTGTGACAGTGCTGTCGTGACACATGCGCTAACGAGGAGAAAGATACACCAAGGCGGAGGCTAAAACATCCAACCTCGTCACTTCGAGACTAGCCTGACGAAGCCTTCGAAGCGGCGTCCCGCAGATCCAAAATGGAGGACCCCTGAGGGAAGGCCCATCCCCACTGGACCCAACTGGAATGATCACGGCTTCAAAAGAGGACATAAAGCCTAACCCAGGACCGACCCACATACTAAAGGTCTTGCTAGAGCATTTCAAGAAACGCTGGGGAAATTCAGGCTATGCAATGTATGGCACACCCTAACCCCCCAAGGAAGGGATTACACTTTTTACTCAGATAGACACCGTTCATTTTCCAGAATTGATATGATACTGTTGGAGGCAGCAGCCCTTGAGGACTTCAGGAAGTCCATAATTGGTTCACTACCATGGTCAGATCATGATCCAGTGCTGATAGAAACCTTTAAAGACTTTTCTAAAAATCTATAAAATATAAGAACACAAGATCAAGATAGAGGGATGATAAGGAGGTGCCTAGGGGATATTAAAAAGAAACTCGCAGACTCCATGGCTCCGGAATTAACGGAGCAACAATTACAATTTTTAATGAGATAAAAAGAGACAGGTCCTTTCCAGCAGGATACCCATCCTTAAGCCAGATAAAGACCCCTCTAATGTTACCAACTATAGGCCAATATCCCTTATTAATACAGACACAAAGATATATGCCGCCATCATAGCCGAACGTCTGAGAGACCTCATTCCAGCTTTGATTCATAAAGACCAGGTTGGGTTTGTGGGAGGTAGGCAATCAAGTAGCAATGTAAGGAAGATGATCAAAATTATGGATTATGCAAATGTTCATCAGATCCCTATGCTGATGCTCTTTCTGGACACAGAGAAGGCTTTTTATAGATCAACTGGTCCTTCCTTGAGGAAGTATTGTTGTATTACGGATTGAGGAGGGGAGCAGTGGACCTTATCATGGCTTTATATGAAGGCCCCACAGCAAAAATCTCGGCACAGGGGGTAGATTCAGAATGGTTTTCGGTGGGGAACGGCACTAGGCAGGGGTGCCCACTAGCCCCCCTGCTCTATATTCATTGGAGCCCCTAGTGGATAAAATTCGTAGTAATGCACAAATTAAGACGATAAAGGTTGGAAAAGTGGAGTGTAAGCTGAGCATGTATGCGAACGACATACTAATTACTCTGGGAGACCCAGTAAATTTGGTTTTAGAAACCTTTAAGGAAATAACCTCCTATAGTAGGTGGGCAGGCTACAAGCTCAACGTATCATTATAATTAATACTGTCCTGCTCTACCTCTGAGCAATAAACTCCTAAAATGCACACCAACCCATATTATCATAAAAAAAATTAGTGACTGGAGGTGGGTGCTTACAGGCCCAACTTAGACATGAAAAAGTATAGGAAAAGCTGAAAGACAGCAATTTCTACAGAAGGTCTGTTTAAACAGCACTCATGCACATTTCAAAAATAGACAACAATTTAGAAATATAGAAAAAGGAATTAATTTCAGAAAAAGTACCCTATATAGGGATCGTGGGAGGCATAACAAATATACATACCCTAAATACACAATAAATAATTGAAACAAAACAAAACAAAAAAAAAATTAAAAAAAAATAAAATAATCAAAAAAATGTAAAAAATCCTGTGTGGCTAAAAAATAAACAAAACAGGCAAAGATAGGGGGCTGACTCCCGCTGTACGTCCACAGCAAAGAGAGTAAAACAGCAAGCACTAATAATAAATAGCAAAAACCTGAAAGTAAGAAATAAGCGTTAACAGCAAGGAATTGATTTTTCCATTCACACCCGCTACTTACCTCCTTCACCACGGAGAGGTTGATTTCTCATTACAAAAAATCTATTGTTAAACACTTGTTAAAAGCTGCTAAATTACCCTTCTCCCTTTTCTTTTTCTTTCTCCACCTGTGAAAAGTTCTCCCTGGATCCATGCTCACCTGTACTGTACCTCTCCTCAAGTCTGTTTTGATAATACTGTATTCTCTACTTAATTTTTACCAGTTCTGGTACTGTAATAACTTGCCCCTACTCCCTCATTTTTCTTCTGTAAACCCTCCCTGATTTGGTTTTATTCCTATGTGAGAAATAAATAAATACTTATTTAAAAAAAAAAAAAAACATGATGAAAAAAAAAAACACTTTTTCTAACTTTGACCTAAACAATAATTTTCACAAATACAATCATTAAAAAAAATCTTGATAGTTTCTAACTTTTGTCCCGAGTTTAGAAATATGCTTGTTTCCATTTTTTCTGCATTTTTTTGTGAGTTATAGGGCAATAATTAATACTAGTGTTTTTTTAATAACTATCAGTGAACAATGAGACCCAAGCCCAAACCCTAAATTTAACCCTAACTCTAACCCTTTTGCTTACCCTTAATTTATTCTAATTTTAATTTAATTGTAACCCTTACCCTTATGCTAACCTTAATTTTATTGTAACCCTAACCATCATTTAGCTAAGTATCTCTTTTTTTTTTTACATTGCAATGTTGCAGACTGCCACTAGGGGCAGCCTAGCAACAGCATCAGAGCGACTGAAGTGAATTTTTTTTATTTCCGACAAGAGGGCAGCAGTCATATTGGAGGAGCATGCTGCTCTCTAATATGGCGCACACAAATCGCTCCATGGAGTGATCACAGGTACCCTAGGCACCTGTAATGTTCGCTCTGCCACCATTGGTCACCAACCTCAGTACCCTGATACCACATGAACCCCGCGACCAGGACCTGCTAATTCCCACATCTCTAAACATCGGGGTCCTCCGTTCAGTGCACGTACGACGCTGGCTGTTAGCACATGCGCGCCGCAACTCTATGGCATTTCTCTCTCAGGCGTCGCTATGGAGACGGGCAGCGAGGCGCACATCTCACAAGTCACAGGGGCGTGGCTACAGCCATTTAAAAAGGCAGCGCGCCTTATTCCAAATTGCTTGAATATTGTTTCTAGCTTGTTTCAGCGTTTGTGTATCTATTGCTTGTTACCAGACCTTGCTTTCTCTTGGACCTTCCCTAGTTCTGGACTCCCGACCCAGCTTGTTATTGGATTACCCTCTTCGCATACTCCTGGATATATTTGGCTTTTTCACTGACCTTGCTGATCTCTATACTCCCTGACCTGGCTTGTTTCCTCGACCTCCCATTTTTCTATATTCCGTACCCAGCCTGCTGTTTAGGATTCTGCTACTTCTCGTGCCCAAGTCAAGACCCTCCTGGTGCAGGTACCCGTGTCCCCCACTCACCATCTAGAAACTCGGGCCTGTTATCCTTGCTGAGGCCTGCTATTATCAGAATTGGTACCTGGCAAGGGCTGTCCACTTCTGCTATCGGGGGCTCCCCTTCATAACCACAGTACGTCTAGCTTTGGTTGTTACAGCACCTGATTTTGGAGATGCTTAATGCCTCGAACTCGCAAACACTGCTCGTTTAACCGCAGGATGGACTAGGTCCGTCCAGTGCTGGCAATGCTTTGCCAGACAAAACAGACCTAGTCCATCCAATGTCGGCAAGGGTTTAAAGTCACTGTTATGGAATGTTAATACATCTAGAGTCATTAATCTAACAAAAAATCAGAACAAAACACTAGACTATATGTATATCAATGAAGGAGAATCAAAAAATCCCTGTTTTTGTAAATAATGAAATTATACATAGTAACATCCAAGATATTCTACTGAATAGATTAAAAAAGATTCAGGTATCTTGACAAATGATGATTTGTTAGACCAAAAAAGATCAAGTCCTTCACTAAACTTGTAGAAGAATTTAATTTACCTATTTCACAGATATTTTCCTGAAATTTATGTGTGAAATACTTTATTGAACATCATCTTTTTAAATATGAAGGTGTTCGAGAAGTATCTGAGAAATTTGCCCATGTGGTTTCTAAAACAGTCTGTCAATATAGCAACGGCTTTATTAATTTAAAAAATGCTAACCCAAGAAATGTAAATATTCCAAAATTGGAGGCCGTAAAATTACTATTTGTGAGAATGGGTGGCATCACTCAAGAGTGCATGATCTCGCTTTAGTAGAGGCATTTTATAAAGTAACTAAAATGTTGCCCATATATTAAATGCAAAGCCTGGAGACAAAATGTTCGATTCTGTCCTGTCCACCTCCACATGCAATTAGCATTTAGCATTAAATCTACAATATGAACTGAGTTGGACAAATAGTAAGAAATGTTTTAAAATGTAGAGATCTGGGAGAGATTTTTGCATGAGATAGGGTTTACTCCCCTTCAGTGAGTCTAAAAAAAGGAAAAACAAGGTGAAAATAGAGAAAAAGGAAAAGAGAAAGAGGGGGGAAAAAGAAAAACAAATAATGGTAGGAGGTATCTACCTAATCTAGATTAAAAAAAGATAAATCTTTCTTTCTTTACGTTGCGTGATGACGTGGCAGCCGCCATTTTTTAACATTTTTTTTCAGTTTCATTTTCAGTATTTAAGGACCCCTGTACAAGAACAGGGATCTAGCTCCTCCTGTAGAAGGCATTTAGCAGAAACGTTGGGGGGGCTATTTCATCTGGGTGTATTCACCTGCCTGGTCTTAGCTTTTCTTGTAAGTTTATTTATTTTTTATCTTTTTTTTTGCTCCATTTATTTGTATATTTTGCATTTTTTGTCTACTGATTTGTTGTATATACTCTATTATGGCTTGGATTTGGCCTGAATTGTGATGGTATTGTATCCATTTTATGTGTATACATTTTATATTTTAGTTGATGTATTAAAAGTTATTTTTTATTTTGCTAAACTTGGTGTGCAGCATTCTTGTTTATATTTCAGAGACTTGGTCCCTGGTCTGGGAAGATATGGACTGAAGATTGCACCTACTCGATGCTGTAATGTTTGATTGTATTTTAGGATTGTATCTAATTGAATTTATTAAGAACAAACCTATGCTTTTAATGTATGTTAATATGTCTTTTTGACAATGGAAAATCAAATAATTAGATCCAATAGCCAAGTTGCGAAGTTGGAGAATTTGGCTGATTCCTATAGTTCACTTTCAATGAATAGTTCCCACTCAGTAGTAAATTATGTACATGCTGAACTATGAGGCTGAGATGCAGAGCTCCAATGTGATTGACTTCCATCATAAACCTAAATAAATAATGGGCATGTGAATAACCAGATATAAAATGGATATCATGCATACTTAATGTGAGTGGATTAAATTAATGTCCAGAAAAGGCAAGAGGTATATCACCACACTACCTTGTGTGGTTAAAATCAATGGAGAACAACCAGCTATAAGGTTAATAGAACTGGTAATTCCAGTTCTCTGGTCGCTCCTCAATTTTATAGGAGCAAGCTGTATGCATGACAGTAACAAAAACAGTATGTTCCACCAGTTTACTCTACTTTCTCTGAACACTTCTGCCATTTTTGCCATCAGAAATCTCGGGCACTGTTCTAGTTTCCACCTAAATGGCCACTCCATCCATCTGCTCCATCTCTGTCAAATGCCCTTCTTCCTCATGTATCACGTTAGACAGTGAGGCAAAAAGAAGAGTGGATTACGATGCAGATGCAGTCATAGATAGTTGCAGGCTACACGATCATTAATGATAAAGTGAGCCATATCCTGGCTGAGTATCATGGCAAACATAGTTAACAACAGCTACATTTTGCATTTCTCCTGCACGCTTCAGTGAGTTAGAGAGTTGGATGTGATGCAAAACCTAAACTCTGAGTCAATAGATGCAGAATTGACCCATCTTGACCTTATTTGTGTGTGACACACAATGTTGGGTTCATTACGGGAGATCTTCCAAACAAAACCTTTTTGGCAACAGACGATTCTGCACTGTAGAAAATGAGTGGTCTAGGTTTTCCTTACTTAACTTTTGCTTATTCCCTGCCATGCAACATTAGCATCCAGCACCTTGTGGGTATGATATCACATAGTCAGTCAGTGTCTCTAACTTTCTATATGCCTAGATATCTATAAACTTTAAACTAAATTAAAGTTGGTCAAATACTGTAGGGCTTGCTAAACAGAGATAATTGCAAGTAGCTCAGTTGGAAAAATGATCCCATTCAGCTGTATTATAGAACTTTTCCAACGTGGCTATTTTGCCCTAAAGTTTAACTTCCGCCTTAGTTCCCTGCAATTTTTATTTTTTTATTTTTATTAAAGTATCAAAAGGTACAAATAAATTAACGTTTCATATTGACATCGAGTTGTAGGTAGCATAAATGCATACATGATTCACATAAATATGGTGCCTTATATTTCAATTATATCTAAAGTGCTGTTACCTAGCGTATTCATTCCATTTATTTTACACTACCTATTTTGCGCCCTTGCGACATATCTCCATCTATATTTCTCCTTGGATACTTTTTTTTTTTTTGCACATTAAAATATATATATATTTGTTATTCTGTTTTTAGCTTGTTTCTGGGTTCTCACCCTTATTACATAAATATATATTCATTCATACTCTCATCCATACAACAAATCCTCATTCATTCTCCCCCAGGACCGGTATTTTCCCAATTTCCATCTTGTCCCATTTTGTTCCCACTATTAGCCATTTCTACCTAGCCAAGGTGACCAAACTCCAGTATATTTTTCAATTTTATTAGTATTATTTACGTAGTAGCCTTTTTCCATCGCGGATTGGTAGTCCAGCTGCTCCACTACCCCAGACATATGTAGGTGTCCTGTCACTTTCCAAGATCTGGTAATTATCAATTTGGCTGCCAAGAGGATTTGTATTAGAAGTGTTCTCTTTTCTACCTGCCAGCCTTCCAATTCTAAATGGAATAACATTATGGATGGGTTACATGGAATCTCAATACCCAGAATATCTGAGGCAAGTAGAGCAACTGAGCTCCAAAAGGCCTTTACAAAGTGGCATTCCCACCATTGGTGGGCTAATGTTCCTCTTTTATTAAGACATTTCCAGCAATTCTCATCATAGTCCACGTACATTTTTTTCAGTCTTACCGGGGGGAAGTGCCATCTATATATTGTTTTATAGAATGTCTCCAGAAGATTTAAAGAGTGTGTCGATCTTCTAGTTATCTGTATTGCTTTGTACCATTCTTTATCTTCACAGGTAATATTTAGATAGTTTTCCCATTTTTTTATTATTGGGAGGGTAGTAAATTCCTCCGCAGTATCTAGGGCAGCAGCTGCTCTTTTGCCCCACTTATTTTTCCATGCTGCCTTAAAGAAATCATCCATTTCCAGATTAGTTTGGTGTGGTAGGGGCGCTATTTCTTTCTCGAAAAAATGTTTTATTCTTAGATATGAATAAATTTCCTCTGGACGTAAAGCAAATCTACCGGTTATGTCTGAGAATTTCTGGATTTTGCCCTCCCCGGATATCTGATTGATTGATTTTATCCCCGCCTTCTTCCAGCAATTTTTTTTTTATTGAGTAGATCCTTATATTTTAATGCTGACATATATGAGCTTGACAAATCATTTTTGTAACATATATACATAAAAGACAAAAAATTCTAAAGTGATATTGGACTTTAATATCATTGCTTCATCGTTGATCTGGTTTTACCATTTTTTCCGCTCACGTTGGAATACATTTAAATGATAACAAGCTGGAAGTATACAGTATGTTCAACCCAGAGGTATTAAACTTGTGAAGAGGCAAATATATGTAGATTATCTTGTGGTCTGTTTGACTTTAAATCTATGAAAAGCATTAGAATAACAATACAGCTGTTCTAAAATATATATATTTTTAACCCCTTCACGCATTTGAACTATCTATGCCCCCCATAAATGCATGGACCAAATGACCATAAGGACGGCATAGCACAACAAAGCTAACACTACTTTTTGGAGCACATTTTAAGAACCATACAACTTTAAGCTTTTTTTCAACATTATTTGTGTTTGCAGCTTTTATATGTAATCATTATCCTCACCTGCATGTCCTCTAGACAAATACTCGGCAACCTAATGTATTTTTCCCCTGCAAGAGCTTCCTCATAGGTAATTGGATACAAAAATCTTGTAATGGGGAGGAAGATATTTCTATTGAATGATATGTATTATATGTATTAGAGTTTTATTATAAGACTGACTTGTTGGGGTCTTAAATGAGCAGTCTGGGAGTCTAACTAATTTTAGACTGCACTTCAGCATAAGTTCTCTCTCTTCTCTCCATTTTTCCATGACCAAATAAAAGATTAGAGACTTACAGACTGTCATCACAAATTCTCATTGACCTATTTTAGTTATTAAGGAAATAAATATTCTGTAGAGAAAATTCCAATTATTCACTGACTAGGGAAAAATGTTTGCTATCCACTTCCTGGCCTTTGGATCATTCTAATCTACAGTTTACATGATGCAATAAAGCTGACATATAACAGGGAGGACAATACTAATATGATGAATATCTCTATAGGAATAAAAGCTGTACCAGTACATAAAGACACATATACCCAAAACACTTACATTTATTGCTGCTTAGTTTAAACATAAATATTGGATGATGCAAAAATTAAGTGGGCAGTGTAGGTAGTGATAGGGTCATATTGTGTAAAGAATACGTATCATAAAGGTTAATTTACCTGGAGCAGGGGATCCCCTGCATTGCTTGTGTTAACGGCTTCTGGTATTCAAGCCACAACAATGACACCTAGTATATGATATGTAAAATATGTATGCCTTGTCTGTATCTAGCTGTTTGAGCAATTAAATGTTAATGCCATAAAAAGTTAAAATTATTTATTTATTTACACCAAAAAATTATGTATATGTAACCCAATATAACTACAACATATCACATGAGTAATAGTAATAAATGAAAGGTTAGGGTGAGTGACAGTCTTTCCTAGCTCAATCCACAGAATGGCAGCATCCTCCTCCTTCAAAGGTCCATTGCTATTTTAAATCCAGGTTGGTTTGGCATGAAAAGGGTCAAAAAGTAATGATCTTCTTACCAGTTAACAGCTCCTGCACAGGCAGAGGAAACATGAATAAAGGGAAGGGAATAAACAGAATGCAGCCAATCCAAAAGTAAAGGATGTCAGAGTGAATGGGAGAGAGAACAAAAGGATGAATGGAGATATCTAAGGGAAACTGGCCAATAGGTTATTTTAATGTTAATGGCCAATGGGGTGAATGAAATCGATGGTAGTAGGAAGAAGCTAAGGAAACTTGGGCAATACCATGATGAAAGGGGTTTAGTGGTGAGTGAAGGAAAGAATAAATTTAATACCAATTTAAACCAGTATAATGTAATTCACCCTGGCAAGTAACAATATAGAAAAAAAAAAGCATTCAGAAACTATAGAGCTCAAGTAGCAGAATCAGTGGACCCTGCACTGTGTCTAAACTCAGAGCAGTTTGCCCTTTTTTTGCTCTGTGGTAAAGATAGCCCTGAGAGAGCAGAACAAACCATTTTGACATGAGTGTATAAAATTAAATAAACATTTTTTGCCGCAATTTCCTTCTGACAGATGTTTTTTATGACCTATATATCTTGTTAACCTAACCTAAGAAGCCTACAGCTTCTCCCTCCCTTGCTGCAGGTCAATAGCTTCTCCAAGTTGTTTGGTGAAGTGCTCACATCACTTTAAAGGAACGCATTGCATAACATATATTTCTTAACTCAGTAACAGAATTGGCATAGGGTCACATAAGGAATTCTATATTAGTGGAGGCATTCCTAATAGCATGGGTACCATTGAATTTACTCATATGCAGAAAGCAACTTGAAGTCAAGATGACTATGTCTATAGGATGTAGATGTTCCATGACTCCTTCATCCTTAGCTCCTTCAAAAAACCTGCATAAATAGAGTTATTAACATTATTTACATAATTCATATTATTGTTGTGTGCCCTCATGTGATGCATAACATGTTTGCAGACACTGGCTTCTGACCCCTATATCTAACCCTGTTTTTCAAAGGATAGGTACAATCAACTTAAAGTTTTCTAACTTTAGATGGCTCACTCAACCTTATCTTTAAACTTAGACACTCCAATGTGGATACGGCATCTGGAGGTATTCCAATCCTGGCCAGTGTGGTATGGATTCCTGCATCCCGCTAAGAAGATGTGGAGAAGGAGAACATTCCTCGACAGTCACACTGCTTTAAAATAAACAAATAGATCATCAGTTAGTCATGGAGCTTTGTGGGAGTGATTTGCTTTGTAACGCTTCCGCGCAGCTGCTTCACCACCGACTCTGCACCGCAAGACAGCTCGTCGCTGGAGATTTCATTGCAGGACATTTCATCGCTAAAGGTAAGTATTTTAGCTATGTTAGTTTATTTTAGTAAGGGTGGTTAGAATAAGGGTTTCGGGGGTTAGAATTAGGGTTTAGGGGGTTAATTTTAGTATTAGGGTTCGGGGTTAATTTTAGTATTAGGGTTTAGGGGGTTTATTTTAGTATTAGGGTTCGGGGGTTAGTATTAAGGTTTAGGGGGTTAGTATTAGGGGTCGGGGTTAGTATTAGGGTTTAGGGGGTTAGTATTAGGGTTTAGGGGGTTAATTTTAGCATTAGGGGTCGGGGGTTAGTATTAGGGTTTAGGGGGTTAGTATTAGGGTTCGGGGGTTAGTATTAGGGTTTAGGGGGTTAATTTTAGTATTAGGGGTCAGGGTTAGTATTAGGGTTTAGGGGGTTAGTATTAGGGGTCGGGGGTTAGTATTAGGGTTTGGGGGTTAGTATTAGGGTTTGGGGGTTAATTTTAGTATTGGGGTTAATTTTAGTATTGGGGTTTGGGAATCATTTATTAGGGGGGGTTATTTTCGTTTTACTTTTACATTTGTAAGAGCTGACAGTTCAGCGCTGAACTGTCAGCTCTTACATAGCCGCGGCCGCATTATTCTTCATTGCTGACAGTTCAGCGTTCTAACTGCCGCGCTGAACTGTCAGCGATGAAGATGCGGCGCGGAAGTGTCCTAGACCCTTATGACCTGCTTGATAATTGCTTGCCTGCAAATTTGCTTTGGCAATGTCATGTGAGATCTATTTTTCTTTGAAACTATTGGTTCCTATGAAAAAAACACTGTGAAAATACCCCACTTAAATGATACACTAGATTGAATGTTAATCAATTTAACTAGTTTCACCATTGCTAATGGAATCAATTCATTTATTGATTGTGTTAAATCAAAAGATTGTTTAACATTTGTTACCTTTTTCCTCCCTCCCATCAGTGATTGTGAAAGGGTTGAAGTTTAGTATTCAAAACAGGCCTGGCTGCCAGTCTGCCATGCCTCCACTGGACTGCTCCAGAGTCCAGGGGAGGCATTCTTTACACCACTTGATCCGATGCTTGGCATTGTACTTAGTGATGGGAAATTAATTTCATGAAGCCCCTGCCACACAGCTTTTGTGCCAATATTAATGTCAGTGGAAGCTTGCAACTCGGCAGCTATGGAGTCAGCAGAGCCTTGATGACTTTTTACACACCATGATCCTCAGCACTCTGTGACCCCGCTCTGTGACTTTAAATGGTCTTCCACTTTGCGGAGGAGTTGCTGCTGTTCCTAAACGCTTCCATTTTACAATAATACCCCTAACTGTTGACCGTGGAATATCAAGCATGGATGAACTTTCACAAAATGATTTATTTCAAAGGTGGCATCCTATCACAGTACCACGCTTGAATATGTGGCATCCTATCACAGTACCATGCTTGAATATGTTTGTAAATGCAGACTGCATGGCCAGGTGCTTGATTTTAAATACACGTGGTAATGGGTCTGATTGAAACAATTGAGTTCAATAATCAAGTGGTGTGTCCTAATACTTTTGTCCATATTGTATATCTATGTTAGAATATAATTAGAATATACAATTATATATAATATATACATGACCAGTAAACAAAATACATTTTTTTTAAATTCTATTTTATTGCACGTTTACACAGTAACTGACTATTTAATAAGTTTAAACTTTTAAATATAACTGAGTGAAGAAAACCATTCATAAAATTAATCATATATTGTTTTCATACATTGAAATTCTTATTGCATAAGTTGCTTTACTATGTAAATATTCTTCAAATTATATATATATATATATATATATATATATATATATATATATATATATATATATATATTAATAGAGGCTTGTTTCTAGAACTACAGTATATTATATGTTCTCTGCCCATGCAATAATTCATCATCTATGGAGTAATTTATTTCCTCTGGTTTTAATATGTTACAGATGAGTGGTTGTATGTCTTTCCTGTTAGAGCATTACAACTCAGGCCACTTTTGCATTAGGCTGGTACTACAACAGATACCTGTGGTGCTCTTCATGGTTCATGTGGTACTAATTTAAATGGGAAGTTGCACATATTTCATTGAAACACTTGGTAAAGCCAGCTTTCACAGAAGGGTGCAAATGATGGACTGTTCTCTGTGAGCAGCTGAACTGCTCTAAATGTGTCAGTGAGGGTTATGGATCATTTCATTCACCCATCAGCTATGGTCTGCTGTGTGTACAAATCACAGGATAGTGCCATCCAACAGAATATTCCTGACAATACTTGAACATTTATGGTACTGCCATTTTTAATAAGAGTTCTGCAACCCGGCTTGAATATTATCACTTCTTTAACTCTTTATGCACGCACCTGAATTTTAAAATGGCTGAAACTAGTTTTATATATATATATATATATATATATATATATATATATATATATATATATATATATATTGTTTTCTATTCTGTTTACTCACATTTACTACATTACAACACTAGTTTATTTAAACTTAATGTAATGTTATTTTCTCCTGAGTAGATTTGTGTGTGTTTGAAATGAGCACATTATTTTGTTACACATAAAGCGCGATATAAATCAAAATTATTTCTGTCAAAAGGTTACTGAGAGAAACAGACAAGAAAATGTAGTTCAAAATTGAATACAACAGCTAGGATTTGAATAAGATCAAACTGTGTATTATGCTGTTGATTAAAATACGTGGGAAGAATGTTTACAGAACACAGTCTGAGTCACTCAAAGATTTGCCAAATTTTCTGAAGAAAACAGATTTCTGAGAAGGATGTTATGGTGGAAAATTATTTAATTATGTTAATATAGCCTTTATATAGATTCAGTGTCACTAAAGATTTGTTGTGACGATGGGCATACATTACAGAGGAAAAAAAACATATACATAATACATACTCTAAAAATTAGTAATTCTGTAAATATTTTCAATTTGGAATAATATTGACAGTATATTATTTAATACTAATAAATGCTGGCATCTATTGCTAATACAGTGTCATAGTAAAGCAGATGAAAATAGATACAAATCCATAATTTCCCTAACTATCATACCTATTTTGCTACTGTTGAGCCAAGAGAAGGTACTAATAATAAAAAAAATAATAAAATAAGAGAAATAAGAGAATATGAATTGTGATGGCAGACAAGAACCAAACTGCACATTGAGTTGGCCTTTAATGTCTTCACCAAACCTGTATTAATTATTTTTCAGATCTAGCCTACAGTGGCATTAATTTCTTAACTGTCTAGATGTACATGTATATAGCACATTCTATGCATTAACCAGTCAGATGGTAAGCTCAACAAATAATAGCTGACATTACATAGAATTAAATGATGGAATGTCTACATTGAGTGACAAAAGGTGAAACCAAATAAAGCATATACACATAGAGTTAAGTTACTTTTCTGTATGAGCTACATAATATGGCTAACAAAGGAGACACATTTCTTTATATAACACTAACACGTTTATTTGTATGCTTAATGTTTACTTATATCAAGGAATATATGTGTTAAAATAAAACATAACAAAAATGTTTTAATTTTATGACATAAAAATGAAAATAAATATAAAGAGAGAGAGAGAGAGAGAGAGAGAGAGTTTTTCTTCTAATCAGGATCGTGTATTTGATTCTATGTCTTTTGTTCGCCCAAAAGAAGTGAAAGGAAAAGGATTTTAAGGAAGCAAAAAAGGCTAACAGGATGCTGATCAGGAGTGTTTTGAAGCCGTGGCATAACGTTCATTTTAAGTGAGTTAATTCGTCCAAACCAAGAGATATACTGGGGTGACCAGCTTTGTAAGTCTTTGCGTATCGTAGCCAGAAAAGGGGTAAAATTGTGGATGTAAACATTTGAAAGATCTCTAGATAACCTGAGTTTCAATAGTGGTACGGAGATTGATATTGAGGATCATTGATTTAGTGGTGTTTATTTTCAAATTTGCCAAATCTCCATAAGTTTTAAACTCTTTCATGAGCTTAGGTAGAGACAATCTGGGATCTGTGACTGGAAAGAACAAGTCATCCGTGTATCCTAACACCTTATGGTGTACATCCCCTATAGTCAGTCCAGTAATATCTGGGTTGAATCTAATTGCCTCCATAAAAGTTTCAAGTGACATAATGAAGAGTAAAGGGGAGAGTGGGCAACCCTGTCTTGTTCCAGTGGATATGTTAAATGGCTCAGTATTGTGCCACTCAATATGCCAGTATTTAGGCATTTAATATTCCAGTAATATTAAGCCACTCAATAAGTCAGTATTGTGCTACTCAATATGCCAGTATTTTTTCACTCAGTATGCAGTATATTGTCACTCAATAGGCCAGTATTTTGCAACTCAATATGCCAGTATTTTGCAACTCAATATGCCAGTATTTTGCAACTCAATATTCCAGAAGTTTGCTTGTTAAATGCCACGCCGCCCGGCTAAACAGAGTCCGTGGCCCAGGACACCAGTATATCACCCCCTGATGGCGGGCCTGCATGCAGCCTCAAGGTAGCAAGGATGGCAACAATCTGTGCTTCCTACCATAGACTACATTTCCATTGATGCTACAGTAGCTTTTGGCTGGCTGAGCATGATAGTAAATGTAGTCACAAGCATTACAAAATAAATACACGTTTTAAAGCTGCAATGACCGTATCCTAAAATTGGCCCTGTACCTGTCACATAAACCTAGCAAACCTATACATGTGGGGTAACACTATATTAAGCGGAAGTTTCTAAACATATATTGAGGTTTTGTTTGGCAATAAAATAGAACAAACCCTTTAAATTCATACCTAAAGTTCAAAGTGTGTGGAAATAAAACACGCCCCAAATTACTATTCCAAATCTTGTCAAAGATTGGTGGTATAATGACTGAATGAAAAGTGTCAAAATACCACAAGTTCAATGCCCTGGGATGTATACTTTTTAAAAATGTGTACATGAGGGAGGGTTATTCAGTGATTCATGACCGTTATTGGTGTTACAGTGTTACTAGCGCTAATTTAAAAAAAAATGGTTTTGAAACAGCTATATGCTACTTGTATTTATTAACCTATAACATGGGAAAAATAGCAAAAAATATATAAACATTGGGTATTTCTAAACAAAAATTAGAATCTTTTAAGAAAGTTTTTTCATTAGCTTCTGGAGCTTAGTAAAAGATTTTACAAAGAAAGGTCAGGAAAAGTCAGGAAAAGTGGTTTTTTTTTTTAAATTTGAACTTATTTAACTTTTTTTCATAATACAATAAATGATATGAACAAAATAATGTCACCAAAAGAAATCCCTTCTCATCCTGAAAAAAAAATTAAAATCATTTGTGTGGGTACAGCAACTGACAAAGAATAAAATGAAAGCTAAACACAAACACCTCATAAGTGTTAAAACAGCCTAGGTCAATAACGCACAACATTCCAAAAACAGTCTGTTCATGAAGGGGTTAAAATCACGACCCAACACCAATATGCTCTCCTGGAAAGACTGTGGCTTTACCAAAAACTTGGAGAGACATCGATATTGGTAAGGTATATCAAAGAGGATCGCAGTCCCCCGAGACTTGGCGTCAGGGTTATTACTGAAAAAACCCTGGGGATAGTCAGTATTAAGCAATGTAGGGTGACTAGAGGCACAAAGTGTGTTTCCTGTAAAAAGCCCACAGAGACTCTATAGAACTTGAGGTCTCAACAAATGAGATCTTTTTTCAGGATTGTTGAGGCCCTTTATATATAGGAAAACATAGTAAGGTTTCGTAGTGTGTGAGAAAGGTTATGTGTATTTTGAGACATGTTGTCCGCAAGCAGGTGGACGCCATAACAACCGGATGTCTGATATAAACTACAAAAAAATGATGAGCGCCTAAGGCTGAGTGTGAGTGGATGGGGCGGTGGGTAAGGGGGAGTGGATTGGGGTGTGGAGGGGGGGGGAGAAAAAGAGAACAAACTGAAGTGAAGTAGAACACTCAGGGTGCCTATTGACCACCCATACTGACCCCCTGAAAAACTATAGAAGGGGTAAAAACGAGGCCAATGTGCACTGGCGCCCTCAGTGGGGGGGGAAATGGTAGATGGACCAGAACGGTCAGTATGTATAAACAATAAACCATAAATCCAGATGAAAACTGAGTATATCAAAACCAAGTATAAAAACAAGGGAGGATATGAGTCTCCACCCGTATAAACCAAGCACAGAAGAAAGCAAATATTGTGTAAGCTTACATACATATGCAACATGTACAAACCGATCCGGAAGCATAAAAAGAAACAAAACATTACCAGTAAATGGCCTGGGACAGTGTGGTAAAGTGGGCCGGGGAAAGGGAGACATCACCCTCCTGTGTTCACCCCTTCACAGCCGACCCCCCATGCCCGGGAACGTTGGTTCTTATTCAAAGTAAACCTCTACCTATAAAACCTCTAACATAGAATTAACAAAGAAATGGCTAAAGTGCCATGCAATCTTCCAAATCCCCCTTGTTGGTGGTTTTGTTTTGTTTTGTGTTTTTCCTCTTGGGGGGGGGGGGGGGATTGTAGTTAAAGAAAAGGGGAGTACCTATGTTATAGCACCGTTACACACAAACCACTAAAACATATTGAATGGTAGTGGGGTAACAGGGGCAGGGCTCTCCCAAGGAACAATTGCAACTAGTTCTACCCACCCCAACTCTCGGGATCTTTTAGAATCCAAACTGAGCATAAAGGCCCTGCGGGCCCACATGGCGTAGGGTTATGAGAGGATGATATCATCACAGTAGGGTGGCCCATTTGGTCTAAATATATAGCCACCAATATATATGGCTCCACCAGGCCCCTGCCAAGCGGTAGGTGAGGCACTGGGCACCCACTACACCAACCACACCTAGTGCCAGGACCCTCACCCACCACCAACACAAGGACCATAACCAGGCAGAGCAAACGATCAGGCCCCAACATATAGCACATATCCATTGACCAAGACCATAGAGAGAGAGAGGGGGAGAAGGGGGATATACTTGGAGCTGAGCACCGGCTCCGACTGCTGCCGTCCCCAATCACCACCTCCGTCTCAGGCGTAGAATGTAGGAGCAGTCCAATCGAACATGTCAAAAACTGCCACATTGGGAATAACCATAACCAGGTAAGATGCGGCTTCATAGCAAAGGTTTGTCAGGCAGGGAAACGTGAGTTCACCAAAATCTCCACAGGCATTCCAGGGAACAAAGTATTCTCATCCACTCCAGCATCGCTATTCCTCTATGTCAACCTCCTGGTTAATGATCCTGTCACCAGGCAAATTAGACCTGTGTCTTGGAGGTTGTTGTGGGTGTGGAGCTGCATATGCAGCCGATTGACCTCACCAGCAGTGGTAAACCCCAGTCGGGGATGTCAAGGGCAGAGAGACCCAGGTCTTCCAAGAATAAACTAAAGGGGTGGCCCCAGCGGTACCTGATATTCTGTCTCTGCAGCTCAGCTGTGAGTGGACAGAGACACCATCTCATCTTAAGGCGAAATTCACCAGTGATTACAACAGGTGATGTCTCTGGGTGGGCTGGGGATGGAGTGCTCGGTGGGCTCTATCCATAAGGATTACCATGTCTGCTATATTCAGCCAAGTACAGCGATTGTTGCTCTGTACTCCAGGAGGTGGAAAAAAGCCTCTGGAATTGTTGGCCTAGAGTCACTTTGTGTTGTGCCACTCTTTGAGTCAGGGTGTTATGCTCCATCTTGAGCTCCTCAATACCCTCCTTAACAGTAGCTTTGAGCTCCAGAATAAGCGTGCTAAAATCGTCCCTCCATGGAGCTGAGGTAAATAAGTTTTGGATCGCTGTGTGATCCATTGAGTCCTGGGGCAGCGGTAAGTGTTTGGGTGCTTCACCCTCTAATTCCATGGAGCTGGCAGGAGAGTAGGCCTTGTGGTCATCTGAGGCCTTGATGCCAGAGCCGCGGTTGTCTAAAAGTATTCCCGCAATGAAGCAGAGAAAAAAAAAACAATGGCTGCAATAATTTTGAACCAACCCTTTTGAACTAGTCCTATCCAATGTCATAAGACCTGACCCTCTAACCCATAGTAAGCTAGGTATAACCTCAGGCCAAACCAACAGAACTTCTGGGAACAATATTTTAATTGTGACATACAATCTTTTAACAAAAATAAAACAAACACAGATTTCAAAGAACCTGTATTATTATCCCAAGTTATATTACAATCACATCTGGCTCTGACAAATGTAAAATACAGTTTCAAATAGCTGTTCGCATCTCGAAACTCGAACTAGACACTAAAACATTAAAACTTTTGAACCAAATTCAGGTTCTCTCCATATGATCTCTCCTCTGCTCTTTTCTGAGCCCAGCTTAGAAAATAATGTCCACTATTCCAGACCACTATTGGCTTGCCATCTGGAACAGAGAAAAACTTGAACATTCCATTTCATCATTATAAAAGCTGTGGTCATATAACTCTTATATCTACCAAAATACCACAATCCAATTTTTTTTTTTAAGTCTCATCTTAACCTTGTTTAGCAGATTCCATAGTTGCACCTATTCTGAATTAATGTGAAACAATCTTAAGATGCCCCAACTCTAGTTCCTTCATGCCTAAACTTTACCAAATTTAAATTTTGTTAAAGGGATGCCAGATCTGCATAGAAGAAAAAGAACATTTAAATTGGGTCTGATTTGACCTTTAGCTACTGTATCCATTTTTGATCTGGAAATAAAAATTGTTATCTTATGGCCATCAATGGTCACATCTCCAATTTGCAACCCTGTAGGTTTACTCTTACTTTGTAAAACTAACTCACTCATGGCAGTGAATAAATCTAGGTTGAATGCTGACTTAAATAGAGTAACTTCATAGTGTGATATCCTTGGAAGTACCTCAAAAGATTTTCTCTGATCTGGAGTTCTCTTGCTCTTGTCATAACCTTTTAAAATGTTATTGGAAGTGAAATGTTTTGTAATAATAGGTCTGCCCAGTAATTTCAAAACAAAAAGAAATACCATGAAAATATCTCTTAATAACATACCCTGAGAGAGAGATCCTTTCCCCCAAACTTATGTTGCAGTCACTATAGGAAATTGCTTCAAAATAACATTTTTGTCACCAATGAATAGGCCAGGTGCTAGCAAGGCACCTTTGCCACAAACTCTTACCTAGTTTACGGCATCATCAAATGAGGCATAACTCACAACAAAATCCTCTTTATTGATCTAATCATTTAAAGAACAACCAAATACTAATGGTAAGTGATGATTAAAATTATATTTCCCTTTTAGGGACTAGACCCATCGGAAACAATCTAAAATGAGAAAAAGCTGGAGACTCAAATAAGCCTTCAATCCTACAAAATTTTAACTCTTTGTTAATCTTTTACCAAGCAACCACAAGGCAATCTTTAACCTATTTTAAATTATCCACCCATTAAAGCCTCATGAAAACCTTCCTCAATGATTCTGGTTTTCTGCTTGTCTGGGTAAGCTTCTAGAAATTTAATAATTTCTTCCAATTTCCCTGGGTTCAAACCTTTTTGGGGAATTGACTCTCTAACTGGGGTCTGAGAATTGGACAATTTGCAGAAGCTGTGAAAAATTGGATGGGTCCCAGTACCGTGAGTGCAATCAAGGCCTATATTTTTTAGTTAATAAGCCTTCCAAATGCCCAGCAAATGCCTGCAAAGCACAGGATCCAGGTGGCATGGGACCCTGAGTGCTCGAGTTGAGGAACTACAGTGTAGGGGTGCAAAGACCCCTACCCAAGGCCTGTCTCCACCCTTACACTGTAGTTCCTCAACTTGAGGTACCCAAACTGCAGTTATCCAGATTTGTCCAGTCACATACAGATGTCCTGTGGAGGTAGCTGCTGTATCCAGTCTAAGATGGCTAGGACTGGAGAAACCCTGCAGACATCCTGGAGCATGCATGGATAATAACTCAACAGGAAAGCAGAATGTTGCAGGCTAGGACAGAATACACTAAGAGACAGACCAAGCAGATCAAAAGCAGAAAAAGCAACTAAGGCAGAACAGAACGGAATACAGCATTCAAAGGACAGACTAGAGCAGGACAGAGGAGAAACCAAACTAATTAGAAACAATATAAGGCACAGAGATACAGGCAATAACATAGATATGGTGCAGGGCACAGACAAAGGGCTCATATACAATATACAGAGGCCCTAAGGAACAAAGGGAAACATACAAAGGAACAAATATCTCCAGGAAACTTTCTGTTACCTACCTATTTGCTTGTAAAATGAGCTTGTAACTATCATTTAATCTACCTTAGCAGTAGTGTTACAATGACTACTTGCCAGGGCCTTTACCAGGTCAAGTAGGAGTTTCATTGCAGGGGTAGAAGAGGTGTCTGGTTGTATGTTGTGACTGATTGTGCAGGGTCAGAACAGATGTAGAAACAAAGAAATAAAGGATAGAAATAAGGGCTGAAGTAGAGACAAAAGGGGCCTTTAGCAAGGAACTGCAAAATAGAAAAAGGGTTTGAGTAGGAACTGCAGTATAAAAAAAGACCTTTAGCAGGGGCTGTAGACAAAGCCGAGGTTGGGGTAGAGAGAGAGTTAAACCAGGGGTGAGGCCATAGGTGAGAGTGAGGTCTGAGAAGTGTAACTAAGTAGGAAGACACTAGAGAGGGGGACTGAAGCTGGAACACCCTAGAGAGGGTGACTGAAACAGGAACACCCTAGAGGGGGTGACTGAAGGGGAGTGGGCCATTTGAGGGAGCAACTTAGTTGAAGTAATATTGCTGTAGACGAAGGGTCTCCGGAGATGCCGAAAAACATCCCCTGGCTGGTTGAACCTTCCAGGTTCCGTTTCGCAGTTCCTGGACAGGCTCAAAATGAGCTTTAGCAGAGGATCAGGAATAGAAGAAACAGCTCTCAGAAGTCAGGCATCCAGCTTTAATGCAAAAGCCCTGCTTGCAATAAACTGCAGGTTTTTAACAGGGGTGTGTTGCAAAAGTTAACTAGCCCACCTGACACAAACAGAGGGGAAGTAAATACAAGCAAACAAATGTAGGGTGGCCTCTAGGGGAGGAAGGAGTTATATAAGTACAAACATTAGGATGTTTAAATGCATATGTCAGGAGGTCAGGGTAGAACCTTGACACTACTTTTTAAAAACTCTATGACACATTAAATTGTCATATACCGTTTAGTTTAATTTACCTGTTTAAGTTGCTGCCCAATACAGCTTATTTAAATCTCCATACCTATGTTCCCTCTTTTTTTCCTTTACCCTTCCATATCTCTTTGGATAACACTCCCTTTGTTTCCTTTGCATAGGTAATGTATAGCTTGGAGAAAAGACAGATCAGGGAGGATATGATAGAAATATTTAAGAACATAAAGGGCATCAACACAGTAAATGAGGAGAGTATATATAAAAGAAGAAAAACTGCCACAACTAGAGAACAATTAAATTAAAGGGGCAAAGGTTTAAAAGTAATATCAGGATATATTACTGAGAGGGTAGTGGATGTATGGAATATCCTTCCAGCTGAGATTTTACAATTGTTTCATAATGTGTCAATAAATGTGTCTTAACACACATTTTACCATTTTGTTTATCATTTTCATGATTCACAATGTTATCTCTAAATAGTATACATTTTACCATGTATGTTATGTAACATTTATTTCTTGATACTCAGCTTTGAAATCTCCGGATAGATTTTTTTAATATATATCTTCAGATATTTCTCATGTATATTGCAATAGTATAAATAATGATTTCAAATTGTGAAAATAATTATCCGGAATCTAAGCCAAACTTTCTATATTATCTAAATCCTTGAAACATCCCCCTTAGCATTCCACCATATGCATTCTATACCAAATTAACAACATGCTCTATGATGCGGAGATAAAAGAATCAGGTACAAAAGACAAACATAGAGCCCGGAGCAAAACTTCTTAATTAGTGAGGAAATGTTCTCTGCCAACATCACGTGAACTTTTAATCTAAAACATTCCTTTGGCTTGTAGGGACTGCAGTCTGTTGCTTTGAGAGTTGTTAAACATCCATGGTAGACTCCAGTCATTTATAATATTGAGTGTGCTGTCACTGATCATGGTAAATAGTGATTCATGCCATACTCTAGTGAATATCCTCTTCATTTCAAGGTTTCCAGACTGTCTATAAAATTGTAGCGGAAAAATAAAAAAAATTTCAATGTAGCTCAAACCTATATATTTGACCTTGGTTTGTTGACTGCCTTTGGCTATGTACTTGATGTATTTCCTCAGAGAGCTCTGAAAAATGTGATGATTGGCATTACACTTTTCTAAATATTTAAATAATTTACTTTTTTTTTGTTAGAAGTGCCTTGGACTCATTTTTCTCTATTGTTTTTTTCCCTTCAAAGACACACTCTTTCTTATTTTTTTATTGATTCAACACTGAAAAAATAATAAATGACTTATCTGCATGGACATAATTTTATTAAAATTATATATAAATTAGCCAGTGAAACAGTTTGTGATTTAAGCTGCATTGTCTAATAAGTACAATGTAATTACGTCAAAGTGTCCATCACTGTCTACATATTGGTGAATAAAAGCAGTTCATTCCAAAATACCATGTAGATTGATTGCTTTTGGCATTTATAAAAGTTTGATCCTCATTCACTCAGGATCACTCTTCCCCAAATTGATCATCTTGGCAGGTATATTAGGAATCCAAAAGGACATAGAGCTAAAACAACAACTAAAAATAAAAGCATAACCTGATTATAATTCTGTAATATATTAAATTCCTTAATTGTTTAAGGTATGAAGATAATCTCATTATCTTTTTCCAGATAATATAGTTTACCTTCTAAATGATAGATTCTAAGGATAAAAAAGATATCCATTAGCACTATAGAATTTTTTTTAAGCTTAGATATTATCTCTGCATACAATTACCATGTACTAAATTAGTTTTTTCATTTCTTCCAAAGGGCAGTTTAATAATTATCAAAAGGTCATAAATACAAACTTACACACAATTGTGGGATCACAAAACATAATGCTGAGCTAGAACATTGCACTGAAAAACAAATCAGGACTACCATTTCAATGTCTGACCAGCATAAATTTAAAAATACACTTTTTAAATATGTTTGTGGAAAACTTTTCACAACAAATTGAAAATTATTAAAACTACAGATGTTATCCAATTAAAGAAAGAAAAATAACTTGAATACTATCAGAATAAATGCCTTTTAAATACATTTAAATATGTTGATTGGATTAATCTACTTTGTGGTACAGGAGGGAAACGTAAGTTAATATATTAAATATTGTCAGTAAGTCTATATAGTGTCAACAACAAAAAAACTATTGTATTTGAAATGTAATATTTAGTAACATACATTCTACTAACATTTTCTGCAGTTTAAACATGATAAATTTTCATCTGGTAACACAATAAATTAATTGTATATTTCTCTGAATTTCTCACATGTTTCTGGCACTTGTCAAACAATTATACAGCCACATAGTAGAAAATGCTATCGTGTCCTGATGATTGTAGAAAGTAAGTAAACTGTACTTTACTGGAATTATGAAAAATGTAGTGCATATATTAAATGTGCTTGTAATAACACAAAATTAAACTCACAGTGTATCAATTATGTTTTGCATTGAACATTGTGTAATGGTTCAAATACATAGAGTGATGATTAGTTTAGCGGACACCTGGATGTTCGGGTTCGGCGGGTTCGGCCGAACTTTGGAAAAAAGTCCGGGTTCTGGCTCGAACTTGACCCCGAACTTGACCCCGAACCCCATTGAAGTCAATGGGGACCCGAACTTTTGGCCACTAAAATGCCTCTAAAAAAGTCCTGGAAAGGGCTAGAGGGCTGCAAAAGGAAGTAAAATAGAAACATAGAATGTGTAGGCAGATACATCTAGTCTGCCCAATTTTTTTTGAGTACTTTTATTAGTCCCCCGTTCCCGGTCTTATGTCTAGGATAGCGTTGTGTCTATCCCACGCATGCTTAAAATCCTTGACTGTGTTTACCTCTACCACTTCTGCTGGCAGGCTATTCCATACATCCACTACCCTCTCAGTAAAGTAATACTTCCTGATATTACTTTTAAATCGTTGCCCCTCTAATTTAAGAATATGTCCTCTAGTTGTGGTAGTTTTTCTTCTTTTAAATATATTCTCTTCTTTTACTGTGTTGATTCCCTTTATGTATTTAAATGTTTCTATCATATCCCCCCTGTTACGTCTTTCCTCCAAGCTATACATGTTAAGATGCTTTAACCTTTCCTGGTAAGTTTTATCCTTCAACCCATGAACCAGTTTAGTAGCCCTTCTCTGAACTCTCTCCAAAGTATCAATATCCTTCTGGAGATACGGTATCCAGTACTGCGTACAATACTCCAAGTGAGGTCTCACCAGTGCTCTGTACAATGGCATGAGCACTTCCCTCTTCCTACTGCTTATACCTCTCCCTATGCAACCAAGCATTATGCTAGCATTTTCTGCTGCTCTATTGCATTGCCTACCTACCTTCAAGTCCTCTGAAATTATTACTCCTAAATCCCTTTCCTCAGATGTTGAGGTTAGGACTGTACCAAATAGTCTATATTCTGCTTTTGGGTTTTTACGCCCAAGGTGCATAATCTTGCACTTGTCCACATTAAATGTCAGTTGCCACTGCTCTGAACATTTTTCTAGTTTAGCTAAATCATTTGCCATTTGGCTTATACCTCCATGAATATCAACCCTGCTGCAAATCTTTGTATCATCAGCAAAAAGACATACTTTGCCAACAAGACCTTCTGCAATATCGCTAATAAAAATATTAAAGAGAATGATCCAAGTACAGATCCCTGAGGTACCCCACTATTAACAAGACCTTGCATCGAATATACCCCATTGACTACAACCCTCTGTTGCCTGTCACTCAGCCATTGTCTAATCCATTCAACAATATTGAAATCCAAACTCAAATATTTCAGTTTATTGATAAGCCTTCTATGTGCGACAGTGTCAAAAGCCTTACTGAAATCTAGGTAAGCAATGTCTACTGCACCACCCTGATCTATTATTTTAGTCACCCAATCAAAAAAATCAATAAGATTAGTTTGGCATGATCTCCCTGAAGTAAACCCATGCTGTCTCTGATCTTGAAATCCAAGCGACTTTAGATGTTCAACAATCCTATTCTTTAACAAGGTTTCCATTATTTTCCCCATTACTGAAGTAAGACTTACTGGTCTATAGTTGCCCGCCTCCTCCCTACTACCTTTCTTGTGAATGAGCATGACATTAGCTAATTTCCAATCTTCTGGAACTACTCCCGTTAACAATGATTGGTTAAATAAATCTGTTAACGGTTTTGCTAGTACGTTCTAGTACCACTAAGTTATTTTAATAACTTTGGATGTATCCCATCAGGTCCCATCGACTTATTTGTCTTTACTTTAGACAGCTGAAGTAAAACCTCTTCCTCTGTAAACTTACATGCATCAAAAGACTCATTAGTCTTTTTCCCTAAATGAGGTCCCTTACCCTCATTTTCATTTGTAAAAACTGAACAAAAATATTCATTAAGGCAGTCTGCTAAGCCTTTGTCCTCTTCTACATAGCATCCTTCTTTTGTTTTTAATCTAACTAATCCTTGTTTTACTTTCCTTTTCTCATTTATGTATCTTACAAATGTTTTATTTTAAATGGGGGTAAGAGCAGGACAAGTGCCCTGCAAACAAACATGGATAGGGAACTAACTTCAAATAACATAAAATACATACAAATTAAAAATACAGCTGAGCCATAAAATAGCACTAGATGGAATCTTTGATTTTAGTTTTGGAAGAACATAAATCTAAATCTAAAGCATGGCTGCCAGGAGGATCAACAGAATTATCCATTTGAGAGAGGGTTGGAGTGCAGGGTATTCTTTTTCAGTTTATACTAAGTGACCCATAGGTTGAGGAGGCGGTGACCGTGGCGGTGTAGGTGGAAGCGGCGCTGGAGGAGGAGGAGGTAGCAAGATTTTTTCAAAGTGCGCTGTAAGCACAGTATTGGACTGTTCTATTTGACTCTCAGATGTGAAGTGCACCGCAAGACGCAAATGTACTATTTAGCACCCAAAACAATTAGAATTTTTCAAAGTGCGCTGTAAGCACAGTATTTGACGGTTCTATTTGACTCTCAGATATGAAGTGCACCGCAAGACGCAAATGTACTATTTACCACCCAAAACTATTAGAATTTTTCAAAGTGCACTGTAAGCACAGTATTTGACGTTTCTATTTGACTCTCAGATATGAAGTGCACCGCAAGACGCAAATGTACTATTTACCACCCAAAACTATTAGAATTTTTTGACCTATTCGTGTGAATGGGGACTCTATTTCAGTTTATAGAATAGCAATAGCATTACATGTATTCCATAAACCAAAAGTCTATAAACTGAATGTCTTTTCGGAATACATGTAATGCTATTGTCCAAAAACCGTAATGTTCGGTACGAACCCGAACAGAGAAGATCTTTATTTAAAAAATAGAATAATAGCTGAATATGGCAAACTGCTCAAAAAAAATTCTTATTTAAATATTTAGTATTCATAATTTATCTGTGAAAGAGTTAACTCACAGATTGTTAAAGTGTTAGGACCAAACCAATTACCACTGGTGACTGTCACGTGTAACCAATACTTTTTCTATTCTTCCCTGGCTTTCAATGATATCCCTAGTGTCCCTGTATAATTTAACAGAAATATCAATACAACACAACTTTTAGCAGCCGATCCTTGAAGTGTTATGAAAACTCACTGCATTTCTCAATAAATACATGTCAAAATGATTCTCCATCTACAATTTTAAGCTGAAATAGTTTTTGTAAAATGCTATATATATAATTTAAAAGTCATTTGAAGCTGCACCTTAAGCTGTCAATGATTGTTTAGTGAAATCCACATCAAAATCTACCATCTAGCACGATTTGCCACAAAAAGCAAACCATTATGTAATTTTATTGCTGATATCAACTCAATGGTCACATGGTAAAATGTCTGTGCACTACCCATCCACTAGACACCAGGGACAGTGAATAAAATGGAAGTTACTGTTGTGACACCAGGTTGAGATGACGAACTTGCTGCAGTATCCTGCCAGAAGTTTCCATTTGATAATGGGTAGACAGTGACTACTGAAGCCATGCTTGTATGCCATGTAGTATTCTGTGACTGGCTCTGTTGTAGTTTGCAGGGGAAGACCACTCTTATAAGTAATGCATAAGTTCATTGTGCAACTATATAACATTATTTTTTACATTTTTAAATATTTGAAGTTATTTTAAAAGCTTAGATGAAAAAACATTGGAGATTTAGTCAAAATATATGACCACATTTTGCTCAGCCCCTACTATGCCAAAGTATTCCAAACTCGGTGAGTCCTATCGCTATAATTTACTTACATGGAACTGAATCTCTCTGACAATGTGTACAGCAATGTTAGTACATGGTTGTGTGTTTGTGTGACAATCCTGTTGAAAAATACTAGAAAGGGAAGTAAGAATAAGAACTGTAAGTATGTATGCTCTTGCAAAAAGCATTGTTAATAAGTGCAAGATGTAACTATGCATTCATTATTTATGGCTTTGCTGAGCTGTTTTAGCAGGAGAAGCTCATCAGGTTTGTACCTGCACAATGTATAGATAAGTCAGTGAGATGAATATTTCATCTCATCTCACCTGTAACTCATAATTTAACTAATAGACACATGTATGGAAAAATAAAGATAAATGCATTTTGTTACTTACAATGTGCCACTAAGGTGACAAAGTGCACTGAAAGATATATTTGTTTAACCTAGTAAAAACAGTTTCAACATACACCACAGGTTTCGTTTTTTTCATTTAGTTCTACATTTTAAAATAGTTATGGACAAACGACTTTATCAACATGCTGCCTTCCTGCCTATGTTTTCATCTAGTTGTGGACAAAGGTAATGAATGTGAAATGAGTATCATTTTATCGCTTGATAATATAGCTGCAGTATGTAAAATTGGTATTTACTGCTTAAATATAAATTTCACAGCTAAATACATAAAACAATGATTACATCTCATCGTCACTTGGGACATGATTTTAGGAGTACGCTAATTATCCCAATTCCTTCAGACAGCATGTTTTAACACTTACTGTCAATGAACCGTATCTGATTTGTCATTTAGTAATTATAGCTGCTAATGCAAATACAGCACCTTTATATTCAGTGCCTTTACAAGAAGACGAATCACATATTATGATCATGATTGGAAGGGGTCATTAAAGTAGGTCAAATATTGTATAGTCATATATTATAATGCATAATGCACGGCCTATATATATATATATATATATATATATATATATATATACATATATATATATATATATATATATATATATATATATATATATATATATATATATATACAAAATCCAAATAAGGTAGAGAATGCACTCACAGGACTTCAGCATGCTTGATAAAGGGCTTAGCAGCCTGAAACGTCGCTAATAGTGATGCTGACGGTTACTTGAATTAAATCCTATATGACTGTCTTCTGACGTCCTGTGAGTGCATTCTCTACCTTATTTGGATTTTGTATGTATTGATGCGAACTGCACCCAGGCATGTTTTATACTGACGACTAATGTTATGCAGAGTGCTAGTACTTTGGATTGATATATATATATATATATATATATATATATATATATATATATATATATATACATATACAAAGTCAAAAGATATCAGTGCACTCACATAAAAACTGGTTACAAAAAACTCTTAAAGTTATAGGTTTTATTCAAGCTACTTAAACACCTTTCTAAGATAACAAAATTGGAAAATTAGTTATATTTATGGCCATATTATGCTAAGCCCACCACTACTCCAATATTAGTGGGTCCAGAGACGAAATACTGTTGCTTATGGGGCTCTTAATCTCTTCTTGTATATTGCTTACCAGGTACAAAAAAGGCCTTCCTATTGTACAATACAGAGATACTCCTGCAATTTATGTGTGTTCTGAGGTCATAGCAAAGGCGGTCATGTACCATGCCGGTGCTCCGCCATCAGACCATGTGGGGGGCACATCATGCAGTATGGTAAAATGTATGTGCACTCCCTATCCACTAGACACCATGGAGTTGTGGATGCTAGCTGAGGTAAGTTCCTGCTTCTGGGTGATGGGGCATGTCCTGGGATACAGCCTGGATCTGCAATGTGGGTGCTGATTGCATGTCCTGGGGTGCTGGGGTATGTCCTGTTGTGCCATATGGGTGATGGGGCATGTCCTCGGTGTGTAGTGTGGGTGATGGGGAATGTCCATGATGTGCTATGTGAGCACAGGGGCATGTCTTAGGTGTTCAATTTAGTTGTGCGTAGGTCAGCACAAAACCCAAATACACCACTGTTTGTACATCCAGTATAAGGCCCCTGTATTCACCTTTTCCTTACTTTGTTACCTAACTTTTGTTTTCCCCCTATTTTGAATCTTTGTTCTTGCTCCATGTCTGTCTTTCCTTGCCTTGTTTGCTTTATTGTTTATTTATTGTGTCCCACTCTGATGTTCTGTGTTTTGGTTCTCACCTGCTACAATTATGCACCTTGTCTGTGTGTCTCTTTCTTTAATTTAGTTTTGGTTATGTTCTGTGTAGGGTTACTGTTATGACTTGCCTATGTGAGGTATCATGACATGGTGGCAAGCTTGCCATTTTATGGCTTTTTCCTGTGACTAAATCCTCACCATTATCATTCTACTATAGATCCTACATCTAGTCCTGTGTTTTATGTATGTGTCTTTGATTTATATGTTTCCTTCATTCTTTTCTCTGTTCTTTGTTTGCACTTTTGAAGCCCTGCCTCTGTATGTGCCCTTCACTAGGCCCTGTGAGTCTGCTCTGGCTCCTGCACTCCTGAACCCCAACCCTGTGTCACTCGGGACCCTTACCCATGTATAATGTTGGAAAAATATTTTTAGATAAGTGCTGTATCATATAAAGTAAGGAGCAAACAGATATATCTTGTCATTGTTTTCAACAACATTTCACATATCCTAAAAGGAGCATATACATTGTAACAGAGAGCTTTTTCTGTAGCAAATGTCCTGCTTATCTACCCATACCCAACTTCTTGGGTTTCATTACTGCACACAAACTGATACAATGGGAGAAATCATGCCTTTTGTGTATTCCCTGAAATTATTTCAATGTAAAACTGCAGGAGAATTATAATTTGAATTAAATGAACAAGTGTATTTCACAAAGAATAAACCATGTATAACATTTAAAAAAAAAACAGTTTCGTGGACATGACCCTTTTAGCAAACTATATTATTTGCAACTTTTTTAAATAAAATTTTTATTCTGGTGCTATATTTAAAGAGTTGTTAATTTCATGTGTGAAGGTAGAGGGGACATTGCTATGGAATATATAGAAGTATAACTGCCCATTACCCCAAAGCGCAAAAATTGACTTGAGATATTTCTTGGTGAAAAATAGGCCACATAAATACCAATACATAAATTCGTCCTTGCCAGCCAATTTTTAACAATCACTAAAAATGTTTCTGGATGCTACCCCTCATACTCTAAACCTTAAAGGGACACTACCACCTACATAAGATGTAACTAGATAACCTGGTAATTTAAAACAAACACATATATAAAGCATATGGCACTGTTTTTTTATATAATTGAATTAATTGCATATAAAAGGAAAAATAGAATTATGTGTTTAGCTCCTGGCTCCATTTTGTGAATATTTCCCATGATGCAACATCATCCAAAATCTTCCAGCCAGTATCACTTTACAACTGTAGCTAAAGCCTGCATGATGATGTCAGAAGATACTCCCCTGATCTCTTACTGGTTCCTGAGTATCAAAGTGGGCAGGACTAGATGGCTTAGTACAATTTTTTTTTTTACCTGCCAACACAAAGAGGGAGATTAACCTGATCAAACAGCATTATAACCCTGCCACTTGTGATATAATAGTTACATTACCCTCCCATTCAATGCAAGTCTATGATCAGAATTCTGACTTACCGACTGCATTCAGTGTCCCCCGCCACAAAGTGAGAAATTTGTGCTGTAAAGTCACTAGGGGGTGGCACCCAAAAACACTATATTTCACAAAATGGCGGCACCCAGTTAGTGCTGATCCCATTTATAAATTAGGGGAAGGATGAATCCCCACTACTGCACCATTCCCAATCTGTTCAGCTACACTCGGATTGGCAAGCACACACCCCACTTCCTGTGACATAAAAAAATATCATCATATAAAACACAAAACATGGGTTAATGGGAGGGATGGTGGGAGCAGTTACTGAGCTGATTGTAAACAAAATGGCTACCCTGGGTAACTCCTCCCCTCATGCAGCCATCACATACATACCATAAACATTAACCCCATGCAATCCTCAACATTCACACATGAACCTTGTAATGTCTGGCATTCTGCCTGCCACCCAAGGATTCTATTTCTTAGAGTGCCAAAAATGACAGTTCTACTTAACACACAAGACACACATTTTATAAATGAAAATGCTGCATAAAAGCTTTTTTTATATTACAAAGTGAGTTTTAAGTTGTAAGTATGTTACACATATTTAAAATACTGCCCTTTTCGGATCTTCTGGTAACCTTAAAAAGGTAAATCTTTCCCTTTCACTCATATATATTATCAGACTATAACGTGTTTAGTTTCACCCAGTATAATAAAACCAATATATGTATCATTTGTAAAAAAAAGTTGTACAATTAAGATATTTATGGTCGGTGAGGGTTGTAGGTTATAATTAGCATACACAGCTCAGAGGTTATTTTATATTGCATGTTTCACTTACTGATAGTTAGAAGAGGTTGGACTAAATCTTAGTGGAAAAATTAACAAAAAGGGACCTGTCCTTCAACAGAACTAGATCTATTTCAGCATTTGCATATCACCAAAAATATTAAAAAGCTGAGATAAATACAGGTTCGATAATAACTCACTACAAACCTGGCTCCTTTCCTAGATTTAGTTGGCTGTATGTCCTAATAAAGTGTCTCTAGCAAGAAAGGTTATTAGTATATGTCAATCAAAGCAGAAGTGTAGGGAACGAGACATGGACGAAGCAGGTGATGTTGATAATCTCTTCTCACTTATGCTGGGTGAAAAGCAGGAGTAGTTATGTAAAGGATGGGTCCTTGATTTTTTTTCTGTGATAACAATTTGCGCTTAAACATTGCCAGCAAATGTCACAGTTAATTTATAATAACAAAGTTAATCTACCTGCAAATGTATTAACAAAAGCACATGATAAATTGATAGAGAGCATGATTCTTGGAGCATTCGAATCAGATGCAGCAATGTTTTATTAAGTGGGTGCGCAGAACCTGTAAAGCTATTAATTAATATGTTAAAAGTCTTTAATTTACCATACTGTTCCGTTAATTAACATATATCTACAACTAGAGCACATCGTTTCTCAGTATGCATATACTTATAAGTAACAGAGTCCACAGAGTGATAATTGATATTCCCGTCTCTAGACAATACTTTACTAAATGAAATGACAATTATAAACAATTAAAATTCACTTTACATATTATTTCACCTCTCTTATATGTATTATTCATGAAGGCAGAGAGAGTTCATTAGGCTTTCTGCTAAGGATCAGCATGTTTGCCTGTGCCGATGATGGACAGGTATAAGAGTTCCCTATCAGAGAATACTTTAAAGTGATTCTGACCAGATCATTTTTAAGACATGACTACAGTTTGTTGCCATGTGTTCTTGCCAGAAACAAAAATAGATAGGCCATTTTAATTTCTTCAACAGTGGTCTCAAGGGTATTTTCTTCTCCTACCAAAAATGTTTAATACAACTTTTAAGAGGATAAAATGCAACCGTTTTTAACTCTTTCTTGAATGCACTATATGGCACAAGCCTTGAAATGGTTAAACAGCAGGTCTTTGTGGAACATACTCATATTTTCTCATGAAACCCTGAAATTATGGGAAAATGTGATGCTAGTTTTAAAATGTTTAGGGAAAAATAGGGTATTAATATGCTAGTCAATTGTCTCTCACATTTCAAACCAGTAATGTTTCCTGAATTCAGATAGAATTAGGTCCCGAAAGATTTTCACAGGTTGTCAAATCAAGTACTTTTATATACAAAGTAGTGCACATTTAACTAAAATGCATCTATTTCTCTAGTTGTTTGTTTAATTTGTACCTCTGGGAAAACAGCACCAATACAAGCAAATCCAGAACACAAAAAAATGACTTTTTATGTGCATTTCAAAAGGCTTGTTTTGAGGAATAAGTTGAAAATCATGAGTAGGTTAACCTAAAGGCTCCTGTTTACATAGTTTGCTATACTTGAGATTATATGTGCGATTTTTTGACTTTCGTAACTATAGTGTTTTTTATGCATAGGTGAAAATGATATATACTAAGAGTGTGAAGAGCTTTTGCACAGTTTTTTTTTACAACTATGTTGTTTTGCTACTTTAACCTTAATGCATCATTCATGAAAATTGGCCTAGATTCAATGCTGTTAACTGAAAGTGCATTAAGCGGTAACTTAATGGCAAAGAGTGATTGAATGCCCTCTGTTATAATGTTTAATGGATACAGTAAAATCATTACTGCACCCGCTAAAAATACCCTATACTAACACCGAACCATATGGTTAAATAACCAAGTCTAAAGTGCTCCAATCTCCGTTAAAAAGTTAACGCTGACAAAATTTTAACCAAACTCTTAACGCATGCGTCTTAGAAGCATACAGTTTAAATGTAACATCTATACATACTTACCATACACACTCTTATACTATATGTATGCTTCACTTCAACTCCAAGGACATGCATGCCTTTCCTAAATCATACAATCTCATAGATGCCTAACACACACCACAACCAATCAGAATGCAGCATTTTCACTGCACCCACACATTTAAACACACCCATTTACTTCTACCAACAACAGCCATGTTGCCACTTTACAGCATTAGTGGAACACATTGCTTCAATTACACTGCAGATTAGAGGGTGCAGGCGGTGAAACAACTATGCTCATAACACCTCATGATGATCTGGGGGAACTCCTCCTTGCAGAATACCTTCCAGAGTATAAGCTGCAACATAATGATGGGTACACCAATACACACCTCACTATCTATACTTACAATACATCTTAACTCATTGCACTTCTCCTCAGCAGGTTGCTGTAGGGAAATCAACACCCGAATCTCCGCACCGCCCTCCACTGACAACTATCTACACCCTACAGGATATATGTAAGTGAGAATACCAAGGGGGCTTATACTTGATTTTCCACCTTTGATGTCAATGATATCACTAATTGTTTGTTTATTTTTTCATGTACACGATGGAGTATTATTGATCATCTGTGTTAAGTATATACGTTTATAATTTTTAAGTGCATCACCCTATTACTTCACTTTGTGTTTTTGAGTGTGGGGGAACACACTTTGTGATTGCAGCTCTATATATTTTTAGATTTATTTTGTTTTTAGATTCACTTAATTATTGTCACTTTGGCTCCCGTTTTCTTCCTTTTTTCCTATCTACACCCTAACCCATGGGATGAACCTGGTCAGTTATCATTTAATAAGAGGCTCATGAGACCTAAAGGTTAGCAATAACACTTGAGAACTTTAATCATGAAATAGAGAAAGGTAAGTGAAGGGTCAGAATTTAAAAACCAAGGCCAAAATAGATTTCAGTTTGTAATTCTCTCATCAATTCCCATATGCAAGTTCAGTTTTTTAAGCTGTGGCACAACGATGGTGGAGCTACTATGTTGGGAAGTATTGTGTTATAGTATATCACTGTCTAGATGTGCGCCACCTTTATTTCCTTTTTTCCCTATCACGTTATTTACACTGAAGCAGAAGTGAAGATTGTTTTATAAGCGTGAGCTGCACTTATAATCAACCATAGGGGTAAGAGGTTTGTAAGAGCATCTCCTTATTAACCAGCGCTTATTAGCATCCATTCTATTTAATGTTCTCTGTGGTACAACGATATCCACAGTTTCCACCAGCAGACGTTGTCACTGTTGCATTTGGAACAACATCACTGTAAACAAGGAACCTTAACCTGCTATGTAACTATAATAAGGTTTTGCTGACCCATACGATGGGGTATGAGTAAATGGTAAGAGTTGGTCTTCTTGGCCGTATTATGGTGCCAACATAAATAGTCCTCTTCTCGGATGTCATCCCAGTAGTTGGAGGACATGCCACAGCATATGATGAGGCAGCATACAGTAAAGAAACATCTTATGGCTGCATTCCTCTGTCAGAAATTGGCATGCATGATGGCGTTGTGGAAGTTCAGGAGTCCCCAGTCCTGACGGTTGTGTTGTTGGTATAAGATAAGTATAATTGGGTGAACAACTGCATACTTTTGTGTGGATGCTCACGTTTGTCCAGGACAAACTGCATGATGGCAGATAATCAAGCATCAAGCAATGTTTTAAAATGTTTCTAAAATATTAATGTATGTTGGGTTCTGTACAGCTATCAAATAAGTTTAGCTGTTTCTAGGCCTGTTCAACTGGCTCATCTAAGGAAATGATATTCATCAAGAGTCATTTAAAATGATGTTTACTGCCATTAACTTGTCTCCTGGAACAAGTATCCTGGACATCAACATCTCCTGCAGCACAGTCTATAGCTGTTGGTGAGAGTTCCAGATGCCAATTAGGTCTACTGGAGAGGTGGGCCATCAGAGGCATTCTGGGAATGACTCTCTTAGGCCATCATAACCTTGGTTATACAACTTCTCTACCTCTTATGTAAATCTCTCCTCTCCACTTGTGCAGGCTAACACACTCTCCAAGTTCTCTATTTGGTTCCAGACATATCACCTTTTCACTGCTCTTGACTTGCCAATGTGCCTCCCAAATAGCACATTGTTGTGTCTAACATGTGTGCCACTAGCTGAATTATCTGCTCATTGGAGAATCCACCCTACCAGAATCTATGTCTCCTTCCTATGCACTTACTTCCCTGAACTCTCTCCTCTTCAGCAGGGCAAACCTGCCACCCTGGCTTTTTCCCTTCTCCTCTCCTCTCCTCTCCTCTCTACCTCCTCTCCCTCCCCACCATCTCCAACTCCAAATAACAAAAATTAAGAAAAGTGTGAAAATGTTTTGTGTAAAATAAGTGTGTTATGTGTTACTATATGCGTGTGAGTACAACGCTCACCAGTCTCTCACCAGTAATGCTCAAAAAACACTCTGCTACTCTTCTCTCTTTTTTGAAAAACCACATTATTTCTTTAGCTGAACTTGTGCAGTAACATGATTTATTAGAGATGTGTCTGATTTGAATCATGTGTTATTCCTTTTGGACTAATGTACAGTAAAAACAGTCTCTGAAATGACTTAACGGTCAACACTGAATCTAGGCCATTATTTCCAAATTGTGAAGCTTTGGTGTAACTGGTTATTTATCTTTTAGCATTTCATCCGCATGGTGGCCAAATGTCTTGGCTTTGAATCAATTTGACTTAAGTCACATTGCATGGGACTACAAACAGATAATGCTCTGGATGTTTATCAGTATGATAAGTTCTTTTTAAGGAGTTTGCACACCCTCACCTGTAACAGATTTTGGATTCGGCTGATTTAAACATGTTTGTAAACGACCAGTACAACAAATACAAGTTGAAATGTAAATTCCCATGAATGCACACTGAACAAAATCTCTCAAAACACAATCAATTTAAATATCCTAGGGCGTATTATAGTATAAAGAAATTCTATAATAATATGGTCTGTGTTTGTAATTTTTTCTCTTTGTCATTTTGTAACGAATACCAGTGAGTGGATTTCATTCAGATACAAATCTCCATATGCACTCAAAGCACAGGATATCTACTACTGTGAGTGCATTCATATATCCTAGGATGTAAAGACATACAACACTATTATGGTCTAATTTTCTATTTTTTTCATGCTTCAACTGATATCAATCAGAGGAGCCATACATTCATCACTACCTAAAACATTATTTAATAGGTTTTGTTCTGTATTACAAATAGTGGTGGGGAATCGATTGGACTAGAGCAATCATGTATATTAAGTAAGGGAGGGACAGGGGAAAGGGAAAGGAGAGAAGAGAGGTGAAGGGGAGAATGGGAGATGAGAAGTATTGTAACTGATCTGTAAAATGGGTGGTTTGAAATGAAACTTTTGAAGTAAAGAAATTATCTGGGTGGATACCTCTCACCCTCCAGAGTTCAATACCTGCGGTGGCTACAGGACTAGAATTGTAGGCAAATATGGGTTTGCCTCACTTTTCACTTGAAGTTATGAATGTTTACTATGAATGTGGTTTGAATGCAAGTGACAGCCTGTTCGATGGGAGCTGAGGTTTGGGGAAGGAGGGGCTTTGCTTATGTTAGATGGCCCTTAAAATAGGGACCTTGAACGCTAAGGGGTTAAACTCTCCTCAAAAAAGAGGAAACCTATATAATATCATGTTAAATAATCAAGTAGATAGGATGATGTTACAGGAGACACACTGTATAGTTCCCCTAAATAAAAGATGGAAATTTACTAAATATCCAATGGTTTTCTCAGCTACTGTATCGGAACAAAAAAAAAAGAGGGGAGTAGCTGTAATCGTTGCAGGCCACATGAAGTTTGAACTGATACATCTAATTACCGATCCCACTTGGAGATATATAATACTAATTGCTAAACCTAATGACCAACTGTATACTGTAGAAAATATATACGCACCAAGACAATCTCCAATGAGATTTTTATGGTTAGATAAAATAGAAAAAAATTAAATCTGGCCAATTTATACTAGGTGGAGATTTTAATTCCCCATGAATGTTAAACTACAAAGAAGTGTAAAACCAACTAAGAAAGAAACATTAAAATCTGTTCTGTAAAACATCTTATATCAGCAAGCTCTATACGACATCTGGTGTGTTTTTCACCCACAGGATCGAGAGTATACACTTTTCTCACAAGTTCACCAAACTTACACAAGGATAGACTAGTGCTTACTGACGGACTCTTCAAGTCTGGACAAAACCATCAGAACACAAATTGGTCCTATTACATGGTCGGACCTTGCCCCAGTATATATATAGAGATACAAATTAATCCAGAGAACAAGTTAAGAACAAACTTGCAGCTGAATGAATGTTTGTTAAATACCACAGCAAATATAGAGTATTTAACTAAGGAAGCAGCCACATTTATTGAAGTAAACAAAAATGACAAGATTTCCCACTCTACCTTATGGTGCACCTTTAAATGCTACATGCGGGGCCTTCTGATAAAACTGGGTTCAGACTGGAAGAGAACGTCGGGGAAAGGCTTACCAGAACTAAATATAACCCTTGCTAAATTAGAGGCTACTAACCAATTGCATCCAGACCTAAGTAGATCAGCCGAGATAACTAACATCAGAAAAGAAATAAAAATATGTGAGAAAATAAATAAATCAATGACCTTCTTAAAACAAAAATGGGACATCACCCCTCTGCAATAAGAGCAGACTGTTCCAGACATGTTCCTGAGACTTCTCTTGGACCCACATGCACTCACATCATCCCTCTGCAATAAGACCAGACTGTTCCAGACATGTCCCTGAGACTTCTCTTGGACCCACATACAATCACATCATCCCTCTGCAACAAGACATGACTGTTCCTGAAGCCAGAAACATTATGCTCATTTCTCTACAATATTTGTATACTATGCTCTCTGTTTTATGCAACTTTGAATTTTCTATTAATCTGTTTTACTCTTAATTACCTCCTCAGTATCTTTGGTCACTCTCCTGTTGATTTCAATCTCCTCCCACATTCTTCCATGTGTTTTAATGTTTTCCTCTCTCTGTCATCGACTTCCCTTGTACACACACACTGTTTTTTCTAATTTTGTTTTGTAACTCCCTTCTTATGATCTGTACCAAGTGGTGCGTAAATTTGTTGGCGCTATATGAATAAATGGTTATGTAATGTAATACTATGAAAGTATTAGAACGAGGAAACTTCTGACTAAGAAACTACAATATAATATGGGGAAACAATAAAGAAAATTAATGTTGAAGACAAAAGCTATTTATCTCCCTGATCTATTGCCAACGTATTACACCTCGCTTTATAATTTATCTGGTAACGAACCCACAAAACCTCAAATCAGGTCCTTTCTAGAAAAGATTAAGATCCCTGAGTTACCACAGGAAAAGCTTGAGAAATTAAATAGAGGAGGAGAATGGCATTGGGAGGCTACGTGCTCAGTGAGGTGATGTGAGGTGCGAAATGATGATAACAGTCGTCTAACCCACGGCATCTACCCCTTGTCTGTCCTCCAGCCACCTGAATTGCAAACTCCACGGTGTCCTCCTTGGCCCCCATCCACCTCCCCTGCACTACAATAGTGCCTGGCATCTGCTCACCTGGAGTGCATGTCACATAGCCGACAGCCAGAAGCCAAATTGTGGAGAACTAGCAGAACCGCATCTGCACTCTGAGCTGGAAGGTGACTTCAGCCCGGATTCAATGTCTGCAGGTGAGAGGAGGAGATTCATGTATATCTAGCTGAGCAGAGACGTGCACTAAGAAATAAAGATAAGTGAACTTTATACTTTAATACTGTACAGTAAGCATGGAAAGTGAATATCTGTAATTATCACAATCCAATTGTATGAGGTACTGTAAAAGAATATGTGCAGAGACCCCGCTCTGGTATTCAATTGCTTACTGGCTGGAAAAGATGAAATGCTATATCAGCAGATAGCTGGTGAAATGACATGGACTTTCGATCAAATATCACTAATGGCAAACCGCAGAGAACAAAAAGCCCCAATGAAAAAATAGAAGAAAATGAAAGAACAGGAGGAGAGGGGAAAAAAGAAAGACTCTTCTATGTCAGGCTTTTTTTCACCACTTAATCGTAAGGGAAGCCCTAATGTTTCTGCAATAGATGCTAATCGAATGGAGGCTAGTATAGACCCCCAGATGGACAGTACAAACATGCATTTACATCTATCTACTGTGATGGAAGCAAGATATTTGACTATCTAAAAGCATGTCTGGCTAACCAACTACAACTGATAAAAATGGAGAGTCATTCCAATGCACAAAATACATTCAGAAGTCTCCCAGATCGAACTTAAATCTCAAGAAATACAAGATAAGCTGGAGAATATTCAAGTCCACTGTGAAGGTCTGAAAGACAGGCAAGACAGAAAAAATAATGAAGACCTTAGAAGACAAAATAACAGATCTGGATAATCGCAGATGAAATCTGAGGTTCAAAAATATCCCAGAATCTGTCTCATTCAATCAATTGGAGGGCTTCATTGAGTTTTGTAAGGTCCTGGACTCCAATATGAAAGTGGATCATGAATTGTTTGAGAGGTCTCATAGAGTATTTAACCCGGCCAGTAAAGGGAATGCAGATTTACCCCTACTTGTGATTGTTTGTTTCAGATCTTATACAGTCAAAACTAAACTTATGGACTTATGTAGGAAAACTGAACTGGTAGACGGAAAATATAGAGACATAAAAGTGTATGCAGATCTTGCCTTTCAAATGAGACAGGCATGTAGGACTTATGTCGCACTCACTGAAGTTCTCCAGGCAAAAGGGGTTTGCTACAGCTGGGGATTTACGGTCTCTATATTGATAATCGAAAATGGAGTTAGAAATATATTTAATACCCCAGACTTATTATAAAAATTTATGAAATAAAATAAATATCTTTAAATTAGCTGAGAGCAGCTGGAAAGTGGAGAGATTGGAGCAGGGGAGGATGGGGGGATAAGGAGAGATGGGATATATATAATTGGAAAATGCTTAGGGGTGGAGAAGGGACGGGGGGAGGAAGTGGATATAATAATACTGGTAATATTTGGTGACCTAGGCTACTTGGTCTCATATAGGTGGATAGAGACAGGGCCTGGGAGGTGTGAAGCCAGGAGCCAGGAGGAAAAGGGGAGAGTTAAAGGACACATATGTAAAGTAAAGGGGGAAATACATAGGAGGACAGAGAGTTTTGTTTTTTTTAAGTAGTCTTGGGGAACACAAATTATAATAGATTAAGAGTATGGAACATATAAACAGGGATTATCGAACACACAATTCTAAATTTTTATGCCCGAGAATACTCTCACACTAAATTTTCACTTAACTATATCCATTGGGGTATCACAGATTATACAGAAAATCATAAAAAAAAAATAAACAATGTTCTCATTAAGAGAGTGGTGAAGAAGAAGGTTGGGTGAAGAAGGAAGGGGAAATGGGGGGGTTTCCATATACAGGGGTGGCGTGATGAAGTAGACACTGTAGGGAGGAGCGTCTGAGGCCGATGGTGGTCTGACAGTAGCGTCCCGCAAAAAACTCCTCTAAGCCCTAAGTAGTCAGCCCTGCCCAGAGACACTTGACTTAGTCGGTGGAATCATGAAGCTGAAAAGAACAAGAGCTTCAATTGGAAGGGTCCTCTGCACAGGTGCGGACACAGCAAATCCCGGAAGTAAGGTGGATGAATGAGCTTACCTGAACACAACGCTGAACTGTGGAGGCTGGTGAGCATTGGCATCATCGCCATTGTGGGAACCTTGAGCGGAGAACATCTAAACAGTCTGAATCTTCCATGTTTGCAGCACCACGAAAACAGGCACAGTATATAATTTGACTAATAAGGTTGTCCTGTATTTGACATTGATTTTGTCTATTAAATTACAACCTAGGAAATTACCCTTATTAAAGGTCCATTGCATGGGCAGTGCTAAGCACTTCAAAGATAGTACTAATAACCCACCTGCATAAGCAGGTAGACAAAATACATCCCTAGAGAAGACTTTGTGATTAAGTTACAGGTGATGGGCTAAACAAGGGACTCTGAGACTGGACTGCCCAAGAAATGGAGCCCAAGAGACTGCACATAATAGGTATCAGGCATAGCATACAAGTCTGTATGGGATAGCTGGTGCATAGATCAGCCTTTTTCACTCTTCCTGTCTGCCCTCAAGATAAAGTTCCCTAGATGCCAACCATAAAATAACCTCACCTCAGAGCTGCTGGTCCAATTTAAAGCTAATTATTTATAGTAAGGGAATACTAAAATGTATCTCAGTATCAGTATCGATCATCAACTTGAGCATGGCAACTAAAAAGGGGAGTGAACCCAACCTTGCCCCTAAAATGCTAAAAAGAAAAGAAAAGCAAATTGTAGACTCGGGGAAGAGCAAAGAAAGTGGAATTTAAGCACATTTTCTATTACAGAGCACAAAATCACAGGATTATATGGACTTTACTAATGTGCAAGACAATAGTATGAATGTTAAGGAAGTGAAAGCCCCCAAACAGTTGCTTGATAGCTCTGGAAAGTTGGAGAACAGAGGAATAACACCAGAATATTTACAAAAATGCCTAGAATTGTAATTAAAAAATAATTCACCAACCAGTTTGGAGATTTCAAGGAAGATATTCTAAAACTAGGTGATAGAGTTAAAACTAATGAAGATAAGATCAACTATATAGATTTTACTATCAAGGAAAGAGATGATACACTAGTCAAGCTGAATCAAAGGGTCCAGGATATGGAGATATCAAATATGGAAGATAGGAGCAGAAGGAAGATCATAAGAATTTGTGGTATTGATGAGTCAGTGGCTTGAGAAAACCTAATGGGGTATTTACTGGAGCTTTTGGGATGTATGAGAACAAAAGGAGTGGTAATGTCTGATATTAAAAGAACTCGTCGATGCTGGAAACCAAGAAATATAGCAGACAGTGCTGTATTTACCGTGAGGCATCCTAGGCGGATGCCTATGGCGGCAAATTTTGGGGGGCGGCAGCGCCCCCCAGCACTGGAAAAAAAAAAAATTAAAAAAATAAATAAAATCCAAAAAAAAAATCTGGCCCTTTAAAAAAAAAAAACACCCCACCGCGCCTGCAGGCAGAGACGGAGGTGAGAAGGGATCGGAAGATCCCCCCTCACCAACGCTCTGCCTGCCAGGCTGCACGGGGAGCCGAACAGGCAGCACAGAGAAACTTCCGTGCTGCCTGTTCGGCTCCCCGTGCAGTGTGCCGACACGGAAGTGCCGACAGGTCACGTGACGGGCGCGCTGACGTCATACGCGCGCCCGGTCACGTGACCTGTCTGCACAATCGCCGGGAAGCCGAACAGGCAGCATGGAGGGACCATGCTGCCTGCCTGCCAGGGAAAGGTAAGTGCTGATGGGAGACTGTGTGTGTGTGTGTGTGTGTGTGTGTGTGTGACTGAGTGTGATGGGAGTCAGAGTGTGTGTGATGGGAGACAGTGTGTGTGACTGAGTGTGATGGGAGTCAGAGTGTGTGTGATTGGAGACAGTGTGTGTGACTGAGTGTGATGGGAGTCAGAGTGTGTGTGATTGGAGACAGTGTGTGTGAATGAGTGTGATGGGAGTCAGAGTGTGTGTGATGGGAGACTGTGTGTGTGTGTGTGACTGAGTGTGATGGGAATCAGAGTGTGTGTGATGGGAGACAGTGTGTGTGACTGAGTGTGATGGGAGTCAGAGTGTGTGTGATTGGAGACAGTGTGTGTGACTGAGTGTGATGGGAGACAGTGTGTGTGACTGAGTGTGATGGGAGTCAGAGTGTGTGTGATGGGAAACAGTGTGTGTGACTGAGCGTGATGGGAGACTGTGTGTGACTGAGTGTGATGGGAGTCAGAGTGTGTGTGATGGGAGTCAGTGTGTGTGATGGGAGACAGTGTGTGTGACTGAGTGTGATGGGAGTCAGAGTGTGCGTGATGGGAGTAGGAGTGTGTGACTGAGTGTGATGGGAGTAGGAGTGTGTGACTGAGTGTGATGGGAGTGTAAGCTTGATGTGAGTCTGAATGATGGGGCATGTCTTAGGTGTGTAACGTGGGTGTGCAGCTTGGGTACGGGGGTGCCCGGATTTTGTCTGCCTAGGGCAGCACAAAATCAAGATACACCACTGATAGCAGACCCAGAGACATTATCGTAAGATTCGTCCTATATGGAACTAAAAGAAAGATTATGCTGGCTGTGAAATCATTTAACACTGAAGAAGCAAAATTCAAGAACAGACTAGAAAATCCTTTAAATCTATAGTTAAAGCTCTGAAACACAGACTGATCAAATATTGGTGGGGGTTCCTAGAAAAAATGTGCTTTGTTCATAATGATAGGCTATTGTCATTCAATAAAATTAAAGGGGCACAGGATTGGCTAGAGAAAAATGCAGGGAATGGAAAGGGCTAGGGAGAGATGATAGTGGAAAATTTAAAGAGTAACGGGATAAAGTTGCGGGACATAAGCTAGCAGAATTATGATTTGTATTTTAAGAGGATCAGATATTAAGATTGAAGTTAGAATTGTTTATTAATATAGCACATAAATAACACAACACACTGTTATTGTTTATTGCACTTCAGAACTACTTGCACTGCAGGGGTTAAAAGTATTGTGTCGAATGTAGAACTTTAAGATTTTATATATGGTAGAAAGACGTTGGGAAAGGTAACAACACTAGGATGGAAAATTCCATGAATGACACACTTTGTACAAGAAAAATATAGCATAATCGATAAGAAGATAGATGGAATGTTTATTAATACAGTATGGCATATGAATAGTATAATAGTATTTGTGTATGTTTTCCTTTTTACAAAGGAGCACTGGTGACTATTGAGCCTTAGCACTATTTTGCACTTTAGGGGATTAAAGTATGGTCTTGATATTAGTAATTTAATATTTCACTCATGATAGATAGACGCTGGGATGGGTAATATCATGAATGATGTAATCTCTATAAGAATAATACAAAATAACTGATAATACAATAGATGGATTGTTTACTAATATTGCATAAGGATTTTATAGAGGATCTTTTTATTTTGCTTGTATTTTTTTTTGTTTCTTCTTTCCCTTTCTCTCTCTTTTCTTTCCTCCCTCTTCTCTCCTTTTTTTTTCTATCTCTTTTTGTTTACAATCTTAGGGAGGCCTTTTTAGAGGGACAGAGAGGAATAATTGTATTGTAGAATCACAGACACATCGACCTTGATTTAATGGTTCACCTTGTAGGAATAGGGTAGGTGAACTATGTGCGGAAAGAATTATGGAAGTGAACTAAGTTATGTTTATTGTTGTGTGTGAAGAGGGGACTGAGAAGAGGTAACTTAAAATGATGAGTGAATATGATTAACAAGATATTATCGTTAAACGTTCAAGGGATGAACATCCCCCAAAAAGGATAACCCTATTGGATTTCTTAGTCAAACAAAGGAAAGATGTAGCTATGCTACAGGAAACCCATTGAATCTTGAGTTTGCCAACAAATTGTCTTTTGGTAAATATCCGCATATAGAATTTGCCTCCCTATCCTCTCAAAAAAGAGGGGAGTTGCCATATTGTTTTCAGGCAACCTTAAGTATGAGCTAATATATAAATTATAGGACCCTGAGGGCCGCTATGTTATGGTCATTTGTAAGCTTAATGACAAAATGTATACATTCTTAAATACATATGCCACAAATAAGGGACAGGTCAGCAAACCTGAATAGGCTCCTGCAGAAGATGCAGTACCTCCTTCCGGGAACATTTGCAATGGCTGGAGATTTTAACTGCATTTGAAATCCAGATTGGGATGAAAAGGTAGTTAAAGAGGTAGAGATAGATAAATCAGTGTGTGCCTTGGCTAGAGTGCTCAATGAATTTATGGGGAAACACAGGTTCTATGATTTATGGAGAACACTTCACTCTGAAGAAAGGGATTATACGTTCTATTCCAGTAGACAAGCACAAGTTGTTAAAATCTGTAAGAGACTCAACATCACAGAGATACCCTGGTCCAACCACAGTGCATTAATATGCCTCCTTACCCTGATGTTAAACCTACCAGAGCCAGTTGGAGAATCAATGAGAATATACTGGGATATAAAAGTTATATAGAAGAACTTGAAAAGCTTTCAGATCTGTATTTCAAAGAATATCTAGCAGAGGAGACTTCAATGTCCAATGTACGGTGCACATACAAATGCGTAGCAAGAGGGACTTTAATTAATAGGGAGGCCTACCTTAACAAACTATGCACAGCTAACCTACCTAAATTATATATTAAGTTATAAAACAGTACCAGGAAAAATGAACAGCTAGGCCAACCTAAATATGATAAAGAGATTAAACAAATTCAGAAATAAATAAATGAAAAGCTGATGGTAACAGCAAACAAAATCTTGGTACTCTCTGGGCATTAAATCTGAAAAATTGTTTACTAAGCAGCTCCAGAGAGGGAATCTTAAAGCCAGAATATCCAAAATCATAAACGGTAATAAAATATCAATTTCCCAAAACAAATTGGGTCCGCATTTAAAGAATTGTATTCAAAATTATATAATATACCAGATGGGGGACAGTCTAGAGTACAAGTGAGGAAATATACTGAGGTGGCATACTTACAGAGACTTTCAGAAGCTCAAAAAAAGTGTTAAATCGGAAGGCGGATATCTTATTAAACTAGGTACAGAAATAAGAAAAAACAGGGTCTCCCATTGAACAAATTTTATTTGGAGTTAAATAAAGTAAAACAAAAAAATAAACTTTCACTTTCAAAAAATAATGCCATTAAAATAGATGATATCTCTGATAGAATTAATCAACTTCTTATGCTTAGAGTAAACTACGCACTGAAGAAACTAAAGCAAAACTGGGATTATAAGGGTAATCGACCTAATAAAATGCTATCTAATAAATTGAAAAACCTTAAAGCCAGGGCAAGAATAGAAAATATAGTATATAATGGTAAGAAAAATAATAGCCCTAAATTAATAGGTTATGCATTTAACAGCTTCTACTCACGGCTATATAATCTTCCAAATAATATCTCTAAAGAAAATATAACTGAATATTTTAAGAAAATTGACCTCCCTAGATTAACTCAGGACCAATTTATAGACTTAAATTGTCCTTTCTCTACAGAAGTAATTTTAGGGGTAATAAATAATTTGAAAAATAACAAAGCCCCTGGACCGGGCGGCTATACCAACTTATTCCACAAGGTATTTAAAAATGACCTTGTCCTACATGTGGCCAAAGTTTTTAATGAAATAAAAGATCAAGGCTCTCCTCCCCAAGAGCTTTTACAAGCTACCATTTCCCCTATTTTAAAAGGAGGGAAGGATCCTGCTGATCCAGCCAATTACAGACCAATTTTACTGATGAACTCGGACATATATTAAAATATATTCTGACATCCTGGCTAATAGATTGAAATATGTAATACCATCCCTGATCCACTCATCTCCATAAAGTCACTTATAGAAGAAATCAGTAGTTATGGGGAAGTTTCTAATTATAAATTGAATGTTGAGAAGTCTTTGATTATGCCGATTAATCTGAACAAAATTACAATCGATATATTGTATAATCTATACTCGTTTAAATGGTCCTCGGAAGGTTTCCTATATCTGGGAGTATATATTACCACAAAAGTTGATCAAATGATGAGGAAAAATTATGATTTGTTCTTTCAGTAGACCTCAAAAAACTGATTATAGACTGGAAACTGTATGGCATATCCAGGCTAGGAAGAATCAATGTTATTAAATCTTACATTCTACCTAAATGGTCCTATTTGTTTAGAATGTCCCCCTTACCCCTATCCAAGATTAAACTAAGGGTGATCCAAAGACTCCTTCTGACCTATATTTGAGGACAGAGAAGACCTAGGATATCCTCTGTGTATTTGTTGAGAAAAACGAATAGAGGTGGTATGGCGGTTCCAAACATAATTGGATATTATGAGGCCAGTACATTGTACCACCTCCAGAGATGGCAGGACCCAATGGCAAACCAAAAACCTTGGTTTAGGATTGAACAGACTACTCTTGGTAGAAGAGATATATCTGCAATGTTATGGTTGGAGGGGGAAAAAGCCCTGAAGTCTCTTACTACAATAGAGATCCAATCTGTCAGAGATTTGTACTGTGAATGGTTGGATTTTAGGAAAAGAAATAAATTAATGAAAAAAGTCTCACTGTATAGTACCATTCAAACCCTGGAATATAATCATGCAGATTTCAATATAAGAAACTGGACTAAAAAGGGTACTGTTTATATTAAAGATCTGATAGAGGGGAATCAAATTATTCCCTTCCCTCAAATTCAGGAAAAATTGGGTATAACATCAAAGGAAATGTTCTCCTATTTAAGAATAAAGTACTATCTTTCAACACATCTAATTCTCAATGACGAATCCCTCTTTAATAAAAAAAAAATCAATAGCTTGGGAAATAACAATTATAAAAGAAAGCAAATATCTACTTGGTATGAATTGCTTAGATTGGAAATCCAGGAGACTAAGCAAAATATGTGGAAGAAATGGGTATCTTCTACTGGGGTAGAAATTCATATTGAACAGTGGTAATCTTCTCTTAGGGAGGTTAAAAAGACAATCCACTGTTTGAATATTGTGGAGTTACATTATAAAATGTATCAGTGGCATAGAGTACCATATATTATGAACAACATAAACCCTGCAAATTCAAATATATGTTGGAGATGTAAAGTAGAAGTGGGACCATCAAGACATATTTGTGGGACTGTCATGGAGTCCGTTTATTGTGGTCTAGAGTGTTTAGGGAACTGAACACCTTAGCCACTGATAACGTAGGAGAGAGTATTTTAACTGCCCTATTCCACTTCAGTATGAGAGGCTCTTCCCTTCAGAAATGATACCTTATGATACACTTGATAATGGCCACAAAGATGGTAATCTCGCGACTGTGGCTTGTCCAGGATACTTCCACCTGGAAGCAGGTCCTGGTACAATTGAGATATCAATATGATATGGAACGGGGCTTAGCAATCTCTCAGGGAAGAAAGACTAGTTTCTAATCCAGGTGGTCTCCATGGATGGGAGGGTTGATTTGTTGCCCTGGAATTACATCATAGGATCCCCTCTTCATCAACTGTAAGGTCTCCTGTTTTCTTACCAGTCCATGTTCTTTTTGGCAGCTAAAAAAATTCTGTATACATGTCTGCATCATTTTCTTACTTTGGTTTTTGAATGTACAGAACTATATGTTATTAATTTAAAACTTGAAAGTATATTGCAGGTGCAACATGTGATTTTGTTTGTCTGTTTTGTCTTTTTTATACATGATAAAAAATCAATAAAGAAAATATAAATAAAAAAAAAAAAGAGATCCTACTGTGCACAGGAGCAAGGTAACTTACTGTCCACACAATATATTCAATTTCAGGGGCACGGGAGGTGACTGGATGAAGCAAAACTTTATATCTTCAGTGTGTATATATATATATATATATATATATATATATATATATATATATATATATATATATATATATATAATAAGTGCTGCTGCAGTAAACATGCGGAGTTGTTACTGGGAGAGGACTTGAGTCAGATGTTAAAAGTGTGATTTGTGCAGAAAGCCTGCATTGGATCACACTGGAAAGGAGAGACTGTGCACTGTGCAAGCAGTGGTCTTCGGAGTGCGCCGGGGTGAGTTTGGGGACTAGCCTGTCCCTTTAATCAGGAAAATCAGGTAGCAGCACTACAACAACAACAAAAATTAATCTCAACGCTTTTTGCCAGCTCTAATGTTGCCTTTCTCAGGAGAAATGTTGTGGCTGTAAATGTGTGAGTCATTGTGGTGCTTTGGTGTCTTGAAACAGCTGAGGCACCATGGGGACCTGTCATGTCAAGGATTTTAATTTAAAGAAAAAAAAAAGGTGTTAGACCTACCTATAAATGAGATTGAGCTTGGAAATGTAATCAAACATATGAAGAACAACAAAGCTCCAGGACCCAAAAGTTTTGCGGGAATATATTATAAGAAATTAACGAGTACACTAATCCCTCATTTTACCAATTTCTTAAACATCAAAGAGAAGCAATGCTTCCCCGATGAATAAATGCAGGCAGTGATATTACCAATCCCTAAACCAGGGAAATATCCCACAAATTTCAAAAATTACCGTCCAATATGGTTTTGTTTTTTTTTTTAAATATTTATTATTTATTACATTTTCTTAGGTCATTATACATAATTAAAAGTAACACACATACAACAATACAAATTATACATCATAAAGTGCATCCAATAAACTCATTGCGTGTAAAGTGTGAATGAGTAACTTGGATAGCTTTCTTATTTAAAAATTAACATAGACCTCATATACATCTGATAATATCATAAAGTGCATCAATATCTCAGGACCACTACTATATAGAAGTCACATATGCCCAGCCATAGAATGTACAATATTTACAATTTAACAAACATCTAATTATCCTTTCTCATGTATTGCAAGAGTTTCTTGGTTTCAATTACTATTTTGGAATCTTTCATACTCAAACATAAAACACAAAAACATAAAATTGCGTGAGGTACATCATTGCGGTAATTATTATAGGTCTGTGGAAGGATGGGGGAGAGCAGCTAGGCGGATCTATTTCGGTTCCATTTACCATACCTTAAATTGTTAAATTCCAATTTTTATTTATTTTTATTTATTTTTATTTTTCCCAGGGTTTCTTGATCTTATCCCTTAAAATTTACCCATGCCTCCAACGTCATCTCAGGTTTGTCTTTTTCCATGTCAAACTGGTCAGGTATTTGACTTTTAAGGGTCTGCCAATTAGGAATCTCCTATTTTTTCCATAGTCTTGCAATATTGATTTTTGCCGCCAGTAAAATCTGTAGCACCACAAACTTCTGTTTTTTCCCTTTTCCGAGCCCTCCCAGATGCTAATTTTTGGTGAAAATCTATTGGAATTCTGGTCACATCTTGAACCACAGTAAACACAAGTTCCCAAAAATGTTTAATTACAGGACAGGACCACCACACATGTATATAACTTCCTATGGCTTTTTTTTACATCGCCAACACATAGATGTGTCAGAGTACATCCTATACATGTGTTGTGGAACCAGATACCATCTTGTTATAATTCTGTACTGCATTTCTATCAAGTTTAAACACTGAGTGTTTTTTTTAGTTTCGGGAATAATTGTTAACCACTCATTAAGTGTTAGATCTCCCTCTATATCCAATTTCCATTTATTTATTATGGGGGATATTAATTCTTCCAAGGAGTGCTCATTATTTTCAAAGATTTCATTTCTAGTTATTTTCCTTAATGTATTTTCAGATTTCAATAAGCAGTTTAGTCCCTCTATTTCATGGCGATTCTTAAAAAATAAACCCAGAGAGGTAGATCTTGATCCTTAGAAAGTTAAATATTTCCCCTGAAGGGAGATCGAATTCATTGGTCAGAGTTTCAAATGGTTTTATTTCATGATGTTGTATTAAATTATCAAATGTTAGGAGGCCTTTTTGTTTCCTTCTATTTAAATTTAGATCCTCAATGTTGGAACTCAAAAGGTCGATATTACTAGAGATCCTAATTATTTTTGACCAATTCAGGTTATATTCTTTTTTAAGTTTATTCCAGAATTTTATTAAGATGTTTCCTGCCACTTTCATTATTTGCTTCTAGGTCTTTAGAATCTGTCCACAAAATCAGAGACAAATCCTTCATCTCGAGCATCTGGCTTTCAATAGCTTTCCACGATTCGGTAATATTATTATCTAGCCAACCTGATAAATGTTTAATCATGGCTGCTTTATAGTAGATCTTAATTTCTGGTACTGCTATACCCCCTTCTTTTAGGCTCCTAGTTAGTAATTTTTTGACTTATGCGTGCTTTCTTATTCTTCCAGATAAACGTCATAAAACTTCTTTGAATTTCTGTCAGCTGTCGTTCAGTTAGACTGATTGGCATTATTCCAAATAGATAATTCCATTTAGGAAGTATATAAGATTTTATTAAGTTGATTCGGCCCCACCATGAAACCTCCTGGGATCTCCATTCTTTTAACATACTAAAAGTCTGGGCTAGTAATGGATCAAAATTTATCTTTGTCAGGTATTTTTCTACCCATTTAAATTCGAATTTCTTTTTCAGTCTATCTTTATATTGAGAGTTTAAGTTCAAACCCATTATTGCCAATTTAGAGATGTTAAGATTATAGTTTGAAAGCAGACTATATAAGTTGATTTCTTTCAATAGATGTTAGACATGTGCAAAACTAAAATTTTCGTTTCGTTTTCGTCCATTCGGACGAAAATGTTATTTATTTCGTCTAAAACGAATTTCGTTCATTACTGCATTAGTTTCAGACGAAATTCGTTCATTATTTTCGTTTCGTTAATTTTAATTCGTTCGTTTTATAGAAATACAATGTAATACTATTGGCTTTCTATAAACCGAACGAGAGCCCCATTCATAAGAAATTCTTATGAATGGGGCTCTCGTTCGGTTCATAGAAAGGCGATAGTACTACATGTTTTCTATAAGCCGAAAGTCTATAAACCGCACGACTTTCGGTTTATAGACTTTCGGCTTATGGAATACATGTAGTACTATGGCTATTCTATAAACCGAACGTTCGGTTTATAGAATAGCCATAGGATTACATGTATTCCATAAGCCGAAAGTCTATAAACCGAAAGTCGTTCGGTTTATAGGCTGTCGGCTTTTAACTATACGGAGACAGAGTCTCCATTCAAAAAAATTATGAATGGAGACTTTGTCTCCGTATAGTTAAAAGCCGACAGCTTATAAACCGAACGTTCGGTTTATAAGCTGTCGGCTTTTAACTATACGGAGACAAAGTCTCCATTCATATGAATGGAGACTCTATCTCCGTATAGTTAAATGCCCACAGCCTATAAACCGAACGTTCGGTTTATAGGCTGTCGGCTTTTAACTATACGGAGACAAAGTCTCCATTCATAAAATTATAGTTATATAGGTATAGTTAAATGCTATTGTATTCTATAAACCGACTCTATTTCGGCTTATAGAATGCAATAGTACTACGAATGGACGAATGAACGAATGATTTTCGTTTATTAACCATTCGTTCATTCGGCTTTCGTTAGCTTAGCATTTTCGTTCTTCGTTTTTCGAACGAATGGACGAAAATGCTATTTTCGGACGAAAATGCATTCGTCCGAAAACTAATGCACATGTCTAATAGATGTTGTATAGAACTTTCTGGATCAGCTATTGTTAAAATTATGTCGTCCGCATACAAATTTATTTTTGCTTCATTGTTTCCATATTTAATGCCTTTGATATTATCGTTCTCCCTTATATATTGTGCTAGAGGTTCTAAGGAGAGAACGTACAGGATTGGTGATAGCGGGCAACCCTGGCGTGTCCCATTATTAATATTGAACCATGAAGATTGCATGCCTGAACCAATAATTCTTTCCGATGGCGTTGTATAAAGTGTCATTATAGCTTGTAGAATCCAATCCTTGAAGCCAAATGAGTTCAGCGTTTGAGACAGGAACTTCCATTTAACTCTATCAAACGCTTTTTCAGCATCTAACGAAATAATGCCCACTGGTATCATGTTTTTCATTGAAAGGTCAATTAAATTTATAATTCTTCTGTTATTAGTGGCCTTCCTGCCTGATACGAAGCCCACTTGTTCCTCTCCTATCAGTTTTGGAATCACAAGTCTTAATAGTTTGGCGATAATTGCCGAATACATTTTAATATCACCATTAATTAGAGATATTGGGCGATAGTTGCCTATATGAGTGCAATCTTTACTAGGTTTGAGTATTGGCATAATATTAGCCTGGAGTAATTCCAAGGCAATATTTTCTTCTTCTACAATTTTGTTAAAGACTTGGGTTAAATGTTTGCCTATATTTGTTTTAACTGTTTTATAGAATAGACCAGTGAACCCATCAGGGCCTGGAGCTTTGTTTTTTTAAATTTTGTCTATAGCTGAATTAACTTCATGCTCTTCAAAGGAGGCGTTTAGGTTTCTCAATTGTTTGTTTGTCAGGGTTGGCAATTTACACTTTTTTAGGTAATCTTGAATTTGGGTTCCTATCGTTGTAGTGTTTAGATTACACATGGCTTCATAGTACTTGCCAAATTAGTTTCCTATTTCTTCAGGTGAATATAATACTTTTTGGTTAGATATGATCTTATAGATTCTATGCGTGGCACATCTTTTTTTTTATTTTGTCTGTCAGGATTTTATTCGCTCTGTTTCCCTTTGTATATACCGTCTGATTTAATTTTTTTAGATTCTTTTTTACTTCTTCCAGAAGTTTGGTGTTTATTTCTTTTTTTAATCTGGATATCGCATCTGCATTTGATAATGTTGGAGTTTCTTTATTTTTCACAATTTCTTTGGCATATGCGATATATAGATCAGATAACGGTAATCCTTTTTCTCGTTTAATCCTTGCTCCTAATTTTATAAAATGTCCACGCATAACACATTTATAAGTACACCAGATTGTTTGTGAAGATAAATCGGGAGTATTGTTTTCATTGAAAAACAAGGAAGTCATCTCTTTAATATATTCTCTATTCTCCTCTGAGTTTAATAAATCATTTTTTAATCTCCATAGATAACTTATGTGTTTATCATATTCATCTCTAGTATTCCATACTATCGCATTATGGTCAGACCATGTTATATCTCTAATTCTAATTCTGTCCACTGCTCTTACATGGTTCAGATCCATTAGTACCGAGTCAATCCTTGAATAGGAGTTATGTGCCCCTGACCAATGGGTATATTCTCTGCTATCTGGGTGGCGGACTCGCCAGACATCTAGCAAGAAATTCTTTTTTATAAACATCTTAAAATGTTGAGCATAATTCAGCACTCTTCGTGAAAGAATCGTTCCTTTGGGGATCATTTTGTCTATACTAGGTTCTAATGCCATGTTAAAATCTCCACTGCCTATTTACAAAGATTGCGTATAAAAAACTCACGTTAGTTATTGCTCGTTAGTTACTACTGACATATGGATATGGGTGGTGAAGGGGAAGGTAGAGGGACCATATAATAAAAATAAATAAAAAAAGAAGGGATTTTTCTTTCGTTTCCAGTGTTATATTCATTAGTGTTAACTTTCATTTCCTTATCTTCTTTCCTAATGCAGTGTTTAGTGCCGTGTCTTATAGTTATAATTATCTCATTTAGTGCTGTGTCTTATAGTTATGGTTACCGTCCAATATCCTTAATAAATATAGAAAAAAATGTATGCTGCCATTTTAGCATATAGAATGAAGGGATTTATGGATTCCCTAATACATAAAGATCAAGGAGATTTATACAAGATAGAATGTCTGGGGATAACATTAGGAAATTTACGGATTTAATTGAAATTGCAGGTGCTTCTGAATGCAGAAAAAAGGTTTGACAGGGTCAGCTGGGGGTTCCTAGAGGAAACTTTAATTGGACCAGGTTTGGTAGATGCAGTTATGGCCCTCTATGTTAATCCTTCAGCTAAGGTGATAGGCCAGAATATTGAATCTACATGGTTTAAAATACAGAACGCCACGAGGCAGGTGTGTCCTCTTGCCCCAATATTGTATAAAATTTCTCTTGAACCATTGGCAAATATTATTATTAAGAAAAACAAAAACATAAAAGGGATGCAGGTTGGAACATTTGGGTATAAGATGTAATTGTATGCGGACAATGTCCTGTTGTCTCGGGTTGAGCTTGAATGTTCTATCCCTGGGCTACTAATGGTAATTAATCAATATGGAGAATTGTCCAACTACAAAATGAACTTAGAAAAATCTCAGGCAATGTGTATAGCGATTCCAGAAAATTTACAACAAAAACTTAAAAAAACACATCCCTTTCAATGGACAGACTCCGGGATAGAGTATTTGGGTATAATGATTCCCCCGGAATGGCAAAAATATAGTAGAAGTTTACTGCAACAGGATCTATAAAGAGATGGAGGTTAATTTCAATAAGTGGAGATTTACTTCAATCTCATGGAGGGCACGAATAAATACTATTAGGGCATATGTTATTCCTAAGTGGTTGTACGTCTGTAGGGTAGTCACAGGAAACTGAAAGCAAGAGCAGTTTAGAAACATTCAAAGGAAATTTTTAGAATTTGTCTGGGTGAGGAAAAAATAAGTCAAATTTTTTTATAAAAACACTCTGTATCTGAAAGCAAAGAGGGATGGGCTCGGTATGCTGATACTAAAATAATTATGGGAGGCATGCATGCTGATGCACGTGAATCGAATACAGTGGCCCATAAACAAGAAGGCAGACTGGTGGAAAAGGTCACAGATTTGTATAATTTGGAATGCATTCTATGGTTAAATGAAGAGAAAAGGAAGGACATTCATAGGAAAATACACTGTAGAAATCTGTAGGCACTTTTGGAATTTTGGTATGGGTTAAAAAAAAGAATTGGCTTAGATAATAAACTGTTGACATTTGCACCAATAGAACCCCTAAAACAGAACATGGTGGATATAGATATATCAAGATGGAAGCAGGCAGGGATAAATAGGTTATCTGACCTGGAAACAAAAAATTGAATTGAGGACTTTAAAGTCCCAAAGGGAAAATATAATATCCCCTCAGGAGACTTACTCAAATACCTGAGAATAAAACATTTTAACTAGGAGGGAGTATTTAGGTGTAAAGGATAAGATATTTAGTGATAAATGGATTGTGATAGATGGAGATAAATTACATGGTAAAGCCACAAATAAGCATGGTAAGGACCATACTATTATTTCACTCATATAGGTTCCCTCCTCTCCTTCTGGCACCTACACCCCAAACGAACTAGAGGAGAGACAGGAAATATGGAAGTAGGCATGCCTCGGCCCAGCTCTGGGGTATAATTTATATTCCCAATAGTGTAAATAGTGGGATATGCTGAGGGAATAGTATAGAGCATCGGGACTATGGTTTTATATAATGTTATTGTAATGTTTTGAGTATTGTTAATTGTTGTTGGTAAGACCACCCTACTAGAGAGAAAAAAATGATAGAGACAGCTGCAGATTAAAGATATAAAAATGGGGCCTAATGGTTAAATGTTTGTCATTAAATGACTTAATTCTCCACACAAGAGGGCAATGTGTAGACAGTTAATGTATAAGGAAAAGGTGGATATCTGTCTACTCCAGAAGTCACATTGGAGAAGAACGGATGTTGCTCGAATGAGTTTCCCAGTGTTACCATGCACCCTTGTGCAGGCTCATCCAGGCTGTATCCATGCTTTGCTTTCTTGTTTATTATTTATGCTTAGTCCTGTCCTTGCCCTGTAGTCCTGTCCTTGCCCTGTAGTCCTGTCTTTGCCTTGTAGCCCTGTCTTTGCCCTGTAGCCCTGTCTTTGCCCTGTAGTCTTGTCTTTGCCCTATAGTCCTGTCCTTGCCCTGTAGTCCTGTTATGTTTTTCTTTTTGCCTGTCCTTATGTTTCATTCCAGGTTTTCTCTCATTCTCTCTGCCATGTAAGTTTACTGCTATTTAAACCACACCCGTTTCTGTTCAGTCCTTAGTAGTGCAGTCTACAGGTATTTCTTCTGTGTCTATTCCATGTATGTCTTTTAGATTTTATTATTTGTTTTTGCTTTGCTAATATTGTGTCTAGTTAGGGACTTGCCTAATGTGGGGTACTTTGACGTGGTTGGCAAGCAAACAAATTGGCCAATTAATGAACCAAACCTCCACCTTTACCATCATTAGTGTGAGGCTAGTTCCTGTATTTGTTTATTCCTTTTTATGTGTCTCTTGTAACCCTGTGCCTTGTATTGTTTACCCTCATTCTGATTTCTGCTTTATCTTATGTCTTGCCTATGTCCTGTAGCCCTGCACTCTGTATTTCAGTTCTATTCTCCCTCAGTTGCTTTTTATGTTTTAGTTTTGCTTGGCTGTCATTTAGTTCATTTCCTCTTAAGCCCTGGGACCTGGATAAAGCAGCTGCTTCACAGGGCTCCAAATACTTGGGGTCCCAAACCTCCAAGGGATTGCAGTTACTTAGCACCAGGTCCTGTGTCTCTACCCTGCAACGTAGCTCCTGATCTTGGGCTCTCAGGGTCTATTACCATCTGGGACCCATGCGTTACACCCAGGGTATAGAAAACTGTAGATGGCCCAAAGAAGAAAGGAGGTGATCATGTTTTCAGACGATCTAGATATGAATACTAAATATCTACATCAAGACTCACAGGCTAGATTTCTAATTATAGTGTGCTCCATAGATGGCAGGGACCATACTTTTGTAAATATCTACACCCCAAATAAAAATCTGGTTGGTTTTGTCACAAGAACGATGGATAGAATTGATATAGTGAAACAGGGGGATTGCTCATAGCTGATGGTTTTAATATGATACTGGAAACCTCCCTTGGCAAAAAGATGCCGGGATCAGTCAAATATCCATAAAAATTGATAAAACAGATTAATAGCCTGAAAAATGTACTGAAGGCAAATAATCTGTTTGATGTGTGGAGGACATATAACTCTGGATTATACCCACCATTCAGTCACACACAATTCTTATGCAAGGCTGGATATGTTCTGGGCTGATGAATCATCACTACAGAAAATAGGCTTGTCCAGTATAGTTGATAATGTATGGACTGACCATAATGCAGTTACTCTAGTTCTTCCAGAGGGAGAGAGAGGGGGTACCTGTAAAATGTGGAAACTTAATGGCAAGTTACTAGAAGAGAAAGAAAATAAGGAATACATAAGAGGAATTGCAGAAACCTTTTTTAAGGAAAATAGCACAGAAGGAATGAACCTTGTCAATGTTTGGTGTGCATTTGAATGCGTAGTCGGGGGTCACTTTATAAAACTGGGAGCACAAAAAAGGAAAAGACAAGGTTAGAAATTATCAGAACTCTACATAACAGTTTGCAAGTTGAATAACCAGAATAAGGAAAATCCAGATCCCCAATTAGCAGTCCAGATCAAAGAGCTCCAAAAATCCATAAATGACCAGCTATTAAGTAAAACCAGGGACAACTTGAAATCCCTTAGAGTCATATTATATCATAAAAGTAACAGGGCTAATAGATTATTGACCACCAAATTAAAGAAGAAAGCAGCAATTAGATGCATCTTCAAAATTAAACATAAAGGAATGGATCTTTATTCTCCAATGGACATAGCCATAGCATTTAAAAGATTTTATCAGGTGATCTACAGTATTCAAGGGGGAAAATATGTAGAACAAATTGAATATATCTGGAGAAAACTGGCCTTCCTGCTCTTTCTCCATCAGCGGTGGAAAACTTAAACCAGCCTATAACTATACTGAAGGTTAGGGAGACAATAAAGAAGTTAAAAACGAATAAGGCCTCAGGCCCTGGCGGATATTCTGTTCTATATACCATAGTGGATAAAATAGACAGAAATTTGTGAAGGGCAGAACATCAAGTTCCCATATAAGACGACTGCTTATCATCTTTAGTAAAGGGGAAACATCTAAAAACTCGCTAGCAGTCATCACTCTAGACGTCAAAAAGGCCTTTGATAGAGTAGACTGGAAGTTCCTAACTCATACCTTGAAGAGTTATGGATTTACTGGTAGATTCCTGGATTCAGTCCTGGCACTATACTCGGTGTCCGCCACTAGAATTTTGGGATCTGTAATCTCCTCGTCATGATTTACGATTAATAACGGATCCAGACACGGCTGCCCTCTCTCTCTCCTCTATTGTTTGCTGTGGAGCCACTGGCCCAATGGATCAGATTGAATAAGGCAATTAGAGGGCCAAAATACCAGTCAGAGCAAGCAAAAATGTATTTATATGCAGATCACATACTGTTGACCCTGATGGATCCAGTCAGATCAATTGATAACGTCCTAGAGGAAACAGAAAAATATAGCTGTCTCTCTTATTATAATTGTAATATTGCTAAATCCAATGTACTAACTGTTAATATTGATACTGATACTATCATATTAAAGAAGAAAAAATACCCCTTGAAATGGAACATCACAAGTATAAACTATTTAGGAATCTTGGTCTCTACATCAGCAGAGAAGACACTGAAGCTCAACTATCGCTTAGTTCTACCCACATTTGGAACTGTCTTGGTGAGGTAGGAGAAATGTATCTAAAGCATATATCCTTCCCTCCTGGCTATATTTGTTTAGGACCCTACCGTTACTCTTCCCAAGACCTTGGCTCCAGGATAAAAAAAGAATTCTAGACCAATATATTTGGGCAAGTAAGAGACCCAGAGTAGCCATGGCTCTCCTGAACAGGAATTTGAAGTAAGGGGGTCTGGGATCACCAAATATTACAAAACATCATGACGCCCATATGATTTTACACTTAACTAAAGGGCAAGTTCACCCAGAAAAACTGGAGCCTTGGATATGGATGGAAGTGGATAACGAAGGGGGAAGGGTGGCATACTGAGATCTTTCTTTGGCTACATGTAGAGCAATATAAGAGATGGCTTTAATTAGAAGATAATATAGTTGTACAAAGTCTATTGGAAATTTGGCTTAAGCTAAAAACCAAGAAAAGCATCTGAAATAAAATTCCTATTCAAACCTCAATTAATATCATACAGGTTAGAATTGAAAATATAGATACCACTCTATGGAGGTTTCAATGGATAGAAAAGATAGAGGATTTATTGATAGGAGACAGAGTAAAATCCTTCTCGATGTTAAGACAGGAATTCAATCTACCTACTGGAGAGGTTTTTAGAGACATACGAATCAAGAGTTTGCTGTCCACCTACACTTTGCTACGACCCTGGGAAACAGTACTAGATGTGGAACTGCTTTTTAAGAATAATTAAAAATGTTGAAGATCCTGGAGTCTGGTTGGTTGAAGGGTGACAAAGATCCGTAATTCCACACGAACATTGATAAATGGCATAAAGAGATGGAATGGAAATTTACATAAAAAGAGTGGATTAACATTATATCTAAAATTAAACCATATATCCACTGTCTTAATATTCTTGAACTACAATACAAGATCATACAAAGATGGCACTTCGTTTCTGCTTTGATTGCCAAAAATGAATAAAGAAGACCCTCCCAGTTGTTGGAGATGTAATAGCGTATATGGATCATATATGCCATAGGCATATCTGGTGGGACTACATCATCCTCCTACCAACCTGGTATATGGTATATGGAATACTAGCCACCCTTGGACTGCCAGGTATACCTAAGAAACCAGGGGTAGCATTACTGTTCATGGAATGGCCAAAGTTAAGAAGAGACTTTGCTTTCCTGGGGAAACATGTACTTATGGCAACAAAGTACTTAATTGTGAAGAGATTTAAATCCCAGGAAGTCCTGACCTGAACCCAGCTAAAGTACTAACTAAGATCACAGTTAGAGATTGAAAAAGGCTATAGTAAATTTTCCAGTAGAAGCTTGGAGATTTGGACAGAAACATTTGGGGAGGAGCAAGCCCTGTGGCGGATAAATAGCTAAACTGACAAAATTCCTGCAGATGTCAAGAAAGGTGTTAACGAGAAGTTTCATGTGGTATCTCTGGATACACCATAATATAAACCAAAAGGATTAATGGTTGAAGGACAAAGCGCCCAGAGGTACTAATTAACAGTGGTAGGGTGGTGTTTTTAATGTGGTGTTTTTATTGTGGTCTATTGAATATGGTCTTATATTGTTTTTTATGTAGAGATGAAAGATGAATTGTGTTTCCATGTAAGAGACAACATCTGTCAATGTTATTTTGTACTATTGAAAAATATGAATAGAATATATATATATATATATAAAAAATAAATTAAATAGATCATACACACTGCGTAAAATAACTGAGATAATAACGAATTTAAAAGCATCTAAATCATCAGGTCCAGATGGGATTTCTGCCCCATTTTATGAAAAACTTGTTCAGACTATAGTCCCTCTCTTATTAAAGATGTTTATAAATATCTCAACCACTGAGTTTATCTCAAAGGAACTATTACTCTCATCAATTATCCCTATCCGGAAACCTGTGAAGGACCCAGCATATACAGCGAACTACCTGCCAATATCTCTGATGAATCTGGATCTACTCAAAGATACTGGCCGAGAGGCTTAAGATTATGTTACCTACAATTATACACACAGATCAGTCTGGCTTTGTGCAGAGTAGGAGATCATCAAATAACATCTGGAAACTACAATATAATCAATAAAATAAATCAAAACAACACTCTGCCCTATTAGCTATTGACGCCAAGAAGGCCTTTGATAGAGTCAGCTGGACTTTTTTGGACTTGATGCTGGATGCTTTTGGAATTACCGGTTTCTTTAATAACGAAACCATGTTATTGTACTCACATCCTAGCACCAGAGTAACAGGTCCCCTACTACAATCAGGACAGTTTACCTTTTAGCAATGGAACAAGGCAGCCCATTGGCTCCCCTTCTATATGGCTCCCCTTCTATATATCCTTTCCATCAAACCTTTGGCCATAACTATAAGTGATAATCCAGGAATACACAATATTCAGTTAAACAACTGCGATTATAAGATAACTTTATATGCAGACAATGTCCTTTTGTCTCTGTCAAAGCCATCGTTGTCAATTCCTGCAGTTTTAGAAACAATAGCAAGTTTTTCAAAGTTTTCCAATTATAAAATAAACCTCAATAAGACCCAACATCATTCTGACTGGAACAAATATGGTTAACATACCTGGGAATACTACTGCAATTTTATCTCAATGGTTCAACTAGACATACTTATATGGAACTACTAAAAGGATTTGGTTCTCCTGGTTAGGTAGAATCAAAGTTATAACACCTAAATTGCTCTACCTGCTAAGAACAATTCCAAGAAGAATCCCAATATCTTAAATCAATTCCAAAAATTATTTTTTAACCACATCTGGCAGGCTAAGAAACCTAGGATCTTGCAGAAAATATTTAGAGGGATTTCAAGGCAAGTGGTGTGGGATTTCCCAATGTTTTTAATCATGAGGCCTCCTTGATTTCTCACTCAATGGAGTGGGCTACTCCCAAGACATTAAACCTTGATTGGTACAAATTAGAGAAAATAGATTTATTTCCCCTACTTCTCAATCCAATCAAGCATCTGTGGGAAGTGCTGGACATAAGGTCCAATCTATGGAGGCCGCTCCTCACAACTTATAGGACTTAAAGGATCTGCTGCTAATGTCTTTGTGCCAGAAACCACAGCACACCTTCAATCGTCTATTGAAGTCTAACGAGTCAGGGCTGTTTTGGTGTTAAAAAGGGACCTACACAATAAAAAGGTGGTCATAATGTTATGGCTGATGCGTGTGTCTAGATGTATATAGGTATGTATGTGTGTGTGTGTGTGTGTGTGTGTATATATATATATATATATATATATATATATATATATATATATATTAAATGTGAAAATGACTGTGTTATTAAATTTGTATGATAGATGGTTAATTTTATATACAATCATTTCATTTAAAAGCATCAAAACTATCTTGTAGCCAAAACTCTTTTTGTGAGTATTTTCATTTTAATTATGTTTTATGTATTAGAAAAAAAATGAAGTTTAGGAAAGTAGTAAGATGTATGAATAGTAGGTGATACTATATTAAACATGTTGTTCCACAAAGACATTTTTTATGCACTTCTTTGGGTACTTTTCTTGTGTGTGTGTCTTAAATAAGCTTAGTCTTATTGGTTCATGGTTAGTTATTATCTCTCTGTTTTAATTGCTTAAATATGACAATTCTGACATCACAGGGAAGTATATGTGAGAAGCAGCTCTGAAAAGAGCACAGTTTGGAGCAGGTGTCTCCAGGATCAAGAATCCAGGGTCGGAAATACCTCCCTATACACTTCTTTTACTTGCTCTTTGTGGGTTGTGATGATCATTTCTACATTTGTTCATCAGTGTATGTTTGTTTTACTAAAATTAATTAAAACATTTATAACAAATCTGCACTCAACTTTGTCAAGCACGTCTCTTTCGTCCTTTTATTATCATTGCACAGGAGAGCCAATCTGCTGATGATACCCCATTTGCTGTTAACAGAAATTGTATTTTAGAATCTTAAACTATTATTATGCAATTTCAATATTCAACTAAAAAATATTCTTGATAAAATATGTTTACACATCACCAAACACTAATAAAAACAAAAATAGATTCTAATATTTATCCTGAGTTTAGACATATTAAATGTTTACATGTTTTTCTGTATTTTTTTTTGTGTAAGTTATAGGGAAATAACTTTAAGTAGCATATTGCTTTTTCCTAACCATTTTCTCCTAGGTTCTGTGCAAGGGAACATGTGGTGAAGTACGATCTAAACAGCATATATGCAGCTCCAGCTCCTTAGTAATAAAATGATGGGTCTTCCCTGTTCCAAAAACTTTTGTGGACAAACACATACACTAACACATTTGTTATAATGCACATACTAACTACCAAAATCTCAAAGGAAATAAAATGAAATGCACTGCTGATGACTATCGAAGAGGTTATAACAATTATAGTTCCATAGTGTTACTATTCCTATAAACAGCACATAGCCTTTAGAAATATAGTGCACTTTGGAAATATGGGCCAATAAAACATGCTGGTTTACCTCCTTCTATTCACTATTATTGGTAATTTAATGTTTCAGATTTCCTATAAAAAAATGTTTTCAGGTGTCTGCTTTCAAATGTGTGTTTTTATTGTTTTATATAGGAAGCAATGAAGTGCTTTCTGTTGACAAATAGAGAGCAATCGCTTTCCTCTAAAACTGACACAGATTTGCTTGTGAAGAATCACTTTCCTCTAAAATTGACACAGATTTGCTGTGATAAATAGCCTTTTTCATAATAGTGAGTTGAAAAGTTCATGTATGTATCTTTCAATGTTTCTGATGCCTCTGCCTATGTGTGAATGCCAGATTCAAATTGCTAAAAAAAGATGTAGCCAATACATTATTAGGAACAATTTAGGTTATTAATATAATTTGTTTTGGCACTGTTACATTTCCTACTATTTCTTAGAGCAGTTCGCCGGGCACATCAATTTGTTTTTAGCTATTGTGAAACTGGATATTTTGGCTTTCATCCAAATAATGTTCTTCATTTGCATATCTTTGTTATCATTTCAGGTTCTCAGAACATACTGTGGACTATCACACCATCTGCACCAAGATCCTCACATCCAAACACAAATTAAAAATGAAACTGTAAAATTTGCAAGAAAACAATATAAACCTTTTATCTCATTGAGTCTCTGATTTTCATTTTCAAAAGGGAAACTTCCACGAAGCCAAGCACAGGAAAAAAGAAAAAGGAAAAAAAATATTAATTGGACTGGCATCAAGCATGCATACATAAAATTGTTTATTTTTTTCATATAAAGGGGATGCCTGACTTGAAAGGGTCTTTGAAGATGACATTCAGATTGTGACATTTGCATTATATTGTATAAATATCAGAGGTAGGAAATTTTTCAGATAAGCCAGATGGGTCACAAAAGGAAAGTGTATAGATTTGTTGTATTACTGAACCATAAAAATGGAAATGTTTATCAGGTACTAGCTAAAATTGTAGTTGTATTACCACATATTTCACTGATTCCTGAAGCAATCAGAGCCATTGGGAAAATCTATCAGTTATGAGGTGCAAAAGAGAGGTGAAGAATCAACACCCAGCAAACCACAGCATTAGACACACAAAAAAAGTGCACTGGAGAAAAGCAACAGTGAGACACAAGGAATAGACAAATGTAAGGTGGTGAAAAAGGCAAATTAAACCAGAAGGGACAGATGTAAGAAATTACCATTAATAGCTGATGAAAGCTGGGTCCAATATACTTACAGTAACAAAATGAAAAAATAAGCTAGGGTAACTAGAGTAAGGTTATTCCAAATTTACCCAGATTGAAATGATTTCATTGGAAAAGCTACCTGCAATTAAAATGTCATTATTTAGTGTACTGTATAATCTAAACAAGTGTGTTTAATTTGTATAAATGACTAATTTACTAATTTAAAAGTTTAGTATACAGTTTAATAAAAGTTAGGCTGGTGAAAGAACATTTTAAGAAAAAAAGGTTTCTTTTTTTGAAGAGTTTGTTCAGTTGTCATTTTTGGCATTTGGATATTTAAGATCTGCTTTAAGTTATTTTAATATGAAATGAGTATTTGCTTTCTTAATTATATAACATAAAAAAAAATATTGACAGTATGCCAAATATCTTCATACACCTTTACTGACATATAGAATATTTTTTTACACACATTGGCTTTGACATTACATTTTAATTATAATTCCTTTTTTAATTATTATTTTAATTTTACAAGAGAACAGTGCATATCTTAATGCCAAATGCACACTTTTCACCTCAATCATCAACAAAAATGTTGACTTTGCCAGTATACAGTGGGAGGAACAGGTTGGTCTCACAGTATAGTGTGGGAGAGCTGTCTCAACAGAAGCTGTTTCTGCTGTTGCTTGTGGTGCATCCACTTCAAATACTATAGATATTACTGCCTCCAGGACTTATGCTGTTGATATCTTTCAGCATTATGACTAGAGCGTAGTGAAGGGACTCACATCTTTGGAACTAGCCCTATAAATGATAACAATGTGCTTCTCTATATCAAGAAAAAGAACTAATGATGCAGTACGTTATTCCTTGGCATGTACTTTTAGTCTTGAAAAAGGTCCAAGAGAAGCAGAATTAATTTTTAAGAAATTAGTTATACAGGCATTGTAGAATAGTACAGTGTGGGCAGGACAAAGGAAACATCGTTGACAGTGATGGTTTTTTTGTGTATATTTCATGTTTACTATAAAATGTGTTACTGAGCACTGCACAATCTATACGTTATGAGAGACCACATATTTAAAATGTTCCCCTTTTGTTGCTAAACAAGTTTATTCAATTGATTTTAATAGAGTTTAGTACTGTAAAAATATTGATAGAAAGAATATGCATAAGGAAATTCTCACCAAACCAGTTCCTTTATCTCAATATCCACCTGTCTGGCAGAAGATGCAACTCAGAATACAAGAATGTACTGGTTTAACATGTGTGGGCAAAGGTAAAATGGACATACTTGCCAATGTTCTATGTGCCACTCCCTGGATGAAAAGCAGGCAGAGCTGCGTGGCGCCAGGCAGAATTGTGTGACCCTACAGCATGGAGCTCTAGGCTACTCATTGTAGATACCTTGCTTCTGGAGCTCTTCTATGGGATTTGTCTGCCATACATCCACAGTTTATACGCATACTGCACTATGCCCAGTATTTAGGCTGGGATAGAACTGATTTTGAGGAGACCCAAAAAACAGGACTATCCTGGTAAATTTGCAATTACTGGCAACTATACAAAGGCACCAGTGTCCATAGCAAGGCCTGTGAAGGCCCATAGAACATCATTAAAAATTCCACCATAAACAATAGTGGTGCCTATCTACTGTGTTTTGGCAGTACAGATCTTGTGAATGTGTGGTACACAGACTAAATTAAGCTTAGATGTATGTCTAAAGCAGCCCAGTTGAAGTGCTGCCACAAATTCTAGGAGCACACCTAGCACATATGGAGCATCCACCACTGGGTTTGAAAGGTTGTTGGGGAACATCTAGTTGGAGGTCTTTTTTAGCATTCAGGCATAATGTTGTTAGAGGTAATGTGTATATTCCTGGATAAAGTAGTTCACTCTACTGAGTCTAATATGGCAATTAATATAATTTTCAAATAATATAACTGGACTATTCTATGTAAATAACATTTAGTTTTTTACTATACAAAATTAAGAGAAGTTTACACACAATAGAATCCAAGGACTGTGGTGTAAAATCATCTACTGAATGACTTCTTCTGCTTCGGAAAGCATAATTACTTGGTTATCTTGTTAATTAAACTATAAGACATAAAAAAAAAGTCGAACATTTTATTATTTTAGTAAATATTGCTTCAGATAAGAGGCTGAGTAAAAGAAAAGAGCTATGTGAAAGAAAAGCATAAATGTGCTGTACTTCTGCTTTGTGGAAGAAAGGCAAGAACTAAAAATGCATCCAAAACATTAACTTGCACATGAAAAGAAGTTAAATTAACAAATTATGGTCCTTATAATCCGTTTGTCTCCATTATTCTGATGTTTGCTTGCATCTGAACTTATTTGACATGTTTCTTTATGTGAATGTCTAGTTAGCATTATTTTACAAACAAGAAAACAACATAATATGTGCCCAATACCCCTCCCTCTCATTACTTGGGAACATCCAAGTACTCAATAGAATGATGTGCAATGATGCATAGTCTTCTTGTACGTTCAGTATCCATAGAAGTAATGCTGTTCTTGTCAGTAAAGATGTAATACAGTAAAGAATTAATACAGATTTTTACAAAGATATAATGTACATATATAAACCAGTGCAACATTACAGGAAACATTTTCACATTATTATTTAAAAATCGCTAATCGCTATGCCACCAAAACCTTAGTAGATTTAATTTGTTAAATATAAATTTGGGAATATTTACTAATACAACACTAATATGACTAATAGCTGACCCCTGTTAAAGACATGGAGTGGGAATAATTTTTCAGCATCCCAACTGTTTTGGAACTTTGTATTGACTAAAGGAGCAGGAAAGGAAGATCCACACATTGGTCCAATAATAAATGGCAAAGTAATTTTTTATTAAATTTCATGACCACATTTGATTAAATTTACTACTGCTACTGTCATTTATTATTTTGGACTGATGTGTGGATTTCTTTTTCCTGCTCTTTTTGTTGATATTAGGTATACTAATTTATTGAGTCATGCACACAGTATTATTTGTATACAGCAGGCAAAACTGGCCTTGGAATGCCCTGCAGAAGAATCAGGAACAAATTTTGAAATTTGATTCAAATATTTTATTGAAAGTCAAATTAGTTAGAATTTCTCTGAGGCCACACTTACCAGAAGCTTACATTTTTTTATAATTCTTACTGTAGTACCACATGACAAACACATTATCAGAACAGCAACAATGGTACAGATATTTGAGATGAAATGATACTTAATTTGATGAGATGCTATCAAAAGCTTTTTTAATTTTTCTGAGTGCATTACTAATGTTGAATTATAGTGCAAAGTTGTTTGTTCTACTTTGGTGAATAGAAAGACACAAATTTAAGTTAAACTCAACCTCCAAAGTCGGGTGCCAAAAAATAGATTCAATCAATTCACCTCCCAATGTAGCCTATGAGAGGCAAAATTAAACTATATATTTTTTTTCTTCTAGGTCAAACTCGGCATCTGAGTTTGGAGGTCGAGTTTGACTTAGAAAAAAAATCACTTCTCTCAACTCACCTACTTTAATGCTGACGAGTCTTATTATTTTCTATGGGAGAAAATTTAATGTAAAAGTAATATCAGGAAGTATTACTTTACTGAGAGGGTAGTGGATGTATGGAATAACATTCCAGCAGAAGTGGCAGATGTTAACACAGTGAAGGAGTTTAAGCATGCGTGGGTTAGCCACAAGGCTTTCTTAGATATAAGATAGGGAACCGGGTACTAATAACAGTATTTCAAAAATTGGGAAGACTAGATGGACCGAATGGTTCTTATCCGTTGAAATATTCAATGTTTCTATATTTCAATTATGACAAAATAACTTCCGTGTTAGAGGTATTTTAAAAATGGTCTCTCGGTCATAATTGTTGGAGACTCTCCATGCATTTTTCAGGTGTCTGGTCCTGATGGTACCAGCCACAGATCTTCTAGTGGTCCAAGCACTTACAATCAAAAAGCTCAAAATTGTGGCCGAAAATGTACAGAAGCATATTACAGATGCATTTTTTTCAGGATAAAGAATCTGTTATGAATGCCTCCCATAGAATGCTGCATCTAGAGAAGGGAATGCCAGAGAAAGGCATGCAGGTCCTACAGAAGGGGAACCTTACAGAAAAAGTAGGTGACTTATAAAAGAAGCCACAGAAGATGGCAATGGAGTGAGGTCTACACAAAACATGGTGACCAGGCATACAGTTTTAAGTCAATCATATGAAAGTATGCCGCCGAATCAGACTAGATGTTTGAAAAACCAGCAACAGTACTGTCTGGATCAAAATAACATCGGACTAAAGATAGTAGAGATTAGTAAACCAAAGTTAAATTATATAAAATGGTGGTAAAATAAGATATATGGTAATCTGAGTTAAATGTGTAGTGGTTTTGTCTTAAATAGATATATGTGTGTCGACAAATATAAAAATAACAGAAAGAAATTATATGGTATAAGAGATATACATTTTTTTTTAACATTTTCCTCACTCCTTTTTTTTTGTAAAGCGCGTAGTGTTGAAGGGTGACATAAAGAGGATGCACTTAGTATATTGGTGTACTTTTTTTTTTTAATAATGATGATAAACTCCATATGGCACAAGAGAAAAGTATAAAATATAGTGACAGATTTGAAAATTAAAAGAGATTTGGTAGTTTGAACTTCTTCAGAGTGGTTTTGGGGAGTATGAGATGCAATTACACCCTCTAATTCACTACTTGACAGGAGGTGTGTTTAGTATAATAAAGTGAGAATGAAAGTAATAGAGTAAAATCATAGGGGATACCTTGATAGGGGAATCCACTATTGATTTTTTTGAGGGTGTTTGTTATGTATGTGTTTTTGTATTGTAATCCTAACCATCCATGGCTGTAATAGTAAGGGAATACTTACTTGGATTTTACCAGTTTATTGTCTGATAAAATATATTTTCCATGGTGTTTACAGAACCCATTGCAGATAATAGTGTATGATGGGTATGCTAAATGTTTACTTGCTGTTTTTCTAGACCTGGCATGTACTGAATTTATTGCAGACAATAATTAATGATGGGAGTTTAAATAATTATACTCCATTAACAAAAATAACCTTTTTGAGCAAATGGGGTGTTTATAAAGAGTTGTGGTATACATATAACGTGTGGAAAATCAGGATTGGAACATTCCAGTGTGGCAGAAGTCAAAATGGCATGTAGGCTATAGAGATTTTTTTTTATTTTTTATAACGATTCTTAATATTCTATCAATTAATGATCGAGGGTTTGAACAGCTTGCATAAAAGAAGTGTATTGTTGCAGGAAGCTCAGAAAAAGAAGCTCTATAATCTGTATCCAAGAAGCACACTTCTCTAAGGCACAAGATTTAAACTAGGTTTAAATCTAAATAGTACCTGGTGGCTTTTTCATTCTACTCCCATAACTAAGAAAATGGGGATCACGATATTAATTCATAAAAACATACATTTCATATTTCAAGAAAAGGTTATAGACATACAGGACCGGTATATTATTTAATTAGGCAGTGTTAATAAGTAAATATGTTCTGTCCAAATTTGAATCAGTTAGTCTTAATTAGGCAAGTTTTTAAAAGATACAGATAGTACAAAAAGGACATCTTGTAGTTTGTGGATATTTTAACTTGACTCCACAAATGTATCTGGAGGAAAATATGGGAGATACTTACTGAAATAAGGTAAACAATTTACTGGAACATTACATGAATATGGATTCTATGATGCCTGGAGAAAAGGACACCTAACAGAAAAAGATGTATCCTTCTATTTAGCAGTACATCATACTTATTCTAGCATTTACTTAATTTTAGTATTATTCAATTCGTGTTACAGAAGATTGAGCAATTCGCAAAGGGAGATATATCATGATCAGACCATGTCCCCATCACTTACAGAAACCTTTCCAACAACAATAAACGGCAGATGGAGACTGAATGAGACCTTTAAAAAAAATCTCAGATGAATTAAAGGGTTATTTTTAAGTCATGATACAAAAGATGAAAGATATAGTATTGCAGTGCAAAATTCATTAGGAGACATTTTTTGAAGTTTGCAGCCCAGTATAAAAAACTGAGACAAAAATTGACAGACTCCCTAAAATAACTAGAAGAAATCAATAAACAAAAATGGAGAACCAGCAATTAAAAATACAGATCCATGATATCCAGCTAAAAAAGACAGAGTTTATGTTGTGATGTTTAAAGCAAACTTATTTTGCTAAAGAAAATAATACAGACACAGCTTTAGCACAAAAATAATAACCAGAAAAAAGGTGAAGAGAAGGACTCACTTTATGCGTTTCCTGTTCCTCAACTCTTAGTCATAAGTGACACTTATGATTAAGCGTTGAAAAATGTGAAACGAGTAAAGTGTGCCCTTCCCTCCACCTTTTTTCTGGTTATTATGTTCACTTAATAAATTGTGATTTATTTGTACTGAAGATTGGAGTGTCGAAGTTTTCTGTATACTGTTCAATATAATGAGAATGCCTTACCTAATAATGTCCTCCTACCGCTAACCCTCTTTTTTTAATTTTGTTCTCCCCCATACCCAATTGGCCCCTTTATAATTCTTGCTATAACTATGATACTGCAAAGCACCATTTATAGGTCTTCATTTACTCAACCCCTAACAGATATCACTCTGAGATATTTTATAGACCACTCGTTGATAGTCTATAATGACTGAACTAAGAAGGTATATATTTTTTGGTCAAATATGCTAGGACACATACGTTTTAATTACCCTGTATACATGTATAAATACGTACATAGTGTCATGTTAATTGATTGACCAATTTTTCAACTTCTCTGCTATACAAACATATGAAAGTGTTGTTGCCTAGCTGCTGCATCAAACAAATATTCTCTCTCCTCTACCCCTATTCTTCCATGGCCATGTGATTCTTAGCCTTTGCTTGGGTGACATAATTCAATATGGGTTATCACCACATGGTATATTAAACACTATGCAAATAATACGTTTTGGTAACAACTAAAATATATAACGATGTCTGTATACTATAATGTGTGTTACAAATGATTATGTACTGCTCAATTCTTCAAGGTTATTTGTAATTACATCTCATAGTCATTTTGTCTTGAAAATGTGTTGTCCTGAGGATCAGTTTTTGAATTGATGTTACAAGCATATGGTGTTTTATTGTTCTTGCCCTCTATGCTACTTGGAGAAAAATCATGGGACACAGTTTAACAAACTTATTATGCGGCTCTAAAAGAAGCCCTTTCTTTGAATAGGCAGACACTGAATTTTTGCAAGAGTGACATTTTCAATAAACATATTTTAATTTCATGAATTAAGTCAGCAGCATTTCAGTGTTTTGTACTGTGTTTCAACTTTGAGTTACCTTCTGGGTCTCCATCTGCCAATATGTAAGTGTTACTAGTAGTTCTTCCTATTAGTTAAATCTGCTAAAATTGTCATATGCAGTTGCTATAGCACTTCAATAATTCTCGAATTAGCTTGTTTTACAAATCCGTATTTTGTTAAGTAAATGCAACTATTTTAGTACATATTTATATCATACAACATTATCGTTCAGAGTTATGGTTCAACTTTGTATTATATTAACTTAGATTTAAAATTACATCTAGGTTCCAATGATGTCCCTCCATAACATCTTAGATCCAGTGTGAGAAGAACGCTGGTAACTGAATGGCTTCCTGGGTTCACACAAATAATATAGCTTCAATAAAAGAGTGCTCAGCTGAGAATGGTCATGGGTCACATTGACCGGTGAATAAAAATCAATCACATTTGGATTTATTATTTTTCACCATATAATGAGTGTTGCTGTTATTCTGTTCATTGTGAACTTTTTTTGTGTAAAAATTGTAATTATAATTGTAAATACAAATTTAATTTTTTTAACACTATTATTGTAATCTTTTTAACATAAATTGATTTCTGAGAATTGAAAGCACTTCATTTAAACAGTTAAACATGTTTTTCATTCCATCAACTCCAAATTAATAAAAAAGTGCTCTCTTAGACATTAACCAATAATACCAAGTTTAGAAATCTGCAAATTAAGTAACTAGATAATCAAAAGATGCACAAAATCCAGCATTTGGTGAATTTTAGATTTCTACATTTCTATTTTAGATTTTAAAATAGTGTGCAGCAAATGCCAAATGTAGTTGGTTTATTCAAAAGATTATACATTTAAAATTATTTTCTTTTTTTATATATTTTTTTATTAAGGTTATAAAATTACAAGTACTACATTCTTATGATATATACAAATATCTTCAAGAACATAACAATACAGTAACATGACATACTCAAATTGAAACAAAACAAAAAAGGAGTATTTAGAAACATTATTGTATTTTTTCCTTTATTCTCATATTGCATAGATTGCAGATTCACTTATGGGTATAGCCAGGAGGACCCCAAAATTACCCCCAATTTAATTAAAGTGTTAAATAGTGAGTTGGGACACATCATTGTGTTAACTAAAGCTGGAATACCAGGGACAGGGGTTGATTGATACACAATGTGCATTTTCTGACTAAATTAATTGTGAAAATTTCTGTACCAGGACCATGTTACCAAGATAATAATAATAAAACAATGTATATTTAAAGATTAATTTAGAAGGGTGACTGCTGCTCATATGACATACCTTTTATTCTACACTTTTGGGTGTTTAACCCATCTATTCCCCTTTCCATTCCTCAGATAAATGTGACTATTCTTACACCTGTACCCATGGAGACCTGCACTTATGCAGTTACAGGTATGTATGAATATACATGAATATGTGTTTTGTAATGAAATAACATATTTTGGTGAATAGTAATGCCTATGATGTCAGTGTAACCACTGTGGTACCCTATCTCCTTCTCTAATGTCTTGATTGCTTAGAATTTAGCAGGGATAACCATACAAATATCCTTTAACAACAATATTATATAGTTTGGAAGGTTTCTCTATTTATATTTATAAATAATTGAGAATACAGTAAAAATAGTGAGTTGGAAGCAATAACTTTGTATTTGTAATATTTATTGAATATAAATGAATATAGACAATCTAAAAACAGCTTAATAATCCATAATAATAGCAGAGTAAATAAAGTTAAATATATATGCTTGCAATAAGTAATATAAAAACACATACCCTCCTGATCGTTTACAGGTTAATCTCTTATTCAGCAGTTGCATCAACATAGTCTCCTTCTTCCTTCATATTGATATTGATGAGTACATATATATATTTTCTAGACACTTGCGGTCATTTTTTAACAGGAAATACAGTTATGATAATTACAGGTAATTACAGGTCAATTATACACCTAGGGTTAGTATCAGATCAATAAACCTTAGTTACCCTTAACTCTGAATAACAGACAGACAAGGCCATGACCAAATGGCAACATAACTTTGACTTTGTTTTAACCAGACTAAAAATACATAATAGAACAAAAATGACATCTGTAGTCTAAACATTTCTGTTTGATAACAGAAAAGAACACAGGTTAAGAAATTCAATTTTCCATTCTATCAAGGGGGCAGCCTTCAGTTTTCTAAATCCCCATTACATCATCTCTATCGTTGCATCACATCAGTGGATATTGATCATCAACAGTTATTAGGATGTGACAAAGCCGTGAAAGCACAGCAAAACACACATCTGTAAGGGCTGCAACTAGTGTAGTGCGGAGGCACCTTGTTTATTCTGCCATCTGACAAAGACTGCCACAACTGTTCATATATACTCTTGTAATGATAAGGCTATGGGCTAGTAGAATGTATCATTAGTATGAGGACAGGCAGTCTGTATCAAGCTTCTCATTGTTTATAGCTCACCAGCCATCAGCTTCTGTTATCAGGATTCTTACCTAACACTGCTAAGGGCCAGTATAAAAATTGGATGTAATTGTAACCAGTGTATTGCAGAAAACTGTCTTTGAATCATGTCTACAAGTGTTTACTTTTTTTCCAACTTATATAATCTCTTGAAAACGCAGTCATTTGTCTCTGGCACCTCCCCTGTACACTGTGAGAGTTCCGACAAGACCACTTAGTGTTCTAATATTTTAAGCTCTGCTCGTGAGGGGTTCTAAGTGCACCAGCCTGATTCTGTTGGTAAATTGATAGTGGGGACAAGCATCTATCCCAATTTAGATACAATAAACTGAACTACATTGGTCATAACTGTATGAAGTGTAAAACACTGTTGCATCACCAATATAAACGGTAGCTTCACGGTATAAACAATGCTGTGCTATCAGCTGGTTCAATCACTACTAAACTGCATTCAGCTATAAAACTACTGTTAGCTACTGCTTTTTCATTGTATCGAAATAAGCAACAGTAAGCTGTTAAAGCTACAGTGTTCCCAAAATATACATGGACTGCTGTGTATTAAATCTGTAACTGTAAGTTACTTTCTATGCATGGCCTTCATGTGTAAATTATTTTTCCTGATGTAACCTGCTTAAAAGGCGGCCTTATCACAATTCATAGCTGAAATAGAAGATTAAGTGAATTGCATCTTAAATTGGGCAGACTAGATGGACCGAATGGTTCTTATCTGCTGACACATTCTATGTTTCTATGTTTCTATGTTTCTTAGCTCTATTTTTTCTGCTCAAACATATCAGCGAAGATCCTAACCCAGACTCAGTGTAATTATAATTATACCATTAAAAAATGGGCTCTGCTATGTTCCCTCCAGCACCAAATAAATGTAACAATAAAGCTATAGTTTTAAATAAATGCATTTTCTTTGTGTTCATAAAGTTAAAAAAAAAAAAAGGTTGTGTCCCCTCCCCCATCATGTAACATGTACTAGTGAGCCATTTTAGTGAGGTGTGAAGGTTGAGATAATCATGGCACACACAAAAGATAAGATTAAGATTTTTTTAAGGATCTACTCAATATGTGACGACATTCAGGGAACGTATTGGAAACTGAATGTCGGGCTACCCAATATGCCCCAGTGTGTGAATGAATAGGTCTGCAATTCGGACTTTATTGCTTATTACAAGCAAAGATCTGTCAAAACCAAAAGCAGTCAAAATATGCCAGAACCAAAATGATACCTCTATCTTCCCCGTAGACTTCTATGTATGTGAATACATTGTAATCACATAGCACTGGTGTATATTAACATAATGCTGTTATATGTGTAATTATGATAATGAAAAATTATCAAATTCATTTTAAAACATAGTTTTAATCCATTTTAAAACCATATATTGGCATATTAATATATGTTAACAGTAAACATGAAGAAATCATGTTCTTTTAAACACTAAACTTCCTTTCAAGTAATAGGAAAAAAATTAAGTTATAATGTATAAAAAGTGCTTAAGTTGACCTATTTATAAGCATAGCAACTTGATAGACTATAAAAAACAACATAAAGAAAATAATATATTTTATCTATAATTGGCAAGATGGACTAAAATAATTTGACACTAAAATGTACTCTTTAGAAACAGTGCATTTTATTGGAATCAATGTCTCATTATATCATACAGATCAATAGCTACAAATAAAAAAAACATGGTATTGATGTACTGCATTTCAGTTTGAAATATACTATTTTTTTATAATTGTTTTATATAATTTTCGGGGCTAAAGCTATGACTCGTGGAAAGCATTAATGGAAATCAATATAAGGTATACATTAACAAGGAAAATACTGTACATTTGTTAGCCCCATTATTTAATTTTAAAATTGTTTAATCATTCCATCTTGGAAAACAGTTTTAAAAAATAGTATATTTGGCATGTCATAAGCTATAGATTTCTGCACTGCACATTAAAGACAAAATCCCGACAGGACCTTAGGTGCAGGCACAGGCCCTCCCTTTTCCTTAAGGCCTTCTTCTCAATAGAGAGGCATATGAAGCCTAACTGCATCGGCTCCACAATGCCAGAGGTCCAGAACCAGGAGGCAATGGCAGGTGAGGGTGGCATGGGTGAGGAAGAAATTTACCTTTGGTTCCAAATGTATAGACAGCCACAGCAGGTGCTCCCTGAGCAAGCACTCTCTTCGAGTCAGATATCAAATAGGATAAAAAAGAATATCGGTTCCTTGAGATTTTTAGGTATTTTTCAGGTTGCAATCTAATCCTTAATAGAATCGGTGAGCCCGTGTGAAAAGGCAGCCAAGAGAACAATGAGCACAACTATTGAGGACCAGAAAAGCCCAAAGATCACACAATTAAGTCACTGCTAGCAAAAGGGTGAAACTAAGCATAAAAAAACTTAGTCAATAGGCCAATCTGTTGCTGTGGTAGTCATGGCTCAAGATATGATGATAGTTGCTGAAGGGGGGTAAGACTTGTGTGACTAAACAAAAGAAAACAGTTCCAAATTCCACTAGGCTTGGTACACATCCATGAAAAGAGTTCATGTCAGATTGGCTAGGCAGGGTCTTGTTCTGGAGGTTGGAGTGGAACTCAAACAAGGACCACAGACGGGGACCACTTTTGGCAGTCCAAGGCCACTTAAAAGTCTGTTGGGTGGTGAGAAGCATGCAGTTTGTTATCCCTTCTCACATTCAGGGTGAACAGCATACTCCAAAAGTATTAAATGCTGGCAACATGGAGTTCAGAATAGACCCATAAGTCAAATTCGGCACCTGAGTTTGACTTAGTCTCAAAAAAAGCTTTAATCATTTTGCCACCCATTACTTTTCAGTGGGGAAGATTTAAACCTGTTTTTTTTTTTTCAAAGTCAAATTCAGGTGCTGAATTTGAATTAGCCTCAAAATGAAAGTTGACTTCCAAAGTCGAATTTTAGTGAATAGGCTTATTGACAATCTATATGTCAGATGCTGCAAGTGGATTGATTTTATATTTTGCCTGTTTTGTGGATGTTTTTATGCCTGTAGCTCTGTGATGACATACATTTTGTTTCTATGTCCTACTTGATTTTCCCAGTGTTGGAAAATATTTTCATTCTGTGCAAGTAATTCTCTTAGCTCTTGTTTCTTGAAATGAAGTGGCTTGTAACTGTTGTTGCATAAGATTATTAAAATCAAGTGATATGGTGAGTATCAGTGTTTGTGAAACTGAAGGTTCTATAACTTAAGGGTCTATTCAACGTAGAGCGATTTGCTCCTGAAATGGACCCAGATCGCCGGAAACAGTTGATAGAGATATCTATGAAATTCTCCCATATTAATTCTCCAGTTATTAGCTGGAGAATTGTACTTGAAGGAGCAGAAAAGTACAGAACAAAATATGCCAAAGTCTTTTTTTCATAAGTAAATTGATATGCCCAACACCATATTTGATACAAATATCCATGATTACAATTTTTGTACAATAGATGATTTTTGGACATACACATTATGGACACAAGTATTGGGACACCTGACCATTATACCAACAGGGACTTTTATGACATTGCATTCTCAGTGCATAGACACTGATGAGGTCAGACACTAGAAGTCAGGCACTGATGTTGGATGATAAGGCCTGGATTGCAATTTCTGTTCCAGTTCATATCAAAGGTATTCAATGGGGTTATGTTCCGGTTTCTGTATGGTGTCAAGCTCTTCCTCACCAAACACATCCAACCAAGTCTTTATGGACCTTGCCTATGGACCAAGAACCAGATAGAGACAGAAAGTAAGATGCAAAACACCTTTATTAACAATAAATAGAAAAATATTTAAAAATAGTCCATAAGCAAAATCCAGGATGAAAGCCCTGGTCAGGAACCAATGTGAGTGGTCATATGAGCCAGAATCAGGAGGATGGAGATCAGTGGAGTCAGAAACAAAGCCAGAAGTCAGGAAACAGAAGAGAATTCAGCTGAGCCAGGTCAAACACAGGAATCACAGGAAATGCACTTGGAAGCCGGAAACAACGTGTAACCATTCACCCATGTGCAGGCTCATCCAGGTTGTGTCTAGTCATTTCCATATATTTTTGCTTTGCTTTCTTGTTTTTTATTTATGTTCATTACTGTCTGTTTGTATTCCTGCCCTGTTCCTTGAGTCATATTGTTCTCTGCTTCTTAGCTATTTGTTGCTCCATTCAGGGTTCCCTTTGTCTCCATCTTCATCTATCTGCTTCTGTTTAAACCACATCCATCTGCCTGTTTAACTCAGTCTACAGGTATTCTTTGTTTCTGTGTTTTTATATGCAATTTATGCATTTTTATTCTGTCATAGTCAGGTACTTGCCTAATTGTAAGGTACCTTGATGTGATTGGCAAGTTGAATCATACTAACAAACTAAACCCCCACCATGCCATCTCTAGTGTTAATTCCTGTATATTTTCCTTTGAATGTTTCCCTGTATCCATTCGCCCTGACCTCTGTGTGTTGTATATGTGCCCTTTGTCTGTGCCCTGCATTATATCTAAATTATTATCTGTACCTCTGTGCCTTGTATTGTTTATCCCTAATTTGGGTCCTCCTCTGTACTTCTCTAGTCTGTCCTATTTTATTCTGTCCTAGCCTGCAACATCCTATTTTCCTGTCAAGTTATTATCCATGCCTGCTTAAGGATGTCTTAATGGTTTCTCCAGTCCTAGCCGTGATATACTGGATGCAGCAGTTGCCTCCAGAGGGCTTTTGTATATGGCTGTGAAAACCTGGAGCCTCAAGCTGAAGCATCCTATCAGATAAGTTCAATTACCCATCAAAAGGGCCTCTCTCCACCTATGCACCGCAGCGCCTCAAATCCGGCACTCACGGTCCCATGCCACGAGGACCCTGTGCATTTCACAACGCAAGGGCAATGAGGTACTGAGATAAGTTGCTTAAATAGCCAGCACAAAGTAGAAAAGGTGCTGGCTAACAGTAACGATGGTAACAGTAGATGAATGGAGCTAACAACAGCTGAACAACAAAAGGAAAGGTTTGTATTTAAAACAGAGAAACCCTGAGAGAAGCTTTGCATTGTCCAAAAATTTCCCCTCACTAGAAGTTAGGGGTCTAGCCCAACCCCTGAAAAAAGGTTCATACCATTATAATTCCTCTACAAAACTTTACCGTTTGCACAGTGCAGTCAGGCAGGAAATGTTCTCTTAGTATCCACACAACCCAGACTTGCCCATCAGAATGCCAGGCAGTGAAGATTCCACAAAACACATTACCACTGCTCCAGAGTTCAGTGGCAGTGTGGTTTACACCACTTGTTCCAACACGTGGCATTGTACTTGGTGATGTGAGGCTTGCATGCAGCTGCTTGGCCATGGAAACCATTCCATGAAGTTTCTGCCACACTGTTTTTGTGCTGATATTAATACCAGTGGAAATTTGGAACTTTTTTAGCTATGCAATCATCAGAGCATTGGTGACATTTACTAACCATGCACCTCAGTACGCTTTCTAAAAATACCAAGAAGGGCAGACCGTACAAGTATTTTAGCAACAATGTTAAATAGATGTACAATGTCAAATAGATTGAGAATACAATGTAAAAATAGGGATGTGGAAGCAAAAACGTCAATATATATATATATATATATATATATATATATATATATATATATATATATATATAAGAACTTAATAATCTATCATATTAAAAACATAGTAAATAAAGTATATGCTTGCAATATAAATAAACAAAATTGCATACCCTCCTGATTGTTAACAGGTTAACTCTCTATCTATGGTAATGCAGCTGCATAAAAAACATGTTCTCCTCCATTCTGTGTTAAATAATTAACGATTGGAGCTTATATAGATTCTAGACAATAATACTTCTGCTTATATTGGGGCAGGAAAAAAAACAGATAATACATTAAATAAATAGCTGCAGGTTACAAAATTAATTAATCATTATTCTTAATTTGTTGGCAAATATATAAGGCCATGACATGATCTAGCAGAACAAAAATGGAATCTAAAGATAATGAGAAAAATGTTGTTTAATGAAACAGAAGGCATGAAGCCAGTTTGATTTTTTTTTAAAAAAGGACACAATTGATTAAACCTTTTTAAACCCTGTTCTAACAAAGTTGGAATCTCTAATTTCTGCATAATGTCCATAGACCATGACAGAATACAATCGGCAGGGCAGCATGTAAAAATGATATGTCCAGCAAGGAAGTGGTTCATTAGACAGTTGCTATACTACTAGTAGAAACATACCTACAGATGGGTGCTCTGTACAGGCTCCTGTTCAACACTGAAAGCACAGTTATCATTTGGGATGCTTTGCTTTTTACTTATTAAAATTTTAAAATATTGTTTTTTTTTTATTACCTCCCATGCTCCAGTCAAATTCTGAGCTTTGCATGGATGGTTTTAAACCTAATATTTGCAAATAAGTTAAACATCTTTAAATCCAGATTTTAAAAATGTGAATAAATAATATGCATTAGAAAAGTAAGATAATTTCAAGCTGGAGTAGACTTTAAAGCGGTTAATTAACAAGTGTCATGGTTATTTTTTGGCAATGGGGAAACACCTATTGAAGGTGGATCAAAAAAGGCACACTACATGCACTATTTTCCTGCAACGGACTTTCCTCCTGGCAGATTAAATGTGAAAAGAATGCCTGTTTGCGGTCAAAGGCTGGAAGCTGTTGTGTGTCTGGAGGAAGGCTGCTGCTACTGATCTGTGAACATGACATGCCTGATAATATTTCATTTCCATAGCAACAACAAACATGGGGCAAAATTCTATTAGCAAGAGTGACTCAGTAAGTCAAACAGATAATGTGATGGGCCTGGCTAGCTGCCCGACACAGGCTTATGTGATTTAACTCCAGCATGTTTTTTCTTTCTTCCAACTTTTGGAAAATTCATTTAAAACTCAAAGTGTATCGTATTGACCCTCATGCATTAAGCCCTCATTTAGAAAGAATTTTCAGATCATTTTAACAAAATCAGCATGAATGTCCTGGAAATATACATTTGACCTTTTCTGTTGTTCTACCTTTAAATGAGGCTAAGTGTCTTTGTCAATACAAGTGTTTTCAAACGGTGAAACTTCCATAACTTACAGCTATGTGATGCTCATGAAATGCAGTTGTTATTGAGACTCATTTATGGAAGGGCTTATCCAAGCCCTTCCATCTTTGAGAACACTGTTTTGATCACTTTTTGCTGATGTTGCTTTTCCATTTTTGTGTAGTCATGTTTTTTTCCGAGTCTTCCTTGATTTATTAAATAATTTAGTAGTTTTTTTTAAGAATGTTTCTGTGAATATCTTATAATTTTATAAATACGGCATAACAAATATATACCATTCACAAAGACAAAAAGTATCCGTATTTATGCCAAAACATATCACATCTTTCTTTAATCTGCTGTATTTTACACATCCATTATAAATATACTACATACTACACAAAGACAAAACATACAAAACACTGTCAACAGAAAGGTGAGCTAAGGGACTATGATGTTCCAAAAGTACAGCGTAATATCTCAGGTTCATTCTACTCATTCTCTCTAAATTGTTTTAGAGATCATTTTTGTAGCCAAATGTTCCATTTGTTCGGGATCTTAAAATCTATTGTTGTCTTGTTTTTCCTCCTTCCATTTTAAGTTGAAAAATGATCTGGTACTTGACCATATTCCATAATGAAATCTTAACCTATTACAATATTTTGCAATCATGAGTTTGAGGACCTGAATAAAAAATTCACAAGTAGTTTTTCATTAAATAGGTATTTATATAAATACATTTAATTATAATTAAATGAATGAATTCAATAAATAGGTTGTTTTAGTTATTTAAGATGCAATAAGCTCCTGCCGGTGGGATTTGCCTGATGTCTACTAATAAGACTCAGGTACCATGTAGCAACCATGGTTGACACAAAAAAGTGGCGTCCTGTAATTTTGGGCATGGCCATCTCAAAAATATGTTGTAAATGTACCTTGTCTTGTATTGAATATTTTTTTTCTACGTTTTGTCACAATGTTGCTCTGGGATGGGAGGGAAGTGATGAGGGAAACTATTTGAAATTATGATTAAGTTAATATCTGTGAACACACAAGGCTTAATACACAATACAAAAGATCTAGAGTCTGTAGTCTGATGTGAAAAATAAAACATATTGGAATAGGGTTTCTCCAAGAAACACACTGGAGACAAAATGAGAAAGTAAACTGAGGGGTAGAAATTTTCTAATGATAATTCAGGCATCACACCCAAATTAAAAAAGGGGGGAGTTGCATTAATATTTCCAAGTTCCCTAAAAAATAGAGGTCAAGCATCAGCTTCTAGACACAAAGGACTGATTCTCAATTATAGTGTGCACTATTAACAATCATAATTATATGTTAAATAGTCTATATCTTCTGAAAAAAAGGCTCCAATACGTCTCCTCAAACATATTATTGAATCTATAGAGCAAATTAGGTCAGGATGCAGTAAGGTAAGTAAATCAATCTAATTTTCTAAGAAGCATCTTAAATAAAAATTATCTATTTGACATTTGGCTGGTATTTCATCCTAAAAAATTAGATTATACTTATCCTTCCAAGGTCCACTTATCATACACAAGAACTGACTTGGTATAGGGTAATTCGGACCTTTTAGAAAATACAAAAAATATTGAAATCATGGAGAAAACTTGGTTCGACCATAGTGTACTAGAAATAAAGGATTATGTCAGGGTTCTACACTGACCTTCTGACTCATGTATTTCAAAGTCCTACATTTTTTTGTTTATATACCTTCTGCCTCCCTTAGAGGCCTCCCTACTTGTGTTTGCTTGTTTCTTCCCCTATGTTTGGTGTCAGGTGGGCTCGTTACCTTTTGCAACATACCCATGTTAAATAGCTGCAGACAGAGCTTTTGCATTGAAGTTGGATGCCTGAACTCTGAAATCTCTAAAATCACCCCTGCTCAGTCATCACCCTCTCTAGGGTGTTCCTCCTGCTTAGTTTCCTGTCTCAGTCCTCAACCTCTCTAGGTTGTTCCCCCTTAGTCACCCTCTCTAGGGTATTCCCCCTTAGTCACCCTCTCTAGGGGGTTCCCCCTTAGTCATCCTCTCTATGGTGTTCCCCCTTAGTCACCCTCTCTAGGGTGTTCCCCCTTAGTCACCCTTTCTCGGGTTTTCCTGTTTAGCTACCCCTTCTCAGATCTAAACCTCTCTCAGGTGTTCCTGTTTAGCTACCCTTCTCGGATCTCAACCTCTCTCGGGTGTTCCTATTTAGCTACCCTTCTCAGACATCACCCTCTCTCAGCTGTTCCTTTTTAGCTACCCTTCTCAGACCTCCCCCTCTCTCAGGAGTGTTCCTGTTTAGCTACCCTTCTCAGACCTCACCCTTTCTCGGGTGTTCCTGTTTAGCTTCCCTTCTCAGATCTCACCCTCTCTCAGGTGTTCCTGTATAGCTACCCTTCTCAGATCTCACCTTCTCTTGGGTGTTCTTGTTTAGCTACCCTTCTCAGACCTCACCCTCTCTATGATTTTTCTCCTGTTTAGTTACCCTTCTCCGATATCACCCTCTAGAGTGCTACTGCTTAGTTACATTTATCTAAGGCCTCACACCTTGTATATCTCTCTCTACCCCTACATCTGCTTTGTCTTCAGTCCCTGCTATAGCTCTAAGAAATCTAACATTGACTACATTAATAAGATGATCCATTTCCATTTTGAGGAAAACAATCCTAGATGCTACTGCTCCACTGAGTAGGTCTGCATTTAAAGCAGTAAACAGAGGTTACTTCATTAATTTGGCTAGTGAAGAAAGAAAGAAAAAAAGTGGGTGAGAACCTGTCTACTCTGTATACATAATTAAATAAGGAAGCAAATATTAATAAACAAAATCATTCAAGGGAGCACTTTCTTAACTTAATGAAGACACAAGTAAATGATAATATTTGCACCCCAGAATCATTTGGAGAGCAATTTAACAAATATTACAGTGCTCGTTTATAATCTCAAGTCAGATATAAATAAAGAAGATATTGAAGAATATTTGTCAAAAACTAAGTTGCCTAAATAAACTGAAGATCAGAGGAATAAACTTAATGTGCCTATTACAACTAGGAAAGTAGACAAAGGCATATCTAATTTAGAGCAGGGAAAAGAAAAATGTCGGTGCGCTAAGCTAGTCACAGGCTCAAAAAATATAAATGTATAAATGTATAAAATGATGCTTACCAAACAGGTGTGAGCATGCAGCAAATACAGTGTGATTGGCTGTACAATGTATACAAAAAACAAAACTGTCTGCGCTTCTCACCCTAAAAAAGTTGGCAACAAATAGATAAATATAATATAAATGAGAGGTTTTGGTTATATGAATTGGCCAAAGCATAATTAAGCTCACCCACAACGTCAAGGCACACTCTCAAAAGGGTAGAGAACCTACTCTCACCTCCTATCTAGTGGGCACACAAAGCAGTTTATACTGCTACCAAAACCTTTTTAATGTGTTGGAAGAGGTGCAATTAAACCTCCTCCCAATTAACCCTATAACAGCAAGCTGCAACCAGACGATGAGGAGCCAACAACCTCAAATATGTGCAAGCAGGGAAAATAAAAATGTCGGTGTGCTAAGCTAGTCACAGGCTCAAATAATATAAATCTAATTTAGAGATCAAATCAGATTTGTCCCAGGCAGATGGCCTGTATATAACACTAGTAGAATTATTGACATATTGGTTTCCGCTACTAAAAGAAAAAAAATGTGTGCCAATAAAAACAAAACCATGCAAGATCAAGTTAAATCTTAACTCCAATATAAGAGAGGAGTTCCATCTACCTGGCAAGGAACTATTTTCTTTTACACTGCTTAAACATTTTTATATAAAAATCTTTTAAATCATCATACAGATGCAAGAAATATGCTAGTTTCTATTATGAAACATGAGGAGGTAGACAAGGTAATGGCCAAAAACTCAGAATTACTGGTATTTCTAGATAAAGCATAACCTTTATTTTTGCAGTGGTGCAGATCACTGCAGTCTCTTAAGACTACCTGCAATTAGGTGGAGACCCTCCCTCCATAGTATTGGGAGACATCCCTCTACTATGTGAATATATGCCTTTTCCCCATTCTGTATATAAATATACATATATTTTTGGTTAGTATTGGATTCATAGTCTTTTTTTTGTGGTGAAGGTATTTTGCACACTATAGATCTTGCATTTTTTAAGGCGACATTTCATTTATAAGCACTGGGCCTTTCTTTGAGCGAGTCATAAAGATGCTGGACCAATGAAACTATCTTAGCCTCCAACATAGGTATTTTTATGTAACAGCAAGCAATTTACATTGGAATACAACTGTTTCTCTTTAATAAAAAATCTTCACATACGCGGCACAGAGATAGGGATCCATTTCGCCCACAGCTACGCCCATCCATTATTGAGTAGCTGTGAAGACAAGCCAATATTTGGTTCCCATTACCATTGCGATCATTTGCTGGATAAGTGATATATCGAAAACTTGTTCATCTTCTGGATGGGAACTGAACACTCTCTACATATATTATTTGATTCTAACACATTTACATTTAATTTTAGGTTAATGGTGAATGTATTAATTTCTTTAATTTATAAATAAGTAATAATATAAGGGGAAATAAATCTGAGGACAAAAAAGTATTTTAAAAAAATCGACAAAAATTCAATCTCAACGCTAAAATCTGTCCCAATAGAAAATGGTTGAATTATATTCCAAGAGGGCAATTTGTTCATGTGTGGAAGAATTTCTTATCACTTGAGAATATTGACCCCCCCACATGTACATATTTTTGAAAACTAGGCACAAAATAAAATTGAAATTTTTCACATAGATTGCAATTTAGGTAAACATTACCTGAAAATGCGAAGGGGTATTGCAAATAACACCTCAATGTGTGTTCAGCAACATCTCCTGAGTACAGGGATACCACCCATGCATAGGTTGGTTAGGTTATTTGTGGGTTAAAAGGCCACATTTGAGAGGTGCACTTTTTGGTTTTCCAACTTGGAATTTTGACATGCAAAAAACCTGTGCCCATTTCCCATTTGGGACATTTGTGAAGCCAGACAATGTATTTTACCCTACAAAATAATATATTTTTGAAAACTAGACAACCTAGGGTATTTCAGATGGTGGTATTTTAACACTTTCCATGCACTAATTCTACCACCAGCCTATGTCAAAGTTTTGGGTAGTAATTTTGTTTCACATACATTGTACTTCAGGCATGAATTCACAGATCCTGTTATGTGTCATTGCCAAACAACACCTCAATATGTGTTCAGCAACATCATATTGCATATTTTTGTTAGGTTATTTGGGGGTTAAAAGGCCATTTTGGAGAGGTGCGCTTTTTGGTTTTCCAACTTGGAATTTTGACATGCAGAAAATCTGCGCCCATGTCCCATTTGGGACATTGTTGAAGCCAGAAAGTGTATTTTACCCCACAAAACCATATATATTTGGAAACTAGCCTAGCGTATTTCAAATGGTAGTATTTTAACACTTAAAATGCACTAATTCTACCAGCCTTTGTCAAATTGTAGGTTATTAATTTTTTAATGTTTTGTTTCCACAAACATTGTACTTCGGGCAGGAATTTACAGCTCCTGTTATGTGTCAATGCCAAACAATACCTCAATATATGTTCAGCAACATCTCCTGAGTACAGGGATACCACCCATAGGTTTTTTGGGTTGTTTGGGGGATAAAAGGTCACATTTGGGGGGGGTGCATTTCCAACTTGGAATTTTGACATGCAGTGAGCCTGCGCCCATATTCTATTTGGGACACTTTTGAAGCCTGTAAAAGTATTTTACCCCATCAAACCATATATTTTTGGAAAATAGATATCCTAAGATATTTCAAATGGTGGTAATTTAATACTGTCTATGTACTAATTCTACCACCAGCCTTTGTCAAAGTTTGTGGTAGTATATTTTTGGAGTTTTGTTTCCACATATATTGTACTTCAGGCATGAAATCACAGATTCTGGTATATGTCACTGCCAAACAACACTCCAATATGTGTTCAGCAAGATCTCCCGAGTACAACGATACCATCAATGTATAGGTTTGTTTGGTTGTTTGGGGGTAAAAGGCAACATTTGTGAGGTGTGCATCTCAATGTTCCAACTTGGAATTTTGACATATAGTCAACCTGCGTCCATGTCCTATATGGGATATATCTTTGAAGCCAGCCAATGTAATTTACCCCCACCAAACCATATGGTTTACAAGTAGACACCAATGACTCCTTGTGGCAAGTGCTTAGCAACCACCGATACATCACTAGATGATGTATCAGAAAGCTGACCAGGGTCAAAATCGAACCCTGAGTCCGCAGCCTCAGAATCAGTGCCTAAGCAGTGATCTACAGCAAAGAAGGGGTTAATAGCTCTTAGAAGAGCCTATCTAGTACTGTAATACATTACAGTACAAAGAAATTAATCCATGAAAAAGTGCAGACAGCAAAAAATCGTGTTGCTGTGCAAGATTACTGCTCATACAGTGATGAATGGCAGGGAAGGGGTTAATACACAGGGAATGGCTTTCATAAAACCTGACAATTTTATAAAATGTTATTTAAATCACTAATACTGATCTGTCTCTTTCCCTCATAAAAATGTAAGTGAGGAGAGGGAGGTAGATCAAAATTGGTCAGATCAATATTCATAAATATTGATCTGACCAGGGGAATGGTGATGCTCATCTGTGCAATCACCAAACCGCCTTTGCCACTAATTCACTTTTACTGATCGCTCAGACAGCTTAAAAAAAAAAAAATATATATATTTTTACTTTACATGTAACCCCCTAGCAGGTGTGTGCAAAAATAAAATAAAAAATATGCAGACAGATAAAAAATTGCTTTGGCGTCAATATCATAATGTGAGCTGTGATCGACGGCAAGGAAGGGGTTAATAACTCTTAGAAGAGACTTTGTAGTACTGTAATAAATGACAGTACAAAAAAAATTAACCCCTAAAAAATGCACAAACAGCAAAAATAAATGCTCTGATGTGCACGATCTGTCACGGGTTTATTCTGGGTTTATGGCTGTTTTCTCTTCAGCCTCTAGTGGCCGCTATTGTAGTGTGCCCATTCTACTCCTGTTGCCAGCTGCCTCGATATCCTCAGCCCTTCCATATTTAAACCTGCAGCTTATGGCTTATCAGTGCCTTTGTATTGCTTTGGTTGCTACCTGTGAAAGTACCTTGAGTCTTTTACTAGAGTTTTTCTGTTTCTATATTTTGAACTCCTGTTGCCGAATCCTGCCAGTCTTGACCTCTCCTGTTTGCCGCCCATCTTGACCCATTTTCTGCCTCCAACTTTGTTTCTTGCTGCCGGCCTTGACTTCTGCTTGCCTGACGATTCTATTAGCCTATTCCTGTTGTACTGTCACCTTCGATTGTATATTGCTCGTTCCTGTAATCCTGTTTCTCCTGGGGTTTCGCTTCAGTGTGTTGGTAATTGCAGAGAGCAAAAGACCTGGGGGAATTAAGCCCGAGGCTCAACCATCAGGTGAATTTCTTTCAGGAAGAAGAATTCTGTTCTCTTGCTAACACCCGAGGCAATATCCTGTACCTACTCTGCACAGAGGTTCCACCTCCACTGAATCGTTACAGTATCACAGTCCCATGTCCTGCTCTGAGAGCTGCCAGTCCAGTCCATAGTTATGCATTGTGGGGTGCAGACAGACCCCACATCCTGCCATGCAACGAGTCTCCTCCCTGGTCTGTTATCCCAGGTTGTGACAAGATCACTGCTTACGCAAGATCAATGGCAGGGAAGGGGTTAAACGCAGGGAATTGATTTTATTAAAAAAAATGTTTTTTGTTTTAATATTAGTGTATTGTGTATTTATTATTTTATTGTACTTTAACTTACTTTTATTACTTTGATCTGTCTCTCTCCCTCACTAAAAAAAAAGTGGGTTAATATTGATCTGACCAGACAGTGGGGATGCTCATCTGAGCATCCCCACTGGTTTCCAGTCTGCCTGGAAGTCACAGATTGCCTCTATGATGAGGCAATCGTGTGACAGCCACAGAGCACAGGAAGCAGCTACTTCCTGCCTCCTGTACTCTTGTCCTTAGAAGGGCAGCTCCATCTTGGTCACACAGTCATGCATTTTTTGTGTGTTGCTGATTGCCTTGACTTGTGACTCCGACGGGCATTTTTTTCAGTATTGCACGATGCTTCCACATGGAAGCCTCGTTGCAATGCTGTTTGAGCACTGAAAGCGCTAAAAAAACTCTTTCAGTGCTCGTTTTGGTGCAGGACGGACTAGGTCCGTCCTGTGTCCTCAAAGCCTCGCCACACAGGACGGACCTAGCACGTGCTGTGTCGGCAAGGGATTAAATGGGACCTTAATTAGTTTGAATATAAATGTGGCACAGTAACATTAAATATGAGACTAGTTTATTTACAACATACTAAAACTAAAGCCATTAACAAAATACCCGATAAACATTGGCATATAATTAAGATTAATCAAGTTTTTAATAAAATTTCCAATTTAGAAATTCAGTTGGGTGGAGAGTCAAAGGAAGACACTTAAAAATAATGAAAAAGTACAATAGTGTAATACTGTCATAAACCAGTGAATTAATGTGTAAGTATAGGCTATTACACTGACAAATGTAAAAGCAATAAGGTACCAGGATAATAGCTCAGATCTTATTTAAAACACTTTAATCATCTTCAATAAATAAAAAATGATTAGGCAAGACCTTTTGACTGAAACATGGATACTCCACTGTGGAAAACTGACAGGATGACAGTGGTAATAAGGAACAGTAGTAAAGGTACACTGGATGGCAGCAATGCATACAAACTAGGTTCAAAACTAGGTCCAAAACCACACACAGGGTAAGGTTCAGGAGAAGGGAAACTGAGCACATCCACCCCTGGACGCTTTTCGCGATTTATTTATTCAGGAGAAAATATATGGTTTGCTCCTAAAAATGGTGCTTATTTATCCCTCCGTAGCGGGGTCCCCTGACTAGATCTCATATCACTTGACATACTTCCACTATGCATCAGTTCCTGTTCGGACCAGATGTTTCACCCCATTGTCATAGCGACCTAAACATTTTTTAATTGAAATAGCAGTAACAACTGCTGGTACTTTGCTGTTGGATGTCCTTCGTCATGACGACAAAAAAAAAACATTTATGTGCACAGTTACACAATTCTCTGGAAGGTCCACAGTAGTGGCTCCCAGAGGGAGCAAAAAGCATATAGAAAAAAAATCCATTGAAAATTCAAATAAGAAGAGGGATATTTATCATAAAATTATACAATACAAATTTATATATTAATTAATAAAAACAATTAAGAAATATGCAATAGATATAATAAACTAGGGAAAATAAAAATTGTATATGCTTGCATTATAATATTTGCCATAATAATATATTAGTATTATAATAATAATAATCATAATAATAATAATAATATTCAGCATTACTAGTCCTCCTTGTTTAGTTTTTGCGGATAACGTTTTAGCATTGATTCGAGGATATTTACATGACCATACACAATTTTGTAATGCAACCTGAATCAAATTCAGCCAGCTAATAGGAGGCGGCAGTGGGATCATTCTAAACAGATATGACTAGCTTAGGAGTATGTATGTTTTTAGGGTGTTAATTCTGCTCCACCAAGATATTTCCCTTATTTTCGAGTCTACACGTTATTTGTTAGTCTGAATTAATAAAGCAAGAAAGTTAATTTCAACAATTTTATGAGGGTTCTCACATATCTTAATTCCCAGTTATTTTTTTGATTCTTTAGCCCAAATAAGTCCAAGTCCAAATAGACAGTAAACCTTCTTTGAATAATATGGTTTTATATATCAGGACATAATATATCTTTAGCATGTTTTTTAAAATTAGGTAAAGACAACCTCAGATGAACAAAAAAGACTGCCATATTGCACAGTATTTAACAAAAATAAAGCCAAAATTGAGAAGCAGTGTGTGAAGTATACCTTAGGAAGCGCACCTTTTGATTCAATATTGTGTAGTACCATCTTTAGCAGCAATAACTTGAATGAATCATTTTCTCTATGCCTTTTAGTTTCTCAGTTCTCACATCATTGTGGAGCAAGGTGGACTTAATGCACCTAACCTTACAGAGTATAATTGGGATGCCCTCCTGCGCTTTACAATGGACTGGATAAAAATAAAATCCTTGTATTCCAAAAGCACAGAGAGTATCATTCATAAAAAAAACAACTGAGCATGTCAAAAGCCTTTTCAATATCATGTGACATGGTTGTTCTCCTAGATGTTGTCTAGATGTATCTAGGATATCAACCATTCTCCTAATGTTATTTATTTAGGGTCTATCTGGATCAAATCAAACTTGGTCTGGCTCAATAATTGATGGCATCACAGGCTTCCACCAATCTGCAAGAATTGGTGAAAACAACTTGAAAACCACGTTTAATAAAGAGATCAATGGTAATTAGCTATATATTCAGGATCTTTTACTTATTTGGTGATGGGGACAATATTTGCCTGAATCATGTCAAGGGGTTATGCTTTTCTCAACAAATATTTCTTTAAATAATTTAGTGAGGTCTTTCTTCATATTATTTTTCATTAACTTATACAACTGGTTATTGATTCCATCCAGTCCTGGGGTCTTACTAAGTTTAAGTTTGTCTATAACAATCCTCTGTTTCTGTTCTTGGTTCATTAAGTTCTAAAAGTTGGACATAAATAATATTTGGCAGTTTATATATCTGCGAATCCCAATGAAGATTTCTCAGGAAGGTTATGTAGAGATTGGTAAAAGGTCTTAAAGGTGTTTTTTTCAGGTGACATGATTTTTTTTCTTTATCTTTTATCTTCAAAATACTTTTTGAAAGTATACCGAAAGTTGTCATTTTTAGTTTATTCTACATCAATAGATTTAAAAAAACAAAACACTGCCTCTTTAACCCTTCCAAAACTCTTTTAGCATTCAAAATGAATAACTCATTAATAGACTTATTGCTTTTTAAAATTTATTTGGATTGATCTACTGATATGTTTTCTTTATTTGTTTTTTTTTTTAAAGCATCTAGGACCACATAAAGTACTGCAAGACACAACTACTTTTTTTTTTTTTTTTTAATAAGATGACCTCTTATGCTTCTTTTGAAAGCGCTCCACTTAATAAGGGCACACAATATCTCCATTTCCACTAAAAAATGTTGGTCATTGAGTCTCCATTTTGTTCTTTGTCTTGGGAAGTGCTCTTTAATTTCCAATATCACTGCATTGTTACCTGAATAGGTGGTTTCTACTATTTGAATATTTTATTCCAGCTTTGCTTAAATAATGCTACTAAAGATTAAGTCTATTCTTCAGTATATATACTGTGTTTTGGAGAAACAGGTGAAATCCTTTTCATTAGGATGTGTTATGCTCCAAAGATCTAACAGGGCATTCCTCTAAAAAGATCCTTGAACCTCTCTCTATTACTAACCATATGCCTTTCCATAACTCCCCTGAAACATCTATAAAGTTCTGGTTCTTATAAGCAATTAAAATCACCTCAAAATTATCGAAGCGGTTTTTTATACTAAATGAAACTCGGGTGCTGAATTTAAATTAGTCTCAAACATAGCTTCTAACATTTCGCCTCCCATTACTTTCAATGGGGAAAATTTCGAAAAAATGTCCGGGTCCGTGCTCGAACTTGACCCCGAACTTGACCCCGAACCCGAACCCCATTGAAGTCAATGGGGACACAAACTTTTGGCCACTAAAATGCCTCTAAAAAAGTAATGGAAAGGGCTAGAGGGCAGCCCTAAAAGGAAGTAAAATGTGGGTAAGAGTAGGACAAGTGCCCTGCAGGCAAATGTGGATAGGGAAATAACTTAAAATAACATAAAATACATACAAATTACAAATACAGCTGAGCCATAAAATAGCACTAGATGGAATCTTTGATTTTAGCTTTGGAAGAACATAAATCTAAATCTAAAGCATGGCTGCCAGGAGGATCAACATAATTATCCATTTGAGAGAGGGTTGGAGTGCAGGGTATTCTCTTTCAGTTTCTACTAAGTGACCCATAGGTTGAGGAGGTGGTGATCGTGGCGGTGTAGGTGGAAGCGGCGCTGGAGGAGGAGGAGGTAGCCAACACTGTTTTTTATTTGTTTTTGGTTTTTTAAACTGGGGTAGGCCAGTATATTGGGACATATAACAACAGAAAGCAAAAAATAAGTGCACTTGAGTATAACAATGACTGGGTGAGGCCGGTATAAATGTCTATTCTGCACAAGGTACAGACAAGTCTGGTTGGATCCATGCCTGGTACATCTTAATAAACGTGAGCTTGTCCACGTTGGCTGTGGACAAGCAGCTGCGCTTGTCTGTGATAACGCCCCCTGCCGTGCTAGACACACTTTCAGACAATACACTGGCTGCAGGGCAGACCAGCACCTACAAAGCATAAAGGGCAAGCTCAGGCCATGTGCCCAATTTGCCCTGAGTACATGCCACGTCAGTACGTGTAGGCATATGCACGCGTACTGTTCCACCATGTTGAGGAAATGTTGCCTCCTGCTAAGTTGTTGCATATCAGATGGTGGTGCTGCTTCTTGTGGCGTGCTGACAAAGCTTTTCCAGATTTCGGCCATGCTAACCCTGCCTTCTGAGGTGCTGGTGGTGCCCCAGCTGCGTTGGCGACCTCTTCCTCCTCCTCCTCCTCCTCATCATCATCCGCATCCTCCTCAAAAACTGTGCCCTGGCTTGACAGTTGTGTACCTGGCCTATGCTGGTGCAGGAACCCACCCTCCAAGCCACTTGTGAATGACTAGTCTGATAACCGTGGAAATGACCTCTCTTCTTCCTCCTCCTCCTCCTCATCATCCTCATCCTCCTCAAAAACTGTGCCCTGGCTTGACAGTTGTGTACCTTGTCTATGCTGGTGCAGCAACCCACCCTCCAAGCCACTTGTGCATGACTGGCCTGATAACCGTGGAAATGACCCCTCTTCTTCCTCCTCCTCCTCCTCCTCATCATCTTCATCCTCCTCAAAAACTGTGCTCTGGCTTGACAGATTTGTACCTGGCCTATGCTGGTGCAGGAACCCACCCTCCAAGCCACTTGTGAATGACTGGCCTGATAACCGTGGAAATTACCCCTCTTCTTCCTCCTCCTCCTCCTCTTCCTCCTCCTCCTCCTCCTCATCCTCCTTAAAAACTCTGCCCTGGCTTGACAGTTGTGTACCTGGCCTATGCTGGTGCAGGAACCCACCCTCCAAGCCACTTGTGAATGACTGGCCTGATAACCGTGGAAATGACCCCTCTTCTTCCTCCTCTTCATCCTTATCCTCCTCAAAAACTGTGCCCTGGCTTGACAGTTGTGTACCTGGCCTATGCTGGTGCAGGAACCCACCCTCCAAGCCACTTGTGAATGACTGGCCTGATAACCATGGAAATGACCCCTCTTCTTCCTCCTCCTCTTCCTCCTGTGCCACATCCTCTTCCATCATCACCCTAAGCGTTTTTTCAAGGAGACATACAAGCGGTATAGTAAGGCTGAGAACGGCGTCATTGGCACTGGCCATGTTGGTGGAGTACTCGAAACAGTGCAAAATGGCACACAGGTGTCGCATGGAGGCCCAATCATTGGTGGTGAAGTGGTGCTGTTCCGCAGAGCGACTGACCCGTGCCTGCTGCAGCTGATACTCCACTATCACCTGCTGCTGCTCGCACAGTCTCTCCAGCATGTGCAAGGTGGAGTTCCACCTTGTGGGCACGTCGCATATGAGGCGGTGAGCGGGAAGGCCTAAGTTACGCTGCAGCACAGACAGGCGAGAAGCAGCAGGGTGAGAACGCCTAAAGTGCGCACAGACGGCCCCCACTTTCTGCAGCAGCTCTGATATATCTGGGTAGTTTTTCAGGAATTTCTGCACCACCAAATTCAGCACATGCGCCAGGCAAGGGATGTGCGTCAAACCAGCTAGGCCCAGAGCTGCTACGAGATTTCGTCCATTATCGCACGCCACCAGGCCGGGCTTGAGGCTCAGTGGCAACAACCACTCATTGGTCTGTTGTTCCATGCCCGTCCACAGCTCCTGTGCGCTGTGGGGTTTTTCCCCCAAACATGTGTTTTAAAAGAGCCTGCTGTCATTTCTCCCTTGCTGTGCTGAAGTTGGTGGTGAAGGTGTTACGCTGACCGGATGAGGAGGTGGTAGAGGAGGTGGTAGAGGAGAAGGGAGAAGCTGAGTAGGAGGAGGAGGCAACAGGAGGCAAAGATAAATGCCCTGCAATCCTTGGTGGAGGAAGGATATGCGCCAAACTGCTATCTGCCTCAGGCCCAGCCGCCACTACATTTGCCCAGTGTGCAGTTAGGGAGATATAGCGTCCCTGCCTGTGCTTACTGGTCCACGTATCTGTGGTTATGTGGACCTTGCCACAGATGGCATTGCGCAGTGCACACCTGATTTTGTCCGCCAATTGCTTGTTCAGGGAAGGGATGGCTCGCCTGGAAAAGTAGTGGCGGCTGGGAACCACGTACTGTGGGACAGCCACTGCCATCAGGTTTTTAAAACTGTCCGTCTCCAACAGACAGAATGACAGCATTTCAAAGGCCAGGTAATTGGAAATGCTGGCATTCAGGGCCAGTGTTCGCGGGTGGGTAGGGCCATACTTCCTCTTTCTCTCCAGTGTTTGGGAGATGGACAGCTGAAAGCTTCCATGGGACAGTGTTTTGATGCTTGGGGAGGGTGGCGGACGTGGTGGCGTTGCTGCCTCTTCCTCTATTTGCTCGGTGGCAGCTGCCACTGTGACCCCAGAGCTGGAGGAAGAGGCCAAGACAGCAGCAGAAGAGGAAGCAGGAGGAGCCTGAGACCTTTCTTGGGTTTTGAGATGCTTACTCCACTGCATCTTGTGCTTTGCATGTAGATGCCTTGTCATGCAGGTTGTGCTCAGGTTTAGCACGTTTATGCCTCGCTTCAGGTTCTGATTGCACATCTTGCAAACCACTCGTGTCTTGTCGTCAGCACATTGTCTAAAGAACTGCCATGCCAGGGAACTCCTTGGAGCTGGCTTTGGTGTGCTCGGCCCCTGGGTGCAGTGGGCAGTAGCAGGCGTACTGTCTAGGGGATGGCCGCTATGGTTTTGCACCCTGCTCCCTCTTATGCTGCACTGGTGCCTCTTTGCGACCACCGCCTCTTCCTCCAAACTGGACACGTCACTCGCATGACCTTGATTCCATGTGGGGTCTAGGACCTCATCATCCTCCACATCATCTTCCACCCACTCCTCAACCCTGCCCGATTTGCCAGTCTGCACACTGCCGAAAGCCACAGCAGTTGGCACCTGTGTTTCGTCATCATCAGAGACGTGCTGCGGTGGTCCTCGCATGTCCTCATCCTGACACATAAGTGGTTGTGCATTAGTGCACTCAATCTCTTCCACTTCTGGGGCAAGGCTAGGTGGATGCCCCACGGAAACCCCACCAGCAGAGTCATCAAAAATCATAAGAGGCTGCTGCATGACTTGTGGCGCAGACTACTTGGCTGATTTGCAAGGTGGTGAGGTGAAAGACAGATGGCCATGGTCTGCAGGTGCCAACTCTGAGCTTTCAGCAGGGGCCCGGATGGGAGACAATGTCAAGGAACTTCGAGGCACTGTCAGCCACAAAATCTACTATCGCCTGTACTTGTTCTGGCCTCACCAATCTAAGAGCGGCATTCGGCCCTACCAAATAACGCTGAAGGTTATGTCGCATACTAGCACCTGAGGAAGGTGTTTCACTTGTGTGTGTAGCTGGCACAGATCGACCACGTCCTCTCCTTGCAACAGGAGCTCCACCAACACCAGCAGCACCATGACCAGGGCCACGTCCTTAATTTGACGCTCTCCTCATTTTTTGCATTCACCCACCAAACTAACAGATAGTTTATGTCAGGCGACAATGTAATCGCAATAGTCAACAATTTTTATTTGTATTTTTGTTTTGTTTATTGGACTGCAAGAAATGCACCGCAGGCCGCAAATGTACTATTTAACACCCAAAACAATTAGAATTTTTCAAAGTGTGCTGTAAGCACAGTATTTGACGGTTCTATTTGACTCTCAGATATGAAGTACATGCTACAAATGTACTATTTAGCACCCAAAACAATTAGAGTTTTTCAAAGTGCGCTGTAAGCACAGTATTTGACAGTTCTATTTGACTCTCAGAACCCAGAACTCCAACCCGAACATACAGTAAAATGTCTGTGTTCGGGTCCGGGGTCCAAAAAATCGTAATGTTAGGTACGAACCCGAACTGTGCGGTTCGGGTTCGCTCAACTCTAGTAATAACTCAAAACCAGCATTAATTAGAGCAGTTCCCTAAGTGAAATATACTAAATGATTAAGAAAAAAATATCAAAATCAAAAAGATTTAAAAAAATCAAAATTAAACAATAAAAGCCATTTTTCAATTAGTGACAGCTTAGCTGGGTGTCTGGGCAGTGCAGGTAACTCCAATAGGACATATGTGGCATAACCTGGGATAGCAGACCAGGGAGGAGCCTCATTGCAGGGTTTGATGTGGGGTCTGTCTGCACTTCATGATGCATTGCTGTGACCAGACTGAGATTAGACTGGTTGCTGAGACCGGACTGAGATTGGACTGGTAGCTATGACCAGACTAAGACAGAACTGGTACCTGAGACTGAACTAAGATAGGACTGGTAGCTGAGACTGGACAGACAAAAAGATCAGGGCTAGCAAAGAAAGGCAAATGGTCAAGGCAGGCAGAAAACGGGCAAGTTCCAAATGCAGACAAAAATTTGCAGCCGGAATCAGGCACACAAATCAGGAATACTAATAAGGCACGGAGGAACAATATAGGCTGTAACCTAAGCAATGCAAAGGCCTTGTTTGCAAATAGCTGCAGGTATAAATAGGGTTGGACTGCAGGTTAACAAGGCAGCTAACATAACAGGAGGAGAAAAGAAGCACAACATGGTGGCCACTAAAGGCTGAAGAAGAAACAGCCACAAAAATCTGATTACGATCTACAGAAGCCAGGGAAATGGATTGAACCGTGACAATACTGTGATCTATTCAACGACCTGAGTAATTTATCTCATGTCACTGAATCCCATAGAAACAATATAAACATGTGAGTTTCTAACTTACATTTTTCTATTGAGTCTATGGGATTCAGTGACATGATATAAATAACTCAGGTAATTGAATAGACCCCACTGAGTGTTGATTGTTGTTAGAACTCTTGTTATTATCAGATAATATAAGTTATGTATTGCAAGACATACAGAAGGTCAGAGTGCTGTTATTTCTTTCATCTACCAATATATCTAAAATGTAGCACAGTGATAGGTAACAAAAAGGACCTCTGATTACTACTAGACATGTGCATTCGTTTTCGGACGAATGCATTTTCGTCCGAAAATATCATTTTCGTCCATTAGTCCTAAAAACGAATAACGAAAATGCTAAGCTAACGAAAGCAGAATGAACGAATGGTTAATAAACGAAAATAATTCGTTCATTCGTCGTACTATTGCATTCTATTAGCTGAAATAGAGTCGGTTTATAGAATACAATAGCATTGTTCGGTTTATAGAATAGCAATAGGATTACATGTATTCCATAAGCCGAAAGTCTATAAACCGAACGCTCGGTTTATAGACTTTCGGCTTATAGAAAACGAACAGTAGTAGTGCCTTTCTATGAACCCATTCATAATTCTTATGAACAGGTTTAAAGAAAAGCACTACTACTGTACATTTACTATAAGCCGAAAGTCTATAAACTGAAGGTCTTTTGGTTTATAGACTTTCGGTTTATAGAATACATAGAATTACATGTAATTCTATGTATTCTATAAACCAAAAATCTATAAACCGAACAACCTTCGGTTTATAGAATTTCAGCTTGTAGAAAACATGTAGTACTATTGCCTTTCTATGAACCGAACGAGAGCCCCATTCATAAGAATTTCTTTTGAATGGGGCTCTCGTTCGGTTTATAGAAATCCAATAGTATTACACGCATTCTATAAAACGAACGAATAAAATGAAACGAAACGAAAATAATGAACGAATTTCGTCTGAAACGAATGCAGTAATGAACGAAATTCGTTTTAGACTAAATAAATAACATTTTCGACACATGTCTAATTACTACTGATGTTGGTGGCTACTTAATTTCACCACACTAGTCCTGCTGCAGGACACCTCATTCGACACATTTTGAATGGGCCTATAGTCTTATTTTTACAAACAGGGCTTTTTTTTGTCCTGCAGCTCGACGGTGCTGATGTGACACATACTCATTAAATGAGTGGGAGAATGAGATACCGGGAGTTGTCGATTGTTTTTGCAATTATTGTAGTTACTATCTTCCTGGTTAAGTACCGTATTTTCCGGCGTATAAGACGACTGGGCGTATAAGACGACCCCCCAACTAAGTCGTCTTACAAGCCGAAAAAATCGCATCTATATTTTAACCTTTTAGGTTAAAATAAAGAGTTTCCCACCCTCCTCCCCCCTTCCCCAATCCTCAATCCCCAGTACTTACCTATTTTCTGCTCTGTCTCCCGCTGTTAAGCCGGTCCGTGGCTGTGAGGGAAGCGTTGTGAGCTCCCCTCAGTCCGAGCGGACAATAAAGTTTGGTTTAAAAAAAAGTTTAAACAGACTTTATAGAAGCCGCGCGGCCTGAGGGGAGCTCACAACGCTTCCCTCACAGCCACGGACCGGCTTAACAGCGCGAGCGGAGACAGAGCAGAAAATAGGTGAGTAAATCCCAGTACCCGGCGTATAAGACGACCCCCCAACTTTCAAGAAGATTTTCAGGGGTTAAAAAGTCGTCTTATACGCCGGAAAATACGGTATATAAGGTGGTTTGGTGCTTTATCTTCAGAAACCCAGTACCAGAATTTCCATGTTGAAAGTGTGGAACGTCTTTCTGGTTGTTGTGGGTTCGAGGTCTATGGCTTTCAGTACCATTACATTGTCGCTATTCCCTATTTTAGTGCAGAGGTAAACTTTGTATATTGTAGGGATTCTCCAGATATAATGATATTAATGTCTATTCGGTGAGATCCGGTTTCTATTATTCCTCTGGGTCAGTTTACCGTAATGATGGTGGTCTGTTGTTTTCCTGAGGGTGCCTCCTCATCCTGTGTTGTCACTGTTGTTGCAGTCTCAGGTGTTTGGTAGCTTATGTATGACGTCTATTGAGTTCCAACCTGGTAAGTCCAGCAGCAGTGATTCATGTGCAGTTAAGAGAGCAGGAACATTGTGTATGGTTTGGATCACAAAGGTGTCCAGGCTGGTTCGCATTATCAGTATGAATGGGAAGCCCCAAAAGTATAGAATCTGTCGCTCCTCCATAGTTAGAGGTCTGATCACTTTATGTGTGCCCAGCGTTAAGTGCGACAAATCTTGAAATATGGATTTTCGCTATGTTTTTTGCCTTTTCAATATGCCAGGATTGACCTATTGGTATGAATGGGGACTCTATTTCGGTTTATAGAATAGCAATAGCATTACATGTATTACATAAACCGAAAGTCTATACAGCGAATGTCTTTCGGTTTATAGACTTTCGGTTTATGGAATACATGTAATGCTATGGGCTTTCTATAAATCGAAATAGAGTCCCCAATCATAAGAATAGGTCAATTGACCTATTAGTATGAATGGGGACTCTATTTCGGTTTATAGAAAGTCCATAGCATTACATACAATGTAATCGCCGAACCTCGAACTCCAACCCAAACATACAGTGAAATGTCCGTGTTCGGGTCCGGGGTCCAAAAACCGCAATGTTCCGTACGAACCCGAACAGTGCGGTTCGGGTTCGCTCAACACTAATTAGAAGGCATAAGTTAATATGGTTATATGTATCCTTTGTTAAATAAACAACACTGTTGCAGTGTTTCATAAATACTATGGCCATTATAATCCAGCATGTGTCTGTGTTTTTATTGTAGAGAGATTAATGGCACCTCCAAATTCTTCAAATGCTGGCCTCTCTACAAAGTTCTTTAAGCTTCCACATTCCTGTAAAACGTTCCTACAAATAGTCGTTCAATCAATAAAAATATTTTCTCATCTTCTAATAAATATGAAGAGAGAATACATATCAATTACAACCAGGATATCATCACTAATGGCATCAGTTATCAACATAACCTCCTAATTTGTCATCTTCTAAATTATCTCTAACAATGTCACAATAAATGCCATATTCAAAGCAGTTGCTATTAGATCAGTCTCTTTATTTAGTCTAGTATTGAATATACTGCTTGTCTGTGCACGCAGATTTTTTTTTTCATAGAAGTTATTCCACATAATTTAGTTCATGGCCTCAAAATGTTACCCTTTAAATTGGATTCAAGCAGAAAACGTTAACCCTTTTATACAATAACACTAAAACATTACCTTCCATTGCGTTAGACAGTACACAACACAAGGTCCAAATAACAAAATATACAAAGGATATTTAAAAATCAGTATATGTCTGTGTATTTATTTGTTTTCAACCAACAGTTGTTATGTTATGGAGGAAAAATGTGTACATTTGTAAATTTAGAAAAAGAAAGAACCTTCAGCCCATCTCTAATTACATAATTTTCTATAGAGCATGTAACTAGAGAATAAACACATGTCCTGAGCACTTTATGAGAGCAAATGTGCACACATTCTCTTTTTTAAGTCCCGGGAATGAAAAGGTGCACAGCATAAATGGGGGATAGTTACACAACACTGTGTGATGTCACACGACCTAGTGTGACCCTGCACATTAAGCTCCAGGCTATTCAGTACAGATAAGGGGTGTCTGAAGATTATTTCATTGTGATTATTAGACTGTGGGTGTCTGTTAGACATACATAATTCAAATGCAATGCTGTCTGTGCACAGTACTATGCATGGGCAGTACCAATATCGGGACAGACCCAGATTTGATGGGACTGGACCCAAAATAGCAGACTGTCCCAGCAAACTCAGGACTGTGGGCAACTGTGTGAGATACCTAGTTGGTAATTGAACAAAAATGGCTTTTGCTGAAAGGTCCAAAACACCAAGTAGTGGAAGATATTCAGCTGGAGTTAGTAAGAATATCTGAGTAGGTCTGCAAATTTGCATCGATTTGTTTTTTCTTTTCCTCTTTTTTGAAGCAGTAGCCTGTTAAAAGCATAAATTGTCCATACAATAATGAAGTAATTGTTTATAGACTTAATTCATCAGATAACAAGAGTTAAGCTTGTCTTCATTAATTGAAAACAGGTGTAGTATGTATCTGATACAACATGTATATATCTTTGTAGTACTGTGGGAATCAGAGTTAAAGGTCATAGCAAAAATGAGTTAAGCATGATGACCTGTACAGGTGCTTCAACTTTCTTTGTTGGCACTACTTCCTGTACTCTAATTTAAACATTTCCATGAACCAGAGGTCACCACATGTCTTTCTATGGCTGTACTAGATTATTTCAGCAAGCAAACATCTATGTAATTGCTAATAATAAACAAATAAAAATAGAGAGTGAATATTACATGTCATGTTATGTTCTCTTATCTACCAAAGCATGAATGATCTTACTAAATTAACACATTACAGGTAATGAATGCAATTTGTGATTTATTAAATAACCTACTAATTTTCTGCTTGATGTTTGTTTACGCTAAAATAATTATAGCATAATTCAATGAGTAATACTTTTTATGCATAATACATTTATTTTCTCATTCAAAAAAATTCTCTTTTAAATTTATATTTGTTTTTTTTTAGGAAGATAAGCCTAATTTGTGGACTAAGAATAAAGCTAAAACATGATTGATAGGTAGAGAAATAAGTAAGTCTGTACATATTACATACATTAGCGGACTGTTCTATCAATTAAATAATACTATGTTTATCAATGATATATATTTACACAGCACCATCTTTGTAAACAGAATATAAAGGCGTGTTACAATCTCAAACAGACAAACTGAAACACACAATACACATGTTAAGGAAGGCTCTGCTGACAAGTGTATGATTTAAAGGTAATGGTGAATAGGAGGCACCAAATGTAGAAGAAATGTAGGCATCTACAAAGGTAGAATCAGTGGATTTTTAATAGGTGTTTTTAGGTAAGAGAGTTACTTTACATATCTCTTTGAAGAGGTGATTGTTTAAAGAAGATTGAGGGGTGGGAAAGAATTTCTATCAAAATCTTTTCCATTGATTTCCCTCTAATTAAGTAAAATGCAGTCCTATAGTTCTCTATACCCACTGAAGGACAACCTGTTATGAATAACTTGGTCATGGTGACACCTCTGAGGTCCATGTATCATTTTCAAGATAGCAGCTACCTGTACCTTGTGTGCGTCATTATGCATCTTCTAGCTTGGTGTTCCTTCTCTGACTGGCTCCAATCCCTTGAACCTAAGTTTAAACCTCCTGGTATCTGGCCTACCTATTTTGTTGACTGCCCTGACCTCAGATTAAATGGACTATGCTTTTGGATTGTATTTTTTATACCTCACTTGTGAAATTTTCCCTTGTGTCTCTTGACTACCCACCAGACAGACTTTTCTATATCTTGGTCCTCTGATCAGCATTACTTTTCTATGAGAGCACATCTGGACATCCTATTGAATGTGTGTGCACATCTATTTCATGAGTTCCAGTCATGTGAATGGAAATAAAAGTAACATTTAATTTAAAAGTTTTTCAATGCACTTGATTACTTCTCATGTGGATTCACTGACGATTTTGATAAACCTTTTTTTTATATTGTTCACTTTCTCTATGATTAGCTGCCAAAACTGAGCAGATGTAATGGTTTAATAAGTCTGCATGCCCTGATCTCCCTTCACATAAACACCTGTATCTGGTTTTTCTCAAACAGTTGTTTATGTTGTTTCACAAATAGCTAAGTTGGTGAAAGAGATTTTCTCTTCAGTACTTTTAATTTAATAGTTTTAAACAAGACTCAGCACATCTCAGAATTGTTCAATCTGCTTTACAGAACAATATACCATATTATCCAAATTATAGTCTATACCCCTCATTTAACAATTTCACTTAGGGCAAAGTCTATAGGTGCGGCGTATAATGGGACACTCAATGTTGGAAGAAAAAATATACCCCAAGTCTCTCTGTGCTTGTTATCCTGAAGTGTTAAACCCTGATTTAATTTATTTAATGCTATCTAGCCCCCTTCTGTCTATGTAATTTAAAAATGAGGACATCTATGTGTATTAAACATTCTGAGACTGATCGCAAAGTGTTATTTAGGTGGTATTTAGTCTAGATTAGCTTGTATATATCCAATTTGCTCAAATATTTGCAGGAGGTGTCATAATGATGTCGAATGACTATGAGTCATATATGGCTATATATGTGGCTATGCATGTCCATGACACTTTTTTGGACAGGTGTGTTTTATCTCATAAATTCTTTTTTGGGGTCGCCCAAACATAGCTCTATCTAAAGCATTACTCAATATGCTTCCAAAAGAACTTAAGTCCGTACCAAAAAAATAATTTTGTATATTCTCCTAGCAGCTGAACGATTAATATCTAGGCTATGGAAGTCTTCAGTGGTAGAAAATAACAACCTAAAGATGAATTAAACTCTACAGAAGTGTATAAGAAACTTCATCACACTTTTAAGAAAATATGGGATTCATGGGTTCTGTATGCCCTTCCATGTTTAGACTCAATACGTAACCCTAATCATATGGATAGTGATAACTCCTAGAAAGATGGGGTTAAGATGAACTTGGTTACAGGAACAGTTTATTTGCTGTTTCTAGAGGAGTGATCATTTTGTGTTATGTATATTCCACAAAAAATGTAAATATTTTGTTTTGACCAGATGCTCAATATGAGTAGCATGAACATTCCAGGGTTTTAGGTTTTTGTATTTGTATAAAAGGAAAAAATTATGAAAGCTTTGCACCTCTTCTATCTCTTCGCTTTCTAACTGGACTTATAGCCTGGACGTTGATATGAGTGCTTATAGAACAACAAAAGATATATGAATATTATATGTTTAAATATAGATATGCTTTGTTTACTGTTATATGCACCAAAGGTATACTTACTTTATTTTATTCTATTAATCGATTTGTTTTTAATCAACAATGCTAACTGTTGAACAATGTCATTATGTATTGCTTTTTTTATTTGCTCCCTGAGATTTATTTCTTATTTTTCAGTTCTGTAACACCAACTCATTTTGTTTAATGTTTGTATTAACTAAAACTATTTCAATAAAATTTCAAGTTAAAACAAGAGAGCCTCTCATTTCAGTAGCAGTGAATTTAATACCCTCTCTGTTGGAGCTGCAGCTAATTGGTTGTGGATACCATGCTGACAACTTCCACACATGACCGAAGTTGAGTCTCTGCGACAAGTGCTGGGAGTAGAGCAATGATACCATATAAATCACATACTGTTTCAGCATCATAATAGAGCAACAAATGTAAAAAAAATAATAATGTTTGCTTTTAGTTATTTTTAAGTAAAGGATCTCTTTAAGTTGTTTTCAACTTAACTTTAAGTTATATTATTCTGAAGCGTGTTGTTGTAATTAACATAATGGAATTATTGCACAATTCCAAATTGTATTCATGATTGTTCAGTTTACTTCCACCCTCTTCTTATTATTAACATGTACATAGATTGAATCTATTTCTACATTCCTTTTGTTTGAAAAATTAAAGATGTAAAGATGAGTACATTGGTTTGACATGCGACTCTATTTAAAGATAAATGCCCATAATGGGGGCAAAATATTAACTCTCAGCTATAATTTAATTTTTTTATTTTGCCTTTTCTTCATGTCAAGACCTATAAGTATGTAAAGTATGTGCCAAGTATGTAAAGTATGTGCCTTATTAAGGGAACAGTAAGCAGTAATTCAAATAATCCAAAATAAGATTGACTCTACAGAGTAAAGCAATAACTTGTCTTGCAAGTTGCAAATATGTAATATTATGCCAGTCAGAGCCCAGGAATATGATGCCAGTCCGAGCCCAGGAATATTTTGCCAGTCAGATGCCCAGGAATATTTTGCCAGTCAGATTCCCAGGAAAATTATGCCAGTCAGAGCCCAGGAATATTATGCCAGTTAGATGCCCAGGAATATTATGCCAGTCAGATGCCCAGGAATATTATGCCAGTCAGAGCCCAGGAATATTATGCCAGTCAGATGCCCAGTAATATTATGCCAGTCAGAGCCCAGGAATATTATGCCAGTCAGATTCCCAGTAATATTATGCCAGTCAGATGCCCAGGAATATTATGCCAGTCAGATGCCCAGTAATATTATGCCAGTCAGATGCCCAGGAATATTATGCCAGTCAGAGCCCAGGAATATTTTGCCATTCAGATGCCCAGTAATATTATGCCAGTCAGATACCCAGGAATATTGTGCCAGTCAGATGCCCAGTAATATTATGCCAGTCAGATGCCCATGAATATTATGCCAGTCAGAGCCCAGGAATATTTTGCCATTCAGATGCACAGTAATATTATGCCAGTCAGATGCCCAGGAATATTATGCCAGTCAGAGCCCAGGAATATTTTGCCATTCAGATGCACAGTAATATTATGCCAGTCAGATGCCCAGGAATATTATGCCAGTCAGATGCCCAGTAATATTATGCCAGTCAGATGCCCAGGAATATTATGCCAGTCAGAGCCCAGGAATATTTTGCCATTCAGATGCCCAGTAATATTATGCCAGTCAGATACCCAGGAATATTGTGCCAGTCAGATGCCCATGAATATTATGCCAGTTAGAGCCCAGGAATATTTTGCCATTCAGATGCCCAGTAATATTATGCCAGTCAGATGCCCATGAATATTATGCCAGTCAGAGCCCAGGAATATTTTGCCTTTCAGATGCCCAGTAATATTATGCCAGGCAGATGCCCAGGAATATTATGCCAGTCAGATGCCCAGTAATATTATGCCAGTCAGATGCCCAGGAATATTATGCCAGTCAGAGCCCAGGAATATTTTGCCATTCAGATGCCCAGTAATATTGTGCCAGTCAGATGCCCAGGAATATTATGCCAGTCAGATTCCCAGGAATATTATGCCAGTCAGAGCCCAGGAATATTTTGCCATTTAGATGCCCAAAAAAGGTAAACAGCGCGAAGGGCCGGATACATTTCCTCGGCGGGCCGCAAGTGGCCCGCGGGCCGTAGTTTGAGGACCCCTGGTTTAGGTGGTTAATACTTTACATACTTGCTGGCCTTGAAATTAAGAAAATGCAATTAATAAATAAATAAATATTAAATATATATATATATATATATATATTTATATATATATATATATATATATATATATATGTGGTTTGTGTGTGTGTGTTTGAGTGTGTGTGTGTGTGTGTGTGTACACACACATGCATACGATTAATGGGTGTATGTGTATATGTAATTCTTTCTTCTTTTTCAAGCATGCTTCAGACTCCTGCAGCTCCAGCTGTCATGAGTAATTAAACATTTGGCCTCCACAATTACTCTACAGTGTACATATGCCAGCATTTCAAGCCTAGAATATGCATTTCAAAGGAGAATAATTCCCTAGAAATCCTAAATTGACAGGAGCAAAGACAGCCTGAAGGAAAGTAGTCAGAGAAAACTGTAAGGTCGGGATCTAATGATTAAAAAAGAAACTTCAAGAAGAACTTCAACCCTTAACTAAACCAATGGGAAAAAGAACGACAGTTGGCAAGCAGATTTCTGCATAGGGATCCTGATTAGGGACCCTCTTGGGTTAATTTATTATTATCAGTTCTGTTCACCTTGCTGTGGTATGCTTTAATATTAGCACCATTAAAGCCAATATTTTTCAGTGAGCATTCTGGGAAAAGTGTCATTCTTATGAAACACAAGATATTAAGGGAACAGTAAGCAGTAATTCAAATAATCCAAAATAAGATTGACTCTACAGAGTAAAGCAATAACTTGTCTTGCAAGTTGCAAATATGTATATTTATGCAGACTATTTAGGATAAAAAGGCATGATGATATACCTAGTTAAAAAAAAAAGTTATGTGATTATTTTCTTCCATTGTTTTTTTTTTTGTTTTGTTATAAGGGATGTCAGCTTAGATTGTATCATTATTTACAGCTATTTTAACATTTAAAGGCTATACAACACTGCATATGTTCATAATATACTGTATTTTTCCATGTATAAGATGACCCTTTATTATCAAATTTCAAGAACAAAAATTGGTGATCTTCTTATAAACGGGGGCGAGAAAACTATACAAGAAAGTCATCTATTTCAATTTAGATGGAAAACTTACCAGTGTCTTGGAAAACAGGATCGTAGTCATGATGCCAAATTTGCTTGGGGAGTTAGCTCTAAAGGAGAAATTGTGTATTAGACTCAGTTCCTGTAGAAATACAAGTCTACAATAGGAGCAAAGTTATGTCTTTCTGTAAGGATATTTTAATCAATTTGTGGTAATTAATATTGTAATTCATATTCATGAAATATTATTTTTACTGGTATTTGGTCAAAAGTTCTCCTGTTCTAATTGAGTAACCATTTACTTAATTCGGAGACGCATTGTTTTTAATGACGAAAAAGAATGATGTGAATTTATTACTATGGAGTTTACTCAATAAAGAGAGAATTGATGGGAATTAAGATGGGAGTTTCACATTTATGGCCAATGTTGCAGCTGGAAAAAATCTACACTGCAGCTGAAAGGGAGAATTCTTTCAACTCAACTACTTTGGCCTTAAGTTTTCAATTTCCCTCTCAATTCCCTGCAATTCTCTCTTTATTGAGTTGATCCGTATGTCTTCCACCTCTATAATAACATCTAGCCATGACGTTTGATTGATAGATGAGAGTGAAAATGGAAATGACTATTTGGCATCAGATACGGTTGATGATGATTAAATAAATTAAGTCCCTTATAACCACACACTTATTTAGTTGATTGTTCTGTTACTGAAGAAGTACAAAATGAAAGTAAATTATAGTAAAATCACACAATCAAAATTACTAGTGTATTTATTAAGGAAGATATCAAATGTATTATTATGAAATAATGACCTTGACTGGTAAGCTAGTGAGAGAGCTAAGGAAAATAAACCAGGACCAAAATGTATTTCACTTGTTAGGAGTAAGACCAAAGCAAAGAAAAAGGATATCATTATTGAAAAAACGAATCTTTAACAATAACACACAGCAGTCTATTATAATACACCAATAATTAGAAATGGTTAACTAGTGTGTTATTTCGATGTGTATTTAATACTTTGTTTTACATAAAAATTATAAATCATAAATCTTAAAAGTTGAAATAATGAAAAAGTAATCCTAATTTTCTTTACATTGTTTTCATATACACTCTTTTCCACAAATCCTAAGAGGTTCCATATAAGAAAGGAACACACAGTTATGTCGAAGTATGTTGATTTGTGGCTGAGTAATCGCTTTGATCCCCAATAAATTATATAATACATAATGAATAGAGTTGAGCGGACACCTGGATGTTCGGGTTCGGCGGGTTCGGCTGAAATCGGAAAAAAGTCCGGATTCGGGCTCGAACTTGACCCCGAACTTGACCCCGAACCCAAACCCCATTGAAGTCAATGGGGACACAAACTTTTGGCCACTAAAATGCCTCTAAAAAAGTCCTGGAAAGGGCTAGAGAGCTGCAAAAGGATGTAAAATGTGGGTACGAGTAGGACAAGTGCCCTGCAAACAAATATGGATAGGGTAATAACTTCAAATAACATAAAATACATACAAATTACAAATACAGCTGAGCCATAAAATAGCACTAGATGGAATCTTTGATTTTAGTTTTGGAAGAACGTAAATCTAAATCTAAAGCATGGCTGCCAGGAGGATCAACTGAATTCTCAATTTGAGAGAGGGTTGGAGTGCAGGGTATTCTCTTTCAGTTTATACTAAGTGACCCATAGGTTGAGGAAGCGGTGACCGTGGCGCTGTAAGCACAGTATTGGACTGTTATATTTGACTCTCAGATATGAAGTGCACCGCAAGACGTAAATGTACTATTTAGCACCCAAAACAATTAGAATTTTTCAAAGTGCGCTTTAAGCACAGTATTTGACGGTTCTATTTGACTCTCAGATATGAAGTGCACCGCAAGACGCAAATGTACTATTTACCACCTAAAACTATTCGAATTTTGCATTAGAATGTCTTTTGGTTTATAGACTTTCGGTTTATAGAATAGCAATAGCATTACATGTATTCTATAAACCGAAAGTCTATAAACCGAATGTCTTTTGGTTTATAGACTTTCGGTTTATGGAATACATGTAATGCTATTGGCTTTCTATAAACCGAAATAGAGCCCCATTCATAAGAATTTTCGGTTTATAGACTTTCGGTTGATAGAATAGCAATAGCATTACATGTATTCCATAAACCGAAAGTCTATAAACCGAATGTCTTTCATAAGAAATTCTTATTAATGGGGACTCTATTTTGGTTTATAGAAAGCCAATAGTATTACATACAATGTAATCGCCGAACCCCGAACTCCAACCCGAACATACAGTGGAAAACCGTAATGTTCGGTACGAACCCGAACAGTGCAGGTACTCTGGGGATAGCATTTTAGGCATTACAGACAAATTTCCAGGTTTGCGGTCATCTTTACCTGACTATACAGTAGTTCACGCTGCGCATATGGACTCTAGTAGTTATATCGGTTCACCACAGTGGCATAACAGTAGAGGTCATGGGGGTCACTACTGTAACCCGATCAACTACTCTAGGAGGCCCGGGTAACCCCTTCGATTGGGAGGTGCCCCCACCGACAGTACAATCCCAGCATGACCACAAAAAAATCTATCCATGCTGTCTCTTTTTGCTGCTGAACTTCTATCTGATCATACATCATACCTGAGTGGTACAGGAGCTGGGTTAAAAAAAAACGTCAAGTCAAGTGATCCCACCCTTTCCATTACTGGATGATGAGCTGCTTCCACCATGGAGGAGATGCAAGGCAGATCCTATTTCTGGAACCAGAAAGCACCAGCAAGCAACATGTGAGAAGAGGTATGGAAGTTAATATTGTAATATGCATCTGGTTGTGGCATATTTTTTTTAATGATTTTATTATGAACATACAAAATATAAATATATAAACTACATTCACAATAGATAACAATGATACATAATCCATCCACAGCAATAAATTTGCAATAGATAATATAATACATATTCTATCAATAAAAGGTTGTCGCTGTTCTTTCAGATTAAATTAATCATAGACCAATGACGTACCAATACAATTATACAACATACATTACAACTACATTTATGCTACATCTGCCGCCTGCCACAAGAGGATTCACAACTGACAGAACCTACGGTATAGTATACAATATATGCTGTTCTCCTTATAGTTATTTGTACATTACATTATTAATCTTTATTTCTACATGTTTGTTTCCGTGCATTTCTTTCACTGCTGCCATCTGCTGGCCAGAATTTGCATGCCACACGTCCCTGTTCTTGTTAGTAAAGTTTTTTCTATTCGGAGGCGTGGTCTCTTGCTGGGCAGGTCTCTTCACTGGGAGCAGCCATTTTCTTTTTCTCCTCATGGCTGTGTGACTAGACACTCCACATTTTTGGGCTCGAGTGAAGGCATCAGTTTTTGACCATGCGGAAGTCAGCAGAAGCATGCAGAAGTCAGCAGAAGTAAGCAGAAGTCAGCAGTAGTTAGCAGCAGCTCAGCTGCAGCTCTGCAGCCACAGCAGCTAGCCTCAGGACACATTCTAACAAGTCAGCATTGTTACCACTACTACAGAACAGTATTGTATCACCGTTTGTTGTCTTATCTGGCTTGAATAAACCCACGCTGATTTCATCTTCATGTCTGAGTCTGGATCCATCTAACCTGAACATCTGCCGGTCCTGTCTGCCCCACTGCTTGGATACGAAGGTAAGAAGTCACACAGCTATTATCAGTTATACCTTCATTCGCCTTCATGTGGGAACAGAACAGTCAAAAACTGCCTTAATGCCCACACCCCAGTCACAGATTCCCTCAGAGTTACCACACTAAGGAATCGCCCTGCAACAGGCCTATCTGCAGCGAATCTGCCCAGCTACAGTGCATGTTCCACAAGTCTCAGGGCAAGCCCCGCATGCCCACAGTATCTTTACTGTTGCCTGAAAGCCCTCCACAACTCATCAAGCCGTTTTATATAACCCATATCAACCTTTGCTCGCATAGCAGAACTGTTAACGCACACGGGGTCCCTCTCTAACCTAAACCCCCGCAAATCACTCAAAACACCTGAGGAACCTTGCCAGAGTGCCCCAGCGCAGCCACACTGCAATTTTCAGCCCCCAATTCAAAAGTTTATTTTCTTAAAGAGACAGCGCACCTTAAATCAAAATGGACAAAAAGGACCTTGCACAGTTCCCCAGTGATGAAACAGAGCTAATGCAGCCCGATACTGATCACCAAGAAGTACAGGAAGCAGAACCCACACTTCCAGCAGACCAAATCGTGCGACCAAGACGCTCCCTCAAACCGACAATAAAGGTCAGGGAAAACTATCAAACCACAAAAGATGAGCTATGCGATAACCTGGAAGAACTATGGGAGCGAGTTTCCTCCCTCATGTCAGGACTCAAATCCTCCGGTGATACCTCATGCTTACAAGTTGGCATCAGGCGGCTGAACACAGCTCATGAAGGATACAAGAGACTGTTCACAAGGTATATAACCTTTCTAAAAAACGTTAATAATGATGAAGCCCTTTCAGAATTGAGCAAGGCAGAATCTATAGACATTCAAAGAGACACCATGGTGCTGCTTGCTAAAGATAAAGCGGAACTCCGCATCTCCCATTTGCAAGAAACTAGATCACACAGATCAAATTCATCCAAACATTCCTCTCGGTCATACAGATCATCGTGCTCAAGAAGCTCAACCCTAAGCGACAGACTACTAGAGGCCCGCATAAATGCAGAGCAATCCAAAGTCAGACGTTCCTTCACGGAAAAAGAAGCTCTGGCAAGAGCAGAGGCCAAGAGGGCAGACGCAGAAGCAGAGGCCAAGAGGGCAGACGCAGAAGCAGAGGCCAAGAGGGCAGAAGCAGAGGCCAAGAGGGCAGACGCAGAAGCAGAGGCTCGAATAAAGATTCTTGAATCAGAGATGGAAGAGGAAGTTGCATTAGCTAAAGTAAGACTACTTGAGCAAGCATTAAGCCATGGTCTTGATCCAGTCTGCTCGCTACCACAGGAGGTAGAAGATTCAGCTGACCGCACCAGCGACTATGTACTGAAACAATTATCTGCATCACCCCCAGTATGCAGTACCGTCCAAGCCGACAACGCCGAAACCTCAAAGTCATCTCCACCTACAGTGCCAGTGTCACTTACAGCACCCGAGAAATCTGATGATGTTCACCCAGATGTGCCCTCTCAAGGACAGTTATTACAAAACTACAAAAAGGGCCATCAGGCGTTTCCTGGCCTACCTCCACAGCTCAAGCAGCAGTCCTCACGATCTACAGAGACTAGATCACAGCTCAACCCTGCAGCAGCATCATTCTACCTGGATGCATCTCACCCTTTCACGCCGCAAAGCCTACACGCCCCGGCGGCACCACAGGTTGTCGTGACAACAAGCAGTGAGAAATCAGATATGTCTGAGTTGGCCAGGATTATGGCGAGCAGAGAGCTAATTAACACAAGTCTCTCAAAATTTGATGACCGTGCAGAGAGCTACAGAGCTTGGAAGGCAACTTTCAAGGCCACCATTGCCAACCTCAAACTAGACGCAGAGAAGGAGCTCAACCTCATGATCTCATGGCTGGGTCCAAGCTCCACAAATCGCATCAAGAGCCTCAGAACTGTCTATGTGGGACAAGCAGAAGCAGGTCTCGCTGCCGCCTGGCAGAGACTCGAACGTACCTTTGGCAGTGCAGAAGCTATAGAGAAGGCCCTATTTAAGAGATTGCAGAACATTCCAAAGATCAATCTTAAGGACGTCCATAAGCTTCAGGATTTGAGTGACCTGCTCATGGAACTAGAGCTTGCCAAAAGAGACCCTCGTCTCATCGGGCTATGCTACCTGGATACAGCCCATGGAGTGAACCCAATTGTCGTGAAACTACCATACAGTCTGCAAGAAAAGTGGGCGGCATCAGTCTCAAGGTACAAAAGGGTGCATGACATCACCTTTCCCCCATTTATTCATTTCTGCAGATTCATTGAAGAACAGTCCCAGATGAGGAATGACCCCAGCCTCGATTTCCTGGAGTTCAACACTACAGCTCCAGCGACACCATCACCAAGGTATGAGAGTGCCATGCATAAACACAGAGACTTTAAGAGCAGCGTGAGTGTTAGAAAGACTAACCTACCATCTTCTGCAGCACCCATGGGTAAACAGCACAATACCTCATCAGGAGACAAGTCCTTCAATCGTGAATGTCCCATTCATAAAAAAACACACTCACTGAACAAATGCAGAGGGTTTAGATCCAAACCCATACAGGAGCGCAAGAAGTTCCTCAGCGAGCTTGGGGTGTGTTTCAGATGCTGCGCTTCATTGGAGCACATGGCTAAGGACTGTAAATCCATCATCAAGTGTGAGGAGTGTCATAGTGAAAGACATGCCTCGGCTATGCACCCAGTTCCACTGCACAGAGACTCACCAGCTGCCGTCGCCACCAGTCCCGCTCCAAGTCATGGCGGGGAGCCCCAGAACCACGCTAACGCAGCCGCCGCTGTTTCCTGCTCATGTTTGGAAGTATGTGGCGAGGGCCAGGGTGAAAAATGTTGTGCCCGAATATGCCTAATCAAGGTCTATCCAGAGGGACTACCAGAAAAGGCAGTAAAAATGTATGCCATCATCGATGACCAAAGCAACCGGTCCCTAGCAGGACCTAAATTCTTCGAAACCTTCGGGATAAAGGGACCATCAGAACCCTACATCTTAAACACCTGCTCAGGCCGCATTGAGACTAGCGGCAGGAGGGCGCAAGGATTCATTGCTTCCCCCATCAGTGGGAATACCGAAATACCCCTACCAACACTGATCGAATGCGATCAAATACCCAACCATAGGGACGAGATTCCTACCCCAGAAGCTGCGTTTCACCAACCGCACCTAAGGCACCTAGCCAACGTTATCCCACCTATGGACAACAATGCTGAGATTCTACTCCTGCTTGGCAGAGAAAATCTAAGGGTGCACAAGGTGCGCCAACAGTGTAATGGTCCCGACTACGCACCATATGCCCAGAGGCTGGACCTGGGATGGGTAGTCATAGGAAACGTATGCCTGGATCAACCAGAAATCGACTCCTTCAAAACGTACGTGCGTGGAGACGGACGCACAACTTGCATTAAGCCGTGTCCTCATCACTATGAAGTGAAAGAGAAGTCTCCAGACCTCGTACAACCACCTGACATAATTTCTCCACTCTTTGCTGACGACTTGGGGAGATCAGTCTTTCGCACAACCAAGGATGATGATAAGGTAGCCTTATCAATAGAAGACAGAGAGTTCATTAAGATAATGGACAGTGAGTTCTTTAAAGATGAAACCAATCACTGGGTTTCTCCATTACCCTTCCGAACCACCAGGGTAAGGCTCCCGGACAATCGGGAGCAAGCGCGATCCAGATTTAACTCTCTTCAGCGTACCATGAACAGCAAGCCTGAGATGAGAGAACACATCGTCGCCTTTATGGACAAAATATTCCGTAACAACCACGCAGAACCAGCTCCACCCCTAAGAAAGAGCGAAGAGTGCTGGTACCTGCCTTCATTCGGAGTGTATCATCCACGGAAACCTAATCAAATTAGGGTCGTTTTCGATTCGAGCGCCAAACATCAAGGCGTATCCCTTAATGATGTCCTCCTCACAGGTCCTAATCTGACAAATAACCTAGTGGGAGTGCTGATGAGGTTCAGGAAGGAGCTTGTCGCCATCACCGCTGACATCGAACAGATGTTCCATTGTTTCGTAGTCAGGGAGGACCACCGGGATTTCCTCAGGTTCCTGTGGCACAAAAACAACGACACTAACGCAGAAGTGGTGGAGTACCGAATGAGGGTACACGTATTTGGAAATAGCCCTTCACCTGCCGTAGCAACGTACGGCCTTCGGAGAACTGCGTTAGAGGGAGAATCAAAGTATGGTACAGACGCCAGAGACTTTGTAGAGAAAGACTTTTACGTAGACGATGGACTCAAATCACTACCAACTGAGGAAGCGGCTATCGATCTGCTCAAAAGAACTCAAAGCATGCTGTACCAAGCTAAACTTAGACTACACAAAATTGCTTCAAACAGCCTGGCCGTAATGCAGGCCTTTGAGTCGGGTGATCATGCACCCGGATTCAAGGACATTAACCTGGGACTGGACAGTCCACCCGTTCAAAGGAGCTTGGGCCTCAGATGGGATCTCTCAGCCGACTCCTTTGGGTTTCAAATAAGCTGCGCAGACAAGCCGTTCACGAAACGTGGCGTCCTATCAGTGGTAAACAGCCTATTCGATCCGCTGGGATTTGTAGCACCCATCACTATACAGGGCAAATCCCTACTGAGACAGCTTTCAGAAACCATCAAGGATTGGGATACCCCTCTTCCTTCTGACAAAGAGCAAAAATGGGAAGCCTGGAAACAATCTTTGTGCGCCTTGGACCAGATCCGCATCCCAAGATGCTATGTTAAAACCTCACTTGCCTCCAGCGTAAAGAAGGAACTCCACGTGTTCTCGGACGCCTCCACGGAGGCCATAGCAGCGGTTGCCTATCTGAAGGTGACAGACGCCAACATTCAGAGTCACATCGGGTTCGTCTTTGGTAAGGCTAAGTTAGCCTCCAAGCCTGATCATACTATTCCCAGACTCGAACTCTGTGGGACCGTGTTAGCGGTGGAAATCGCAGACTTCATTCAACAAGAATTGGATGTCGACGTAGACGAAGTCCAGTATTATACGGACAGTAAGGTAGTTCTAGGTTACATCTACAATCAGAAAAAACGATTTTATGTGTACGTCAGTAACCGCATTGAGAGAATCAGGAGGTCATCCAAACCCGAACAATGGCACTATGTACCATCCGAACTTAATCCAGCAGATCACGCCACCAGGCCTACGTCTGTGGGTTCCTTTGCTAAATCTACTTGGCTTACAGGCCCAGAGTTTCTGCTAGGACGGGCAGACAAATGTGAACAGGAAGTTTACAGCATCCAGGATCCGGATAATGATCCAGAAATCCGCGCCGAAGTTAGCGCATTAGTCACTGAAACAAAGCAGACCTCCAGGCTCGACTGTCATCGTTTTGAACATTTCTCCAGTTGGATGAGACTTGTCAGAACCATTGCAAGGTTAGTGCACATCGCCAGATGTTATCACAACACTCAAGAAGATAAAGATTGTCACGGTTGGCACATCTGTCATAAACCATTCTCTGCTGAGGACATTTCTCATAGCGAGTCTCTCATAATACGTCATGTCCAGCAGCAGGAATTTAACGTAGAATGGAAGTGCTTGAACAACAGACAGCAGATTCCTATAAAAAGACCTCTTGCTAACTTAAATCCAATTATGGACACTTTTGGCCTGCTCAGAGTTGGTGGTCGTTTGAATCAAGCCCACCTAGGAGTTGTGGAGCAAAATCCTGTCATTATTCCCAGCAAACATCATATCACCACGTTGCTGATCCGACATTACCACAAAAAGACTGAACACCAGGGCAGACAAATCACTGAGGGCAAGTTAAGGTCTGCGGGTCTTTGGATTATAGGTATGAAGAAACGTGTAGCCCAACTACTGCATGACTGTGTGCACTGTCGTAAAGCCAGAGGAAAACAGCTACACCAACAAATGGCCGACTTGCCCGCGGATAGACTATGCACAGAGCCGCCCTTCACCTACACTGGCCTAGACGTCTTTGGACCATGGATGGTGTCCGCACGTAGAACCCGTGGTGGTCACGCAAACAGTAAACGTTGGGCTGTGCTATTTACTTGCATGAGTGTGCGAGCCGTTCATATAGAGGTGATAGAATCTATGGACACATCCAGCCTCATTAATGCCTTAAGACGGTTCTTCGCCATCAGAGGACCAGTGAAACAGTTGAGGTCAGACCAGGGAAGTAACTTCATCGGCGCCTGTAGAGAACTGAACATCGACACTAAGCCTATCCAAGATCAGTTGGCGGAAAAAGGTTGCACCTGGATTTTTAATCCTCCTCATAGTTCCCACATGGGGGGTTCCTGGGAGAGAATGATCGGGATCTCATGCAACATCTTAAATTCTATGTTGATGGATGTAAACTCTTCAAGACTTACGCACGAGACTCTCGTCACTCTTCTCACTGAAGTTTCAGCTATCATCAATTCAAGACCCCTTGTGCCAGTATCTATGGATCCTGAAACACCAGCCATACTGTCTCCGGCTATTCTACTTACCCAAAAAACGGACAATATGCTCACGCCTAGTGGAGAATTTACCCATGGGAATATCTACCAAAAACACTGGAAACGTGTACAACACCTGGCAGATTACTTCTGGAACAGATGGCGTAAAGAGTATCTCAATATTCTTCAAGGAAGGAGGAAATGGCAACATCAAAAACCAAACTTGAAAGAAGGAGACCTTGTATTAATGAAGGAGCAACAAACCGAAAGGATCACCTGGCCTATGGGACTAATTACAAAGGTTCTTCCGAGCAAGGATGGCAAGGTCCGAAAGGTGGAGCTGAAGATCTTCAGGAAGGGTGAGCTTAAAACTTTTGCAAGGCCGATTAACGAACTCATTCTAATATTACCCATCGAGAACGTTCCTGAAGGATGAAAAAGGACTGAACTCGAACTTCACAGTTTTACCCGCTATGGGTCAGCCAACCCACTATGTCATGTTTATTGCATTTCACACGTTCTTTGTTACAGGTTGTATTAAAATTTTATGGACATTCGTCATAGTGAAATCTCCTTACGTAAATTTCAGACGGGGAGTATGCTGTTCTCCTTATAGTTATTTGTACATTACATTATTAATCTTTATTTCTACATGTTTGTTTCCGTGCATTTCTTTCACTGCTGCCATCTGCTGGCCAGAATTTGCATGCCACACGTCCCTGTTCTTGTTAGTAAAGTTTTTTCTATTCGGAGGCGTGGTCTCTTGCTGGGCAGGTCTCTTCACTGGGAGCAGCCATTTTCTTTTTCTCCTCATGGCTGTGTGACTAGACACTCCACATTTTTGGGCTCGAGTGAAGGCATCAGTTTTTGACCATGCGGAAGTCAGCAGAAGCATGCAGAAGTCAGCAGAAGTAAGCAGAAGTCAGCAGTAGTTAGCAGCAGCTCAGCTGCAGCTCTGCAGCCACAGCAGCTAGCCTCAGGACACATTCTAACAAGTCAGCATTGTTACCACTACTACAGAACAGTATTGTATCACCGTTTGTTGTCTTATCTGGCTTGAATAAACCCACGCTGATTTCATCTTCATGTCTGAGTCTGGATCCATCTAACCTGAACATCTGCCGGTCCTGTCTGCCCCACTGCTTGGATACGAAGGTAAGAAGTCACACAGCTATTATCAGTTATACCTTCATTCGCCTTCATGTGGGAACAGAACACAATATATTTAAAGAAAATTTAAGCCCTAAAGGGAATGGGGACGTACCCACCAATAATCTATTTCACGATGGGAACAGAGAAAAATGTATATAGATAGTACATATCCAATTCAGTTGTGTTGTATGCTCAGGATGAACTCCCTCTATGGTTGCCCAGCCATAAGTCCCATATGTTTTTATATTCCTGGGTATTATTATCATCGAGGAATGATGCGCTCTCCATTGAGCCCTGGTAATTTATCTGTACAATAACTTAGTTTATTATTGGGGGGTTTTCACTCCTCCATTGCCTGGCTATACACAACTTAACTGCCATTAGAACGTGTACAGCTAGGACAATATGAGACTTAGGGATCGCTGGAAATTCTAGGTGAAAAAGAAACCCTGCCCCTGTTAAAACCGTTATATTAATTCCCAGATCTCCAAAGATTTCTAATACCCGTCCTTTTAAAGAACCCAATGCACTACAGTCCCACCATATGTGCATTAGAGTCCCTATATCTTGCTTACATCTCCAGCATTGATTAGTTGTTAAAGGCTGGAATTTGGATAGTTTTACCAGCACCATTCACCATCTATGAAGAGCTTTACAAACATCTCTTGCATATTTATACAATGCATATGTTTCCTCACTATCTCAAAGGCTTTCTGCCACTGTATAATCGAAAACTGTACCCCCATATTAGTCTCCCACTTGATGATGGTGGACATTTTTTCTTCCCTCTTTGATTTCTTTAGAATACTCCTGACTTTCGCAGTTATCTTAGTTTGAGGGTCAATTAATAGATGATCCAATTGGCCCACTTTGCTAATTATACTCTTTTTCAAGAAGGATTTTAAACGAATAAACGTGTATATATCCGTATTTTTTAAGCCATATTTAGTTTTTAGTTGGTCAAAGGAGCCTATCTCATCACCCTCATATAGGTTTCGTATATGCGTTATGCCTGCACTCATCCATTGTTGTATGTCTAGGTCTTGGAGGGTATATTTTAAGACAGATAAAGGAGTGTTCGATGTTAAATATTTGCATCCATATAGCTCTTTTTTAATCGGTTTTATAGAGTCAAAAATCTGATTTATTATGAGGTTGTCACAATTTAATTTTCTAAAAGCCTTTTTATCCAGCCAGAAAATAGTTAATGGATCAATGTTTTTAATATTGAGTCTTTCTTGGGTATACCATGCTTTTTTTTCTACATTAGGACTACCCCAACGAAGGCAATGTGAAAACTGGGCTGAGTCCTGTAAGCAAAATATATTGGGGAAAGAAAGGCCTCCTTCTGACAGGTTAGATGACATAAATTTCTGGGATATTCAAGGTTTTTTGCCCCCCCCCCCATACATAGGCCGAGAAAAGGTTATGAAACATATATAGGGTCTCATATGGGACCCATATTGGGATCATGTGAAAAAGGTAATCAAGCTTCGGGATAATATATGCTCTGACGATATTAATTTTTCTCATCCACGAAACAATGGTTGGGGCATATTTAAATGGAACCTGTATGTGGCATATTGGAATAGACATCTAGCTTTGGAATATTTAATGGACACCTGTATGTGGCATATTTAATGAGCAAAGTAAATGTGACATATTTTTATGGGAAAAATAACCAATTAATGGACAATTTAACCAAGGCATGTGTTAATGGACACCTGGCTGTGGCATATGTTAATGTGCAAACTGCCTATGGCATATTTTAAAGGGCAAGCTGACCATGGCATATTTGAAAGGGCAACCTAACCAAGGCATATTTGAATGCCTAAACTGGTTCTGGTATATTTTAATGGGCATATGGATGTGGCATATGTTAATGAGCAAACTGACAGTGGCATATGTAATGGACAAACAAATCCAGGCATAATTTAATGGGTAAAGTGATTGCAGCATATTTTAATGGGCAAAGTGACTGTGGTCAATTTTTATTGAGCATAGTGACTGTGTCATATTTTAATGGACAAAGGGATGCTGTGGGATGTTCTGCTGGGCAAAGTAACATGTACTATGGGGCAAAGAGACACTGTGCAAGTTTTGTGGAGAATATGCCAAATTGTATGGGTTCAGTATGACTGCATGGCAAGTGCTGTGGGTATAATATGGTGTTGTGGAAAGTCCCTTAGGTGCAATGTTGGTGACTAAGAAGAAAATAAAAACAAGAAATACCTTTTTTCAATAACATTTTTATTACAAATGAAAAAAGTATATACAGGCATGTAAAATGTGTATATGTGCATATATCTAGCCCCCCAACAGTCCAACTTTGCTTGTGACATTCCCGATTTGATTTGTCTGTCCTTCTGACCAAGCTTTACCTCTGTCCCACTTTTCAGTAAAGAGGTAGAGTTTGGTGGGATAGCGGGAGCTCAGTGCTCCTGGCCCTGTTAATAAACCCCCTTAATTATATACATTGGGTCAGGGGCTGGCCAAATGACACTGGCCCCGACAATAAACCCCCTAATAACAAATATAGGGTCAGAGACGGGCCAAAAGCTATTAATTTCCATGAACTGGTGCAAGCACTAATGAAAGAAAGAGATAATAAGTTTGCAAAGAACATAAAATAGTTTAATGTCACACCAATTAAAAATATTATCCCAATAAAAATGTACATACATTTAAACAATATAAGAACACTTAAGAACACTTAATGTTAAAAAAAACCTAGGAAAGTTGAGAGCCAAATATGTTGATAAGACCATGCTTAGAATCCTTTGAGGTCAATTTAGATAATGCAATAAATAGTCTTCTATTTAGGTATGAAATAGAAAAACTGTGTTGTAGGATACAATGAAAAGGAATATTCCATAAAAAAGTAGATGGGGAAAGAACCTTCTGAATTTTCAATGATGAAGTAAAAGGAGTAACAACAATAGACTTATAGTGTAAATAATGGCTGTTTCAGGGTGAAGAGTTGTAGCTGGTAAAATAAATGTTTCAGTCATGTGGTAAAAACTTGGTTAAAATTTGTCACGCGAGCTGCATTTTGGGCGCACCTGATATAAAGGTAAAAATGTGATCATTGTTACACGATTTTGCATATGCCTACCCAGAATTCCTTGCAGTTGTGGTAGCTCTACAAGTTTAGGATTTCTGTGTGAAAAGCAGGTATTCTGGCTTGTCAGTGTGTGTAACTTTGTGTTTAATAATGCCTCTGCTACCCTGAAACATAACTTATAGTGTGAGATCTAGGGCAGAAAGAGACATAAAGGATGACAACGCATCGAAGTATAAACATTTATTTACAAACCTTAAGAACTAATAGGTAGATGACTAACATGACAGCTTATAATTAAAGGCATCGGCCAACAGTCATGGCATCCTTTGCCATTGGTGCAGGTGCTCTTTTTCACTCAGAACAAAAAAAAAAAAGTTCAAATGATAAACAATAAAGTGGCTGTTCGGATTTTCTTTAGATTTTTTTTTTTACTTAGTTTAATGATCCAGCAACAAAAATAGGATCTATCCTAAAAAATTAATGGCACATGATATGAAAAGATCAATATTTAAAGGGTGTATTACAAGAGAATCTACTTGCGATATATAACAATGGTTGTAACCTTAAATTGAACTTTTGTTAACATGCATGGGAATAAATTACACCATAAAAATGTAGACAGAGGAAAAATTGATCCCAGAAGTAGCAGACTCTTTAATGTTAACTTTTGGGCATTGGTAATTTTTGGACATTTTTACATATTTCATTAGGTTTTCTAGTTTGCTCAATTCTGTGGCATATAACCTTTTATATATTTATTGTTATAAGGACACAATTTAAAGAACACCTTCCATTTTAAATTTTTCAGTCATTAAATGAATGGCTAAAACAGGGATTGTGTTTTCTTATTTTAAATCAATATAATTGGTTCAAAGATTTTAAACTTATTAGTTATAATTTCAACAATTTTATCTCTACAGCATTTAATGACAAGCTGGACATAAACACCTGTTTGCACCAATGTATCCCCAACATCTATGAGGTATTTTTATCTTTACAGTTTTGTATAAGTAAACAATCTATACCATCTAAGATGCAATGCATACTATTTATATGGATATATTATATTTAGATGGATTATTCTAAAATCCATACAGAAAGTCAATCCTCCCTGTAACAAGGAATCTAATATATCTATGTACTTACACACATAAATACACATGTTCATGATGGCGGCATTTTTACTTATGTTTATCTTATTTTATGATTACCATTATTTATATTTATTTTTGTGACCATGCTCAGGTACATTGATAGATTCAGCGTTGACATATTTATGAATCAATTGTTACCAGGCTTAGGCAATTTTATATATATCTTTATGGCCGTATTTATTAAGACAAAATAGGTGGTATTTCAGGAAAAAGTGCTAAAATAGTAGTAGTAACCATGGAAACCAATGGAAAGTTATGGCAGTTTGCTCCAAATTTAGCACTTTTTAAACAATAGCACCCGTTTTGCTTTGATAAATGTGGCCTTTAGTCTTATTTTTATTCTCATGTCCAGGTATTGTGACATATGCAAAGACTCTATTAGTCTTTTTAATTATGATTGTCTATATATGTATTCAATTTTCTTGCTCATTTCCCTTTACTTATGGCGTGGAAATGTATATCACGGCTATATGCAGGTGGGAAGTCCATTATATTTTATCTAATTGGAGCCTCTGTTAGGTTCTCTGTCCCTGCCGACCACTTAGTTGGACATCTGACTCAGAGTATTGCTTTCTTGCGGCTATTGTTACCATCTGATTGGGAAACCTACACAGCCCTGGTATATTAACATTGCTCATTGTCCTGTCCTCAACAATTTTGTTGATTCCTCATTATTCTGTCATCACACCTCCTGATGGGACACACATCGGGGATCTGCAATTATGATGCATGGAACTTGCCAGTTAGACATTTCCATCTTTTTTGAATATGTACCTACGATGTTTACAATCATAGTGGGAACATTATTTGGAACCTGTGCATCGTCTGCACTGCTTTTGTATAATGATTAAATGTGATGAGGACAACCTGAATTACAGACTCATTTCAATATATATATAATATGATTTACATTCTAATTACACTATGCTATCTGTCCTTTCATGGATAAAGTTATAGCAAAGACCAGGTATTAATAATAAAGCTATGACCGTCCCCATCCCAACCTTTATGTTTTATTGCACTAATCTGGTTAGCTAGGTGGGCTATGTTAGTTAGACATACCATGTTTGCATTTGGTACTGAACTTTTATTCATGTTATGCCCGATTTCTAATAAATTGTTTATGTACTATTTTGTTTATTGTTTTCTTGCTACTCCTTACATTGGGCGATCATCACTGTTCAACTTTGTATTTCTGTTGTCTCCTCCTCTTTTACTGTCTCCTATGTGTATCTCTTCCCCTTACCCCTCTCCTCTCGTATCCCATTTTTTATTTCTCTGTCTCTCTCTTGCTCTCTCTCTCATTCTGTATATCTGTTGTTTGAGTATCTGTCTGCATATGATTGTGTGTGTCTCTCTTTTTTTGTCAGTATTTGTTTGCCTCTTCCTTGGTTTGTGCGTCTGATACCCACTCTGTATGTGCCTTAATGTATATGTGTGTCTTTCCCCCCCTTCCTTACCATGTCTTTGTCTGTTTAAATTGAATGCCAGACCCTTAAAAGTTTCCTTGATTCCAGTATTAACCATACTGGGTTTTTTTTTTCATAACAGGTTGCAATCATTTATACCAATCATCTCTTTACCGCTAACTCTGCATGATAATACAGGTACTGGGATATGAACTCATATCCTGATGCCCTGCATGATTGGGTGGTACAAATGATGTGTGCTACAGTAGTAGTAGAGCAAAGACCTCACTCTGTATAAGAACACCTAGCTCAGGTGCCCTTTAGGATACCTAATAAGATGCAGTGAATGGATCTGTGGGACAGTGAAGAATGTATGGAAAAACAGAAAATACAGGGCAAGGGCAATTGTTAGCTTTGATTCACTTGTTATTTGTGTATCTATTTTCTTTGGTTCTCTGAAAAATAACTGCAATTTTCTATTATTGCCTTGGACACAAAAATAACTAGTTATATCTCATTTAAGTATGATTACTCCATATATGTATGGACAAGCATTTTTATTTTAGATGTTTAAATGTATAGCCTTATGCTGTATAATCACTACTGGATATTCTTATATATATTTTAATATAAAATATGTTTAAAAATGTTTTTCATTGTATTATGCATGCTCCCCAGGAAATACTGGAAAATGAGACACATGTTGTCTTCCTGTTAAAACGCTTTATAAATACATAAAAAAAAAATACAGACACAAACCAGTGATGACTATACACGAAAACTACAACTATAGATTATATTGTGAAACAGCTGTGTAAAAAGTGAATTTTTGCCAACAAAACAACTTTTATTTTCCCCTTTGTACCTAGATAAAAAAGGTGTGGATGATAGTTACTGTCCTGTTCAAAATAGATGGCAGCATTTGGTTTTATCCTCATTTAGAATAATGATCCCAAATGCTTAATTATGGTTTGTCTATGCTCAGTATTCCATTTAGTAATGAGTTGTTATTACTTGAAACCATGTTACAGGTTGAGTATGCATTACTATGCTGTAGCTGTGATATGAGGCCTTGTTGGGAACCAGCCACTGATGCGTCAGGACATGTGCAAATGTATTACCCTTTGTGGTCACGGGGGAATCTGAGCATGCATGGAAAGGCTATATCACAGCTTAAGGGGGCTGGACACTGAATAAACTGGTGTGTGCTTGCATTCTGACAGGTGTGTTTGGAGTTAGCTACAAAATCCTAAAAACTGTTTGGACAACAGATCCATTTGGATAACGCATTTCTGGATAAGTGTTACTCAACCTGTATTAATAATTAAATAATAGTTCAATAATCTTGTTTAAATGTTGACACTTTTTTGGAGCATTGTTATGGTGTTTGTATCTTAACTAAAGACTAAAATAATCAGACTGTTTTAGAAATTCCTGATGCACTGATTCTTTGCTACAGCTTACTTTGAATAAATTGCAAACTGTCAGATTGATGTAAACAATAACTGGTAAATGTGTAATTGAAAGTCACACTTGCAAATAAATCCACAGAATGGCCATGTGACTATAAATCCTATTACAAAATCACAAATAATGGAACTTTGTTTGCAATACAAAACTATTTGTGCATTCTCTTAGCTTTAGGTGACACCAATATTACAGTAGCATGTTGAGCTTACTCACAAAGTTTAAAACCAAGTTAGGCTATTGCTACAGCAATTAGAAAATAATGAGATAATATTTACTGTATTTTCTGGCGTATAAGACTACTTTTTAACCCAGGAAAATCTTCCCAAAAGTCGGGGGTCGTCTTATACGCCGGGTGTAATCTTTTTACTTACCTCGTTGCTGTTCTGCAGGTGCGCGCAGCAGTGCGGGAAGCGTTGTGTGCTCCCCTCCAGCCACGCAACTTCAATAAAGTTTGTTTAAACTTTTTTTTAAAACAAACTTTATTGAAGCCGCACGGCTGAAGGGGAGAGCACAAAGCTTCCCTCACAGCCGCGCGCACCTGCAGAGCAGCAACGAGGTAAGTACTGGGAAGGGGGTAGGAGAGGGGCAAAATCCTGGCATATTGAGGGGAAAATCCTGGCATATTGGAGGGGCAAAATATTGGCATATTAAATGGCACAATAAAGGCATATTGAGTGGCAAAATAGTGTGTCTCAGGTTATGTGTCTATTGGTGTCACTGCGTGTGTGTAAGTGTCTCACTTTCTGTGTAAGGGTGTGTGTGTAAGTGTGTCACTGTGTTAGTGTAAGGGTGTGTGTGTAAATGTCACTGTAGGAGAAAATGCTCGTTGGAAGAGGGGTAGTCTTATACGGCGAGTATATGCCAAACTCTAAATTTTAACTGGAAAAGTTGGGGGTCGTCTTATATGCCCAGTCGTCTTATACACCGGAAAATACGGTAACTATTTTATTTTCAACATTTGCTTTGCTGACTTTCTCCTGTATTGCAGGGCATTAGTTGCATTTAAACTAGCAATATGCAAGACTAGATATTATTTGATAATATGCCACTTTATACAACACAGTTTTTATGAAGGTCCTCGAAGGTTATTAACTGCCAGGGCTTGATCCACGGTCTCATTGTGTTATTCAGTGATGAATAACTTTTGGAATTAGATATTTCATAACTCTCAGTCAGAAGTTTCCCATGGTGCTCAGTAAGTCTTCTATTTATAAAGTGTAGCCTGTAGGGGCGTATCGTGCTCCTGAATGACAGGTGTGCTGCCAGTCCGGTGCCTGCCTGTCACTCAAGGGCATGACATATCTCGTGTATTTCTGGGAGTTGGCGTGCTGTGAACAGCCAGCACACAAACACCCAGGAAATACATGAGATACGTCCGAAGGCCCGAAGGCAGCTGTGAATTTGGCAATAGAGTCACTCACTCTGTTGCCAATTCGACAAGCACCAAAACTTCGGTGAGTGACTCTGTTGCTGAATTAGCAGCAGCGCCAGTCTCCCGGATGTATTTCTAGGGTTTGTGTTCTCACACAAACCGCCAGAAATACACAGCACGGCTACTGCCCACACCTAGCTCATTTGGGTTACATAAGAAATGTTTTTCATTTACTGAGCTACATGTAACATACTTTATATACTGCATTATTAATGGTATAACATTTTATTTTTTTAACCATTTCCATTATGTGTTTTAATGACTAAAACAGTTTAGGTATGTGCCTCCATTGAAGGCAGCTCTCAACACCAGGTTTAAGAACCTTTACAAATGACCTCATATACTTTTAATATAATACTCACAATGAAGTTTCCATTTTTGAGACAAAAAAAGGGAACATTTCTTCTTCACTTCAAATTGTTTTGTATGAATGCTTTGTTTTAGCCTTGTATACATCACTGTGCTACCAATGCATTCAGATAAAGCCTTGTTTGAACTCCTACATTTCTCAATATAGAGCAAATGCTCAAGAAATGTTTAAAATGACAGCAGTCTATTATAAAATGTATTAAATATATATATACATTAATACAAAATATTATTTACTGATTGTAGATATAAATTACAGGCACATTCTTATTAAAAAATAAAAAATAAATTACAAAAATATATTTTTACACAATTTTTTTTTTACAATATATAAATGCATCACACAATCTTAAATTATTATTATTCAAAACAACTAAAGACTTCTGTCCAAATTATCCAAAGATAAAATAATATTAGTAGGATTCCACAGCCCGATATTTTAATTTAAATCATCAACCATAGTTATGGTCATAATTTTCCTGACTCCCACAGCTGCACTATAATGTGTATGTGTAGATTCCTTCTTTGTACTGATGGCTATGTAAATTCACTAACATTCCATTTTAACTGTCCTTTTTTCTTTTCTTTTGTCAGTAAACTTCCTGGTGGTAGTAAGCCCTAGCAATTTATGAACAGAAGTTAGCCATGTGTTTCATTAAATCAACCTTGAATGATATATCTGACCATGCAATGTTTAAGAACTGGAAAGGGAACAGATTTCCAGATACAGTATGTCATATATCCTTAAGTAGAACAAGCGGGCCTATCTATATTAATGTTAGAAATACAGACAGTCTTGCAATACATAGTCGGTAAATCTCTTTGTGTAATTGATATTTTTAACACACACAAAGTGTGATGTCATGATATTGATGAGAGGTTTTTTAAACCTCACTGAGATTTAAATGGCGATTTAAGGAATGTATGTACATGATATACAAGTAGAGATTGTCTTTGGAGACTTGCAAATTATGTTAAGCATCCTTCCAGTAGAGCATTGTGGGTTAGTTCTCCAGCAGCCTTAATGGACCCTTCCAGCCTTTTTGTGTTACAATTTTTAGTGGAACGTGCTACATTAAGCATGCTCCATTATTTACATGTTAAATCATACATAGTTTTTTCATAACTGAGTATAAAAAACCTAGTCCATCTATAGTGTATTTGAATAACTATCAGTAGATCAGTGTGCTCTTAATTTGGAATTGCCAGTTCTTGCTACTAAAAAACAATGGGGGAGTTACATGGTGTATGCAGTAATATGCACATACACTGTTCATCCCCATGCCTCTCCATAAATCTAAATGGGGTCATCCAGTCAACATGAATGTGGTGTTGATGTCACATATTTTTGCACTGGGGAATTCCTTTTAAAGGAGAAGAAGAGGATGCCTGAGAAACCCTGAAAAAGGCAGATCTTAAAGGAACATTGCGCCTTTTTTTAAAGGAAGCAAGGGTTAAAAAAAGTGAAGTAAACCTGATATGTCTCTTAATAGATACACATGGGTTTACTATCTGCTGTGTCTCACATTTGAGACACAGCAGTTCTCCGGGGGGGGGGGGGGGGGGGGGGCTTAAGTGCTTAATTAGGGCAGGGATAGGAAATATAGTGGGATTAAAGGTAGTGCCATGACTGTTTCAAGAGATGAAGTTAATGTGTGTGGTTAATGTTGATGAAGTTAATGTGTGGGTGGCTGATACTTTGGAGAGAGTTCAGAGGGCTACTAAACTGGTTCATGGGTTGAAGGATAAAACTTACCAGGAAAGGTTAAAGCATCTTAACATGTATAGCTTGGAGGAAAGACGTAACAGGGGGGATATGATAGAAACATTTAAATACATAAAGGGAATCAACACAGTAAAGGAAGAGAGTATATTTAAAAGAAGAAAAACTACCACAACCAGAGGACATAGTCTTAAATTAGAGGGGCAACGTTTTAAAAGTAATATCAGGAAGTATTACTTTACTTAGAGGGTAGTGGATGTATGGAATAGCCATCCAGCAGAAGTGGTAGAGGTAAACACAGTCAAGGATTTTAAGCATGCGTGGGATAGACACAAGGCTATCCTAGCTATAAGACCGGGAACGGGGGACTAATAAAAGTATTCAGAAAAATTGGGCAGACTAGATGGACCGAATGGTTCTTATCTGCCGACACATTCTATGTTTCTATGTTTCTGATACACCATAGAGTTTTTGATGGGAGTGCATATTTTGCAGTGAACATAATCTATATGCATGATAGTGTAATTTTTTGCAAAATCTTTTTTTTTATTAAAGGCATTTAGGAACAATGTAAGTAAAGTGCAGAGAGTGACACATTTACTTGCAGGAATGTAAAATCTCTACTATTACAGTGTGATTTCCTATCATATAGCTAACACAATTTAATTTTAAGAATACTTTTTAGTTCTTAATTCCTTAAAGTTTCAGTGATTGTAGAAGAATTGTGGTCCAGATCCAGATGCTCTTAAATGTCGTGTACTGTACCTCAACATTTTCAGGCAACCTTGTGGAAATTATAGAAACAGAATTGCATGATTCCCTTGAGTTCAAGATTTGAGAAGGCAGATTAACTTTATTGTCACCACCTTTGTAAAAACCAAACAGTGAGACTGCTCAGTAAAAATTGAGTCAGTTCCCAGCTCATAATGGTTCAATCAAGCAGATGTTAATCAGGAAACCACACAAAAAAGAGAGCAATCCTTTCTACAGTCTCTCAGCTTCTGGCCATAGAATCCATTCTTCTAATTTTACAATTGGAAAAAGGAGTAGGTTTCTATTCAGACTGTGTGGTATTCATCTACAAAAATAGAGGTTTGATCCTTCTTCTACCTCAACTCAGAAAAACTAATTTTCCCACAAATTAGTTGGTTACCATAAACATGTTCTACCCCAGAAGAGATTTCAGAATTATTGGCTCTAATTTTAGATTTCCCCTGTATTATTCACATGCAAACATTTCTAAGCAGAATATGAAAATTGGAGCTCATATTCAGAATAATACAATGTAATCATGTTTGTCATTCAAGAGTTCATAGAAAAACTAAGTATTGTAAACCATAGAACATTGTAAATATGTGTTATAAAGGTTGGAGAACCTGTGATGGCTATAAAACTTTCCAATTTAATGTCCACAGTCAACAGATAAACCGATAAAAATTAGATTAGACATTTTGTTTTAAAATTTGCTATGAATTGTGATTACTGTTTCAAATAACAATAAGTAAAAATAGGCTAAGGCTTAGAATGACAAAACTACACTGTTTATAGTTTTATAAATCACAATCCTATTCTGTAAAACTCGCTATTTCCAATAAATTATATTTAATTGTTACTGCAATATTACTGAGTTGTTTTAATTTTTTGTTTATGTCAATTTTGTATACAAACATAAAAGATATAAGAATAATATAAACAATAATAGAAGGCAGTAAAATATGAGTTTTTGAATGAAATAACAAATTAAAATGCAGGGAAGCTAACACAGAAATGAAAAAATTGGGTCATTACAACTTGCTCAGGCCTAAAGCAAAACATGTGCGTCTATTCACTAAGATTTGAATAAGTGTCGATGTGGTCGAGGTAGGAGGTGGAATTTGACTTAATCTCAAAATTGAATTCTACCTCCCAACTCAACCACCTTGAGCTATTCACTAAACAAAACTTCCAACTTGACCTCAACTCAACTACCCCTCGCCAAAGTCCAATTTGACATCCCAGCTCGACCGTACCTCCGTAGAATACATAAACAAATTCGCTGTAAGTGAAGGGAGGTCAAGTTGGACTTTTACAAAAATCACTTTGTCCAGCTCGTCTCTTCTGATTATTATTATTATTTTCAGTGGGAAAAGAAATTACATGAGTCCAACTCATTTTTTTTCTCAGAAATAGCTATTTCTTCTTACATTGATAATGGGAGGTAAAGTTGTTTTTGGACTCTTTGGTCTATTCAGTAAAATCCAAGTTTGGAATTTCGAGGTGAGAGGTCATCTCAAACTCCAGATATGAACAAATTCAAATCCCTAACAAATTCAAATCTCTACTTCATAAATGCTATTCACTACGCATTTTTGGAAGTTCAAGGCATTAAAACAGAAAGGAGTGTGATTAAACTCGTCTACCATTCATTTCAATAGAGGAATGAAAAAAACGGTTTCAAACTAAGTGCAACTATCAAGTTAGACTGTGTCTGAATTGAAATGAACGTGCAGTAGAATTACCACACCTGTTAAAAAACATAAAAAATTGTTCTAAATATACTGGTGTTGGGGGCTGCTGAAAAATATCGTGGCCAGGAGCTGAGCAAGATGCTCCTGGCCTCTGTTAATACTGGGGATGACTGTGCATGATGCCCCAGGCCCCCTTATAGTAATGGTCCTGGGGGCTAGCAAAATACCTATCGGATTCAACTTTAAATATATTGGGCAGTGGCTGGCCAATTTCCTCCCTGTTATAACTGGTGTTGGGTTCTTCAATTAGGGATGTGAGTGATACAAGAGAGCAGGGCAGAAGGGGCAAGGATCTGAAATCATGTAACTATAATAACTGTTTCAATTCAAATGTGTGCACTTGAGGTTAGTGCTTCAGTGGCCTCGCCCTCATTATTGTTCTGCATAGCCCAAATATATCACTGCATTTTTTAAGACTACATTTATACTAAGACTGTCTTTAACAAGAGGGCATAGTCTTAAATTAGAGGGTCAACAGTAAGTAGCATCATAATATATTACTTATTGAGAGGGTGGTCTGTGCATGGAATGGCCTTCCAGCTGTAGTAGTAAAATTGAACCCCTTTCCACTTGTAGGACATTCAATGCCAAACTACATTGCAGTGCCTATAGGTTTGTAGGACAGCATTGAAGGCCCTGCATTAAACAGCTCATTGCGCCCCACCCCCCACCCCCCGCGATGAGCTGTGCGCAGATCCCGTTGTAGGCACTTGCAGTGGTATCTCCACTGTGAGTGAAGCCACTTTGAGTGGAATCACTCTGACACCGAAAATGTGAGCAGCAGCTGTGCTGAGGATCCCACTGCAGGGACTTGAGTGGCCTCAGTTTGACATAGGAAATGTAGCAAACGCTCAAACCAAGCATACACTACATCTCCGGCATCCCTGCATGTGTGAACTTCCAGGTCCGGGCACCCAGGGCCGGTGCAAGGATTTTTGCCACCATAGGCAAAATAAAAATTGCCCCCCCACATTATCATATTATTATTCCCCTCAATATCCCAGGATTATGCCCCACAATATGCCAGGACTTAGCCACCCAATATGCCAGGATTATTCCCCTCAATATCCCAGGATTTCGCCCCTCAATATGCCAGGATTTAGCCACCCAATATGCCAGGATTATTCCGCTCAATATCCCAGGATTATGCAACTCAATGTCCCAGGATTATGCCCCTCATTATCCCAGGATTATGCCCCTCAATATGCCAGGATTATGCCCCTCAATATCCCAGGACTTTCCTCCACAATATGCCAGGACTTAGCCACCCAATATTCCTGGACTTTCCCCCACAATATGGCAGGACTTAGCCACCCAATATGCCAGGATTATTCCCCTCAATATCCCAGGATTATGCCCCTCAATATCCCAGGATTATGCCCCTCATTATTCCAGGATTATGCCCCTCAATATGCCAGGATTATTCCCCTCAATATCCCAGGATTATGCCCCACAATATGCCAGGATTTAGCCACCCAATATGCCAGGATTATTCCGCTCAATATCCCAGGATAATGCCCCTCAATATCCCAGGATTATGCCCCTCATTATCCCAGGATTATGCCCCTCAATATGCCAGGATTATTCCCCTCAATATCCCAGGATTATGCCCCACAATATGCCAGGATTTAGCCACCCAATATGCCAGGATTATTCCCCTCAATATCCCAGGATTATGCCCCTCAATATCCCAGGATTATGCCCCTCAATATGCCAGGATTATTCCCCTCAATATCCCAGGATTATGCCCCTCAATGTTCCAGGATTATGCCCCTCAATATGCCAGGATTATTCCCCTCAATATCCCAGGATTATGCCCCACAATATGCCAGGATTTAGCCACCCAATATGCCAGGATTTCCCCCCCACAATATGCCAGGACTTAGCCACAAATATGCCAGGATTTTCCCCCACAATATGCCAGGACGTAGCCACCCAATATGCCAGGATTTTCCCCCACAATATGCCAGGATTTAGCCACCCAATATGCCAGGATTTTCTCTCACAATATACCAGGACTTAGCCACCCAATATGCCAGGATTTTCCCCCACAATATGCCAGGATTTAGCCACCCAATATGCCAGGACTTTCCCCCACAATATGCCAGGATTATTTAATAATCCTTAATCCTGGCATATTGTGTGGCATAATAATCATTATTATGCCACACAATATGCCAGGATCCTCACACCTTCCCCTTTACTTACCTCCTCTCTGCTGCTCTGTCTCCAGTGCAGGTCCATGGCTGTGAGGGAAGCGTTGTGCGCTCCCCTCCAGCCAATGCGCATTCAATTAAGTTTGTTTAAAAAAAAAGTCTAAACAAACTTTATTGAATGCGCATTGGCTGGAGGGGAGCGCACAACGCTTCCCTCACAGCCACGGACCTGCACCGGAGACAGAGCAGCAGCGAGGAGGTAAGTAAGGGGGAGGAATTTTTTTTAAAGCAGGGTTCCGGCGCCCCCAGCAAAGATGCGCCCTAGGCAGCTGCCTAGGTCGCCTTACTGGTGGCGCCAGCCTGTCATGAAGATTTATAGAGACCCTGATCAGGTCCATGCTTGCATGTTCCTGACCCCGATCACATCATGATCATCAGCAAGGAACACACAGATGCCGGATGGTGCTTTGGTCGTTAAGGACCAGATCACCTTTCCGGCGTGATGGGGTTAATATAGTAAAGGAGTTTAAGCATGCATGGGATAACAATAACACTATTTTAAACATGTCAACAATATCAAGGACAAGTATTACAACACAATTTTTTTTTTTTTGTCTCTTCTTTGTGCCCTCTATTGTACCTAATTCAGTTACCATGAACAGTCTAAATGTGTTAAATTTATTAGAATTTTTCCAATTCTTCCATTTTGCACTTACATTAATAATAGGCACCAAATATTAAAAAACATTATCAGTGATACCACAGAATCACCATGTGCTGAAGCTCTATGACAGGATCACAGAGATTGGTGTATTGCCATTTGACATGTCAAGGGCACCATATGACCAAGAGGAGATTCCTTCACACACCAATGAGAATATGGAGTTTAAATTTCCATTAAATAAAATCTTTAGTTAGACTTTCAAAAACAAAAAAACTATCATTTGTATATTTAAAGTTCTTCTGCCTGATAAATACTGTATTTATTGCAGTAAATAAGCATTTATATTACTACTAGAGAGAAAGTAATTTGTCATCTTCTGTCAATTCTTCCAATTGAACTTTAAATATTGAAACAAAAAATAAAAAGAATAAAATGTGTGTTACATGGCTCGGGGAGATGGCTTTTTACATGACCGATACTATTGATCAAGCAAGTTCATACTAATGTGTTTTTAATGCTTGCCCATCATTATTTGCAAACATTAAAGGCTTGACATTATTAATATATTTTACTTGTATCTTTTGTAAACCTGCCACTACCTTTCAACTTGTTTAATATAATATAATAAGGTAATGCAAAAGAACCTACAAGTATTTAATTCAGGAAAGGGCCACACCAAAACATTTGAGGACCACATCCAGCATGTGGGCTTCTGGTAGGAATTCAATATACTAAACCATTGCTGTATAACTTTATCTTAAAGAGACAGCAGTGTGTTATGTATATATATTTCTACTCCTGCCCCTGAGCAACGGTGTTAGTAAAGAAGAGCACACTTAAGGAATCTGATAATATTGCATGGGGTGCAAACTGAGCAGGCATAGTCCCAATTTCACCCTGTGCTGTAAAACAGATAAGTGCACTCAGCTCTATAGTAAACCCCAATATCTTTATCACATATCATTTTAACAGTATAACATAGGAAAAAAGTGAATATTTGCAATAATTTTTAAGATATAGTGCTTCACTGTACCTGGGAGTGCTTTAGTCATTGTATTTCATTGCTGCCCTGCGAAGACATAGGCCTAGATTCTAGGGCCTCCGGTAATTAAAAAACTGGCATGAGCGGTAAATTAACAGGCATTGATGATTCAATAACCGCCACTAGTCCCATTAACAAAAGGAGGTTTAGCAAAGCTGGTAAAAAAAAACTGAATTGAAACAATGTTCTGTGCGGTAATTACCACTCACACCAGCCGGTAAAAACGAATGGGCAATTTTTTTTTATTTTTTTTTGCCCGTCAGTTTTACACAAAAAAACATGACTTAAATGTTATTTGTGCATTTAACCATAAGTGCTTTACAGAACATAAACAGTGCTCCCTACAGCACTGAAAAGGTTATCCAGCAAAATAAAACATGTTGGGGGAGCCATTAGGTTTAAGGTTATTCAATGAAGAAAAGAACACTCTGGGAAGTATCAGTAGTGTTCACACTACTGATATATACAATTTAGCACTTTAGATTGATATATCTAAAATACAATATATATTTTTATTTATATCAGTATTTAAGTATATCAAATGAGAAAGTATAAATAAATGAACAGATATTTGTAAAAAGAAAATATTAATTACATGAATGCACATTATTGGCACATTAATATACACATAAATATATAAATCACAAAATCGAAATCTAAAGAATGCATATACAATGAAAGGTTAAAACACAAATACACATTATCTATCATATATACATATAATTCCTTTTTTTACATGTTTTTTATTTTATAGTCTTGTTTTTAATGTTTATATATATTTTTGTATTTTTCATAGAATGCAGGTATTTAATGTATGTAATTCTTTGATCCATACGAAAAACAGTCTATGTAGATTTTTTTTTGTCTGGAAGAAGATATGAAATATTGATACTGTGTATAATTGAGACTATATTGAAATAATGTATAATGTACAATAATGTCACTTAATCTTTCACTAAGAAAATATATAGAACAGACATGCTGGCAGCCATTGAATAATGCATTATGTGCAAGGGATCCGGAATGCACCTAATTAAAATTGTATGCATCATTTTGGGGTTCTGATTTGAACCATTAGAGCAATATAAAGTAAGCACAACCATTTTTCAGAGTAGTATTCTAGATTAGTAATTAGCATTTTGCTAATGTATAGACTGTATAGATTTAGTGCCCTTTAAGTTTGAGTATAGATCTATAATATATACTAAGTTATAGGTAATTATTAGACATGTGCATTCGTTTTCGGACGAATGCATTTTCGTCCGAAAATAGCATTTTCGTCCAAAAATAGCATTTTCGTTCATTCATCCGAAAAACGAATAACGAAAATGCTAAGCTAACGAAAGCCGAATGAACAAATGGTTAATAAACGAAAATCATTAGTTCATTTGTCCATTCGTAGTACTATTGGCATTCCATAAGCCGAAATAGAGTCGGTTTATAGAATACAATAGCATTACACATACTAGTACATTCCATAAACCGACGCAATGAACCACTTTCCGTTTATGGAATGCATGTAAGTCTATTGGCATTCTATAAACCGACTCTATTTTATGCCAATACTATAGCACGAATGGACGAATGATTTTCGTTTATATTAAACCATTCGTTCATTCGTTCAACTTCTTAGCTTTCTATAAACCGAAACAGAGTCCCCATTCATAAATTTTCGGTTTATAGACTTTCGGCTTATGGAATACATGTAATACTATGGGCTTTCTATAAACCGAACGTTCGGTTTATAGAATAGCAATGGGATTATATTTATTCCATAAGCCGAAAGTCTATAAACCGAACGTTCGGTTTATAGACTTTCGTCATTTGGAATGCATGTAATAGTACTATTGGCTTTCTCTACACAGAGACAAATTTATGAATGGAGACTCTGTCTCTGCCAATAGTACTATTACATGCATTCCAAATGACGAAAGTCTATAAACCGAACGTTCGGTTTATAGACTTTCGTCATTTGGAATGCATGTACTATTACATGTATTCCAAATGACGAAAATCTATAAACCGAACGTTGTTCGGTTTATAGATTTTCGGTTTAAGTCAATTGATTCGTTCAAACGAATGTAACGAAACGAAAATAATGAACGAATTTCGTCCGAAACTAATGTAGTAATGAACGAAATTCGTTTTAGACAAAATAAATATCATTTTCGTCCGAATGAACGAAAACGAAATGAAAATTTTCGTTTTGCACATGTCTAGTAATTATATACAATAATGCATGTGAGGAAATTTATAAACAAGTCCACAATTTAGAGTAAATGAAAACATGTAATCTTTTTTGCAAAAAAATGTTTTTGAGGAAGCTTGTTGATCCCTAATGCAGATTACTAATCCTTTTTGTTGAATGAGATTTGTTTAATGAGTTGATGTGTGTAAGATTTAAGGATGCAGGTTCCTGTTTTTGAGGCACTCTGGGATCCTTTGAAACATGTGCAACATTTTATTTATAACATTTAACACTATGTTTACCATATGGGAATCATTTGTATTAATATGAGACTGATAATGTCTTATAGATACAAATATAAGATCCATCAGTTTTGTGGGAAATTACATGCATAGGCAATCTTTTATTAAATGGACACTCCCACCAAAAAATGAAAAGGTTTTTATTTTTTTATTTTGCATTGTTGATTTCAGATATGTTGTTTGTTTTTTGTTATGTGAATTTATTTAATGAAATATTTTACTAAACAAGTGTGACTGGGCACTGCAATTTTGTGAAATACAGTGTTTTCGGGTGCTACCCCCAGTGACTTTATAGCACTACTATTTGACTATGGAGCTGGGAACACAGAATGCAGTCTATAGGTCTGAATTCTGACTATAGACTTGCATTGAATGTAATGTTACTATTAAAGCACAAGGGGGCGTTATGATCCTATTTTATCATGTCAATCTCCTCTTTCTTGTGTTGTAAAACATCTAAAAAAAAGGTGTACACAGCCACCTAGTCCTGCCCACTAATTATACACAAGAGCCAATAAGAGAGCAGGGGTGTATCTTATGATGTCATCATGCATGTTCTGTCCACAGTTGTTAAGTGAGACTTGCTAGAAGATTTTGGAAAATGTTGGATCATGGGTAAAAGTCTCAAAATGGATGCATGAGATAAACACCTAATATTATGTTTACTTTTATATGCAATTAATGAAAACATGAATAAAATTTGTGGCATATGTCAATATATGTGTTTGTTTTAAATGCACATGTAATCTAGTTACATCTTATGTAAGTGCTAGTGCCCCTTTCAGCGTTCTCTGTTTCTAGTTAAAGTTACAAAAACTGAGTTACATCATCTGTTCCTATCATGAAACTGCCAACAAACAGACAGGGAAGATGACTTATACGACATGTATGGAAATATCCTATTAGATGTCACATGAGTAAGCATCATATGCGAGGCTAAGCCATTGATGCATTGTTCACCAGGATTCCTGCAGTTTGATGCAAATGGTATATTAAGCACTAGAGTGGTTACCACAGTGGGAAAATAAGCCTCCTTTATTTGTTTTGTACATATTAAAATACGTTTTCTGTATTTTCCTTTCCATTATATAGTGCTGGGTCTTTGAGATTAGAGACCTGGAGATCTGGGCTGAAAATGTTATACCTTTGTGTGAAAATTGAGCAGTTACTCCCCTGCTCCACCATATGTCAGTGTGTTTATATATGGGTCATATGTGTCCATAAGAACATACAGTGTGCACTGTTTTGTGTCCTGTATTCTTCTTTTTTTGTGTGGAACTCCTCTAAATCCCACAGAGTTGAAAGAAATCACCTATTTTGGAAAGATCTTCATATTCCATTTAAAGTTTTGGATTTAAGTATTTTTTAAGTTTTTTTGTTTTTTTTTCTACACAATTTTTGGTGGCACTTTTGTATCTCAGCGGTCCATTACCTTTATAAATGTTGTTTGTCTGGTGTTAAAGTGGACCAATATCTTAAGCTGCAATTACATTTGTTACTGTTTATATTGCACCTGAAATGTAGGATTTATGTAGGATCTGGCAGAAAAATTAAAGGGTTTTTTCTAACATAATTAGTATGACCAAAACAAACATATTCTCCAGGTAGGGGGCCTGCTCAAAACGTTACAATATTCTTGTTGTTCAGCTAATTTGTACCTGTAATTTTTTTCTTATGTTAGCCTGTAATCTGGGTATCAACATTGCTAAAAATAGTTCTCAGTTTGATCTGTCTTCAAAGAGGTTTATGATTTCAGATCTTGCCTATAATATTTAGTTAGTCATACATGACTGCTAACCTGCTTTACCTGAGAACTATCTAGAATAGCTATAACAACTTGACCTATGGGCTAGCATATATAATGTTATTGACCCTGTTGATTGACCCTGACCCTGTTTTTGTATCATCAAGCCAGATACTTCTTTGTGACCCCTGGCTTTGGGTTGACAACAGGCTTTGATTGCTCCTGGTGCTTATTTTGGCCCAATTCATCATTTGTACCAATAATTCTGTCATTTCTATCCTGTTTGCCTAATTAAGCATTTTGCCTGTTGATTGTATTTATTTGCTCTGTACTCATGTCGCTGTCATTTTGTATCACGGTCACATAAAACTCTGCCCTCAAATAAGTTTTTCTTGCTTTTATCCTTTCTTTTAAAAGTGATTTCAAGAAACACACCCGAGACTATGAAAAATACAGAATAATAATATCTATTTATGACATTGTGTAGTATGTGAATGCATAAATATTGATGTGTACATAAAGGAAAAGTCAGGCAGGGTCATGGTGCAAAGCCCTAAGTGGCAGTTTCCCCAGGTTGCGGGTGTTACACAAAACATCATAAATGTATGTTTAACCAATAAAGGGACAGAGGGACCAAGTTACCATCCTTAAAAAATGCATATGAAAGCAAATCATAACAGTGTAAAATGTGTATTTCATTATTGTAAAAACATTTTTGTATTCAGCTATTTAGAAAATGTAACTTGTACATTCTCCATCATATATCCCATTCTTACTCCCACAATTGTTCAATATCTAACTATTCGATAGTTTAGGACACTGTCTACCCTGGATAAAGGTAAAAATGAATTTAAGATCAAAAATATACAGTATTTGAACTCCGTGATAAATGTTTTTGAATATGAAAACCCTGACCTAGAGATGTCAAGCTGATCTAGAGGTCGAATCTTATAGGATCTACTCAATAAAGAGAGAATTGCAAAGAACTGAGATGGGAATTTCAAACTTCTATGTATTTCAGATACACTGGATCAGGGGGAGATACTACCATTCCATGACCTCCAATCTAAGAATTAAGAATTTTGGGTCACAAAAAAACAATGTTCTTAAAAAGAAACAGCTATCTATGGCTATTAAATTGCTAAAAAGAGGAGCGGACGTCATGACGTAGGGACGCAGGTAGGCCGAGCCCATGGTCTGAGCGCTGCCCGCGATGGTAACTGGAGGTAGAGCTTTAGTTCTCCCCGCAAATGCACACAATTGTGGAGCTTCCCCTGGAAAGAAACGAGCAGCAATAAAGAAGAAACCTCTGCTCTAATCAGCATCTGCCCTCTCCTTGCCTCTGTTGAGCTGTTAAAAAGACAGACATCGAAGAAGAAAAAGCAGAGAGACTGCAGAAAACAGTGGAAGTGGCATTAGACACTCCCTCCCTTTAGACTGATGGACAGTACCGTGAGTCCAAAACAAACTAAAAAAATTGCTAAAAAGAACTAGTTAAACTTGACAAACCATCACCTATAATATTAAATTACTTACCATTGGTATATGGTTCCCTCAAGATGAAATATAACTTCATGTACTAATTCAGAGTTAGATAGTCACTGTTTGGCAGATAGAGGCCAACTATTTCATATATAGTGGGAATGCACTAAACTTGCCCCTTTGAAAAAGAACTTAGACTTTGCTACATCAGTTAGTCCACTTAATCGCTTAAATATTGCCCCACATGTTTATATTCATTCTGGATATATCTTTAACTAATCGATTGCAGAAAATTTTGCAGATATTAATACCAACAAATATCGTAACTGACAATGAAATAGCTCAGGCTATATTTCATGGGTCGACATTAAAACTCAAATTGATTATCAATATAAAATGGAGATGATGTTCTATTCTTCTAAGCATCAATATGACCCCCATAAACAAATGTGGGAAACCTGGTTTATAAATAAATTGACTCCTTGTGGGAATGATGACCTCTTTCTGACTACCAGTCCCGGGACTGACTTGAAGATGGTTTGAATGTGGTATGATTGATAATTAAAATAATGTTATAGTGTTTTTTGATATTTTCTTTCTCCTTGGTAGTCAATACTGAGGTTAGTCGACACAACACACTCACAAATGAAATGTAGTTAAAGGTTCTGTTTTGTGTACGTTTCAGCTTACTGCATATGGTTAAAGTGAGGACATGGTTTGACAATTAAAATTATGATTCTGAATGTGTTTTTGCAAAATAATTACATATAAAAAATTGTTATATTGTGAAAATATGTATTTTATTATTTATTCTATTTTTGCTATTTCTAAGTAGCACATGACATAACTATGAATATGGAAAAAAATATATGAAAAACATACAGATACATAGGGGTTTACTTTCTTCTGTGTCTCACAGCTGAGACATAGCAGTTCCACTTTATTGTGCGCTGGCAGTTTTAGCGCGTGCACAGCCGATCAGAGCCAGGGGCTAGTCCGCTTTGTCTGATCGAGGTCTGCAGAATGCAGAGCTCTCTTGCTGCTAGTGCAAAAATGAGGATCTCTCTCTGTGCTAGCACAGAGAGCCAATTGCCAACCAGACGGCTGCCTGCTTCTATATTAGAAGCACAAGTGAAAAGTAAAGTTTAGTGTCCCTTTAATAAAGAAAAAAAAAAGGAAATAAATAAATGTAAGTGCTGGTAGTTTAAGCTCCACTTCCAAACTCTGTTATTTTGAAATTGGCTGGTTTTCCCAGGCAATCAGTGAGAGGAAACTGTCTCATAACTGCATTATTAAAGTTATCTATCACAAGAAGAACCAACTATCACTTTCTGAGAATGCTGGATTACTTGGGTATTCCTGAGAATGGCATATGGGTGGTGTGGGGTGGTGTTAACTTTACAACAAATTAATAGAGTTTCTAGGTGAAATCTCCATGTATTTTCATGGAAAAATGAATACAGTGATTTAATATAAGAGTATATATTGCCCTCATATTATAATACATAGTCTTGAAACTCACATTCAGATCTTCTCAGTAGTGTCTTCATCCAAAAGGTATGTCCAGTTTAACAAATGATTAATACTTTATAAGAAATAAAATTAATATGTTTCCATGACAGCATTAAATTAAAAAAATCTCAGATCCATGGAAAAGCTAAATGTTTGGGATGTGTTTAAGAATAACAAACTATGTATAAATATATAGTTTTGGAAGGGTATTTAGGTTTCAATTATTTTGTTTCATAGGAAATGAAAAAAGAAAATGAATTACTTTAGAAATAAAGTAACCATTCAGAGAACAATCCTGAGCAAAATATTAATACACTTTGAATTTAACAGAGGAATCAATTTGTCCCTTTTGTTTTGTAGAATTGTGTGGAATTTCACATCAGTACAAATGGGAGAAAAAGTTACTTATTGTAACCAGAGAGTAGAAGAGTTTAATTTATTATATTTTGTTTAATTTTATATGTTGTATTTTTTTATGTTTATTGTTAGAATATTTCTTTAGTGATTTTCGACATCATTCCTGACATTAGAATAAAAGAGCTTGTGAATACAGCACAACAAAAGGTTCTTTAAGTTATTTGAATAATTTTACAAATCACTTGCACACCGCATTTGATTTGTTATTTTTACATACACTCATTTGAATAACTGTGCAAGAATAACCACTTATTTGGTAGAAAACTCAAGGTATTGTTAATGATGTTTGATTCTGTTAACACTTTTCTTGGTTTTTAATGAAATTGCAACCTGCCAGAAGATATGCAGAGTAACTTTGGTGCATAGTAATTTATTTGCGAATGCCTTGGCAAATAAATGAAAAAAACAACTCCATTTAATAAACCTTGCATTCTGGGAATATAAGTTTGCTAAATCATGTAGTGTACAAACAATTATTGGCACAAGTTGTTTTTTTTACATTTTGTTTGAATCTTCAAAGCTTATACTGATGGTTTGCAAATGTAAATGGACCACTCTTGAGTTGTTTTATATGAGACATCTTGTGTCTCTTTCATTATCCAGTCTGTGGCTTTTGTTTTATTCTCATGAAATACGTGTACACACTTTGGAAGCTTTCCTGAACAAGCTTCCCACTAGCTTTCACAGAACCATTAGCACTATATAAAGAAAGAGATACTCGGTAAAAAGCTTTAATATTTTAGATGCAATGCTGCAAATCTGCTTTCTTTTTTTAATGTTTATTAAATTTATAAAAGACAATAACAAACATTAAAGACATAAGCAGGCATATCGTTTGTCACAATATAAATGTGTCACAATTCTGAAATCTTACGTCACTTTGTAGTGCATTCTTGTACAAGAGTTTTCTAAAAGATGAGACATTTATACACAGCAAGTACAACGTATTTGTAAAAATCCCAAAATTACAAGCTACATAAGGTATCTTAGTAACAATATTTGCACTAGTATTACTTGTACCTAAGCAAGTGCAATCCTTAAGAAACCATTCAGTTGTTGGAAAGTAGCCTATATTAACTGTGCCCTCATTCACCTCAAATATAGTAGATCTCTTTCTTCTCTTAACTCGTCCTCTAGTTAACTGAATCTCCTTTGAAAGGATTCTCTGTTTCTTGGTTTCTTGTCAAACTGAATGCCTCAAAATGAGTCTCCTTTGTGCAATTAATTAATAGCATTGAGCTGATCGTTCAAATCCCAATCACTGTGCAATAGAGATGCATTTGCTACTTTGTTGATAGGAAATAAAAAGTTTAGGTTGAAGTTTCAGAAGTGGGTTTAAGGAATGTTCTCTTTGAACTAAAGTACTTTGGGCATTAAATTAAGGCAAGAAAAGAAGCACTCTTTGAAGTCTCAGAAAGGCTTTTTCGGAAAGTTGGGTGGCAAATGGATACTGACAACATTCAAAGTACCTGTTACCTTTCAGTTATTAAACAATACTAGAATTATATGTATTTCTCGCTCCACTTATCAGTGTTCCGTATTACACTTATTTTAGTTATTTTACTGGATATAATGAAAACAAACTTTGTAATACATTAAATGCAAAATTAAATGAACTTGATAAGTATATGAATAGTATGTAACACTGATACATATTGCCCTATGAAAAATAAAACAATATTTTCATATGGGACTTCAAATACCCTTCCATTTGCATAGTTTGCTTCAGCTTAGAAAAACTCTGACTCATTGAGCCAATAGGTCAGACTCTGCATCTACTGGACATGAGTGAAGGATTTTTTTATGAAGTCTGTTTTATTTAACCAAAGAATATTTGACAAACAAAGAATTGAATAATCACTTATCACTTATTCTATTTGTGGTAGTAGTTTTAAATGTGATGAAATGCACTTATCAGCACCATTTCCAATATTATTATTTTTTTTTATTTTATTTTTACATTTTATTTCTTTACCAGTGATAGAGAGATACATAACATTTTCATTATAAGATATGAAACGCAAAATATCCAAATAGGTATATACATTATAGAAAAATAAGAAAGACAAAAAAGTAATACATATAAAAAAAAAGAAACAAATGATAACTTATCTGAATTGATAAATCAAATTTAAAGAACCTTCATTCCAAATGTTTTGTTCTTTGTTCAAAAGAGTTTTGTGCTTTTCTAGTTTTAATAAAGGGAAAAAAAAAAACCTCTCTTATTATTTATCTTTGTTTTTCCATACTTATCTATAACATATCTCTCAATATTATGAAAACGACCCTATTATTGTTTATTTAGACATCAATCATACACCATTCGTAAAGATCATTCATTCCTCACCCCTGGACTTTCTCTGGTTTAAATGTTTCTATCTAGCCGTAGTGACCAGATTTTTGAATAATTTTCCATTTTTTCTTCATTGTTTCTATAGTAACCTTTTCCCATCATAGCCTGATAGTCAATCTAGTCTATCAGTTTGGTAGGGTCTATTTTTCCAGTGGTTTTCCAATCTCGAGCAATTACTAATTTAGCCGCTAAGAATACATGGAGAATAAAACATCTATTAAATGGCTCCCATTTTTCAGCTCCTATATGAAATAACATTAAGGTGGGCTCACACACCATTTCAATTCCCAGGGTAGATGCGATTCACCGGGAGACATCCTTCCAGAATTCCTTTACATATTGACACTCCCACCATGTGTGGGATAATGTTCCCTTTGTTTTAAGACATCTCCAGCAGTTTTCATTTTGATTATTATACATCGTTTTCAATCTTGCAGGTGTCAAATACCACCTAAATATTAATTTATAGTACACTTCAATGATATTTAGAGAATGAGTGGAGGCTTTTGTCAACCTTATAGCATTATACCAATCTCTTTCTAGCCATGAGCATTTTAATTCCTCCTCCCATTTTTTTATGTTAGTTAGGTTGACCTCATCTAAAACGGAGTATGCTCTCCTACCCCACTTTTTTTTCCATGCTGCTTTGAAAAAGTCGTCCATATCTAAATTTTCCCTATGTGTGTGTAATGTTATTTCTTTTTCGACAAAGTGTTTTACTCTTAAGTACAGGGCCGGACTGGCCCACCGGGATACCGGGAAAAATCCCGGTGGGCCGCCTTCTCCAGGGCCGCCTTGGCCACTTAAAGCCAATAGGCGGCAGCCACCACTATAAGAAGTTCGGCTGCTGCAACATCCGGCGGCAGCAGGCGAATTTCTTAAAGTGGCGACGGCCACCGAACTGCTTAAAGTGGCGACGGCCGCCGAACTGCTTAAAGTGGCGACGGCCGCCGAACTGCTTAAAGTGGCGGCAGGACACTTTAAGAGGTTCGGAGGCTGCCGCCTCTTTAAGAAATTCTCCTGCTGCCGCCGGATGTTGCAGCAGCAGTTCCTGCGCGGTGCGGTGAGGAGGAAGAGACAGCAGGGTGAGTGAGAGCACGGGGAAGGGGGAAAGGGGAAGAGACACTACGGGGGAAGAGTGATACTACAGGGGGGAGGGGGAAAGAGTGACACTACAGGGGGGAGGGGGAAAGAGTGACACTACAGGGGGGAGGGGGAAAGAGTGACACTACAGGGGGAGGGGGAAAGAGTGACACTACAGGAGGGAGGGGGAAAGAGTGACACTACAAGGGGAAGGGGGGGAGTGTGACTCTACAGATGAAAAGGGGGGGGGAGTGTGACTCTACAGATGAAAAGGGGGGGGAGTGTGACTCTACAGATGAAAAGGGGGGGGAGTGTGACTCTACAGATGAAAAGGGGGGGGGAGTGTGACTCTACAGATGAAAAGGGGGGGAGTGTGACTCTACAGATGAAAAGGGGGGGGGAGTGTGACTCTACAGATGAAAAGGGGAGGGGGAGTGTGACACCACTGTGGGAAGGGGGGGTAAGAGTGACACCACTGTGGGAAGGGGGGGTAAGAGTGACACCACTGTGGGAAGGGGGGGTAAGAGTGACACCACTGTGGGAAGGGGGGGTAAGAGTGACACCACTGTGGGAAGGGGGGTAAGAGTGACACCACAGGGGGAAAGGGGGTAAGAGTGACACCACAGGGAGAAAGGGGGTAAGAGTGACACCACAGGGAGAAAGGGGGTAAGAGTGACACTACAGGGGGAAGGGGAGAGGTGAGAGAGACACTACAGGAGAGAGAGAGACGCTACGAGAGTGACAGAGAGAGAGACGCTACGAGAGAGAGAGAGACGCTACGAGAGAGAGAGAGAGAGAGAGAGAGACGCTACGAGAGAGAGAGAGACGCTACGAGAGAGAGAGAGAGACGCTACGAGAGAGAGAGAGAGAGAGAGACGCTACGAGAGAGAGAGAGAGAGAGAGAGAGACGCTATGAGAGAGAGAGAGAGAGACGCTACGAGAGAGAGAGAGAGAGACGCTACGAGAGAGAGAGAGAGAGAGAGAGAGAGACGCTGAGAGAGAGAGAGACAGAGAGAGAGAGACGCTACGAGAGAGAGAGAGAGACGCTACGAGAGAGAGAGAGAGAGAGACGCTACGAGAGAGAGAGAGAGAGACGCTACGAGAGAGAGAGAGAGAGAGACGCTACGAGAGAGAGACGCTACGAGAGAGAGAGAGACGCTACGAGAGAGAGAGAGAGAGAGAGAGAGGCTACGAGAGAGAGAGAGAGAGACGCTACGAGAGAGAGACGCTACGAGAGAGAGACGCTACGAGAGAGAGAGAGAGAGAGAGAGAGGCTACGAGAGAGAGAGGCTACGAGAGAGAGAGAGAGGCTACGAGAGAGAGAGAGAGAGGCTACGAGAGAGAGAGAGAGGCTACGAGAGAGAGAGAGAGAGACGCTACGAGAGAGAGACGCTACGAGAGAGAGAGAGACGCTACGAGAGAGAGAGAGAGAGGCTACGAGAGAGAGAGAGAGAGAGAGAGAGACGCTACGAGAGAGAGAGAGAGAGACGCTACGAGAGAGAGAGAGAGAGAGAGGCTACGAGAGAGAGAGAGAGAGAGAGGCTACGAGAGAGAGAGGCTACGAGAGAGAGAGAGAGAGAGAGAGACGCTACGAGAGAGAGAGAGAGAGAGAGGCTACGAGAGAGAGAGAGAGAGAGGCTACGAGAGAGAGAGAGAGAGACGCTACGAGAGAGAGACGCTACGAGAGAGAGAGAGACACTACGAGAGAGAGACGCTACGAGAGAGAGACGCTACGAGAGAGAGAGAGAGAGGCTACGAGAGAGAGAGAGAGAGGCTACGAGAGAGAGAGAGAGAGAGAGGCTACGAGAGAGAGAGAGAGAGAGGCTACGAGAGAGAGAGAGAGAGAGAGGCTACGAGAGAGAGAGAGACTACGAGAGAGAGAGAGAGGCTACGAGAGAGAGAGAGAGAGGCTACGAGAGAGAGAGAGAGAGGCTACGAGAGAGAGAGAGAGACGCTACGAGAGAGAGAGAGAGAGAGACGCTACGAGAGAGAGACGCTACGAGAGAGAGAGAGAGAGAGAGAGAGGCTAGGAGAGAGAGAGGCTACGAGAGAGAGAGAGACGCAGGCTACGAGAGAGAGAGAGAGAGAGGCTACAGAAATATGTACACAAGGATATGTCTCACACACTGCTCCGATATATACCTCTGCACAGGGCAATTCATATATTGCCCTAGGCAGGCTTTTATATCAGTCTTATCTATAAACAATACTCTGTTCAGATGTGTTTTTAAAACATGCATGGTTTCCCCTTTTATGAACAAAAAAAATTATATTATGCTATGGGGCTGGTTTAAAAATGTTATGCTATGGGGCTGGTATACAATTTTTTTCCAGGGCTGGTTTTTGTTCCCAGTCCGGCCCTGCTTAAGTAGTTATAAATTTCTCCTGATTTACATTGGAGTGTGAGCTTTATTGGTGGGTTGATTTACATTGGAGTGTGAGCTTTATTGGCAGAGTGAATTACATTAGAGTGTGGGCTTTATCGGCGGACTGATTTACATTAGAGTGTGAGATTTATTGGCAGGCTGAATTACATTAATGTAATTCAGTCCACCGATAAAACTCACACTCTAATGTAATTCAGCCTGCCAATAAAGCTCACACTCTAATGTAATTCACTCTGCCAATAAAGCTCACACTCTAATGTAATTCAGCCTGCCAATAAAGCTCATACTCTAATGTAATTCAGTCCGCCAATAAAGCTCACACTCTAATGTAATTCAGTCCACCAATAAAGCTCACACTCTAATGTAAATCAGCCTGCCAATAAAGCTCACACTCTAATGTAAATCAGTCCACCATAAAGCTCACACTCTAATGTAAATCAGTCCACCAATAAAGCTCACACTCTAATGTAATTCAGTCCACCAATAAAGCTCACACTCTAATGTAATTAATTTTGCCAATAAAGCTCAAACTCTAATGTAAATCAGTCCGCCAATAAATCTCACACTCTAATGTAAATCAGACCGCCGATAAAGCTCACACTCAAATGTAAATCAGTCCACCAATAAAGCTCACACTCTAATGTAAATCAGTCCTCCGATAAAGCTCACACTCTAATGTAAATCAGTCCACCAATAAAGCTCACACTCTAATGTAAATCAGTCTGCCAATAAAGCTCACACTCTAATGTAAATCAGCCTGCCAATAAAGCTCACACTCTAATGTAATTCACTCTGCCAATAAAGCTCACACTCTAATGTAATTCAGCCTGCCAATAAAGCAGATACTCTAATGTAATTCAGTCCGCCAATAAAGCTCACACTCTAATGTAATTCAGTCCACCAATAAAGCTCACTCTAATGTAATTCAGTCCACCAATAAAGCTCACACTCTAATGTAATTAATTTTGCCAATAAAGCTCAAACTCTAATGTAAATCAGTCCGCCAATAAATCTCACACTCTAATGTAAATCAGTCCGCCGATAAAGCTCACACTCTAATGTAATTCAGCCTGCCAATAAAGCTCACACTCTAATGTAATTCACTCTGCCAATAAAGCTCACACTCTAATGTAAATCAGCCTGCCAATAAAGCTCACACTCTAATGTAAATCAGTCCACCAATAAAGCTCACACTCTAATGTAAATCAGTCCACCAATAAAGCTCACACTCTAATGTAATTCAGTCCGCCAATAAAGCTCACACTTTAATGTGAATCAGTCCACCAATAAAGCTCACACTCTAATGTAAATTAGTCCACCAATAAAGCTCACACTCTAATGTAAATCAGTCCGCCGATAAAGCTCACACTCTAATGTAAATCAGTCTGCCAATAAAGCTCACACTCTAATGTAATTCACTCTGCCAATAAAGCTCATACTCTAATGTAATTCAGTCCACCAATAAAGCTCACACTCTAATGTAAATCAGTCTGCCAATAAAGCTCACACTCTAATGTAAATCAGCCCGCCGATAAAGATCACACTTTAATGTAAATCAGTCCACCAATAAAGCTCACACTCTAATGTAAATCAGTCCACCAATAAAGCTCACAATCTAATGTAAATCAGTCTGCCAATAAAGCTCACACTCTAATTTAAATCAGCCCGCCGATAAAGATCACATTTTAATGTAATTAATTTTGCCAATAAAGCTCACACTCTAATGTAAATCAGTCCGCCAATAAATCTCACCCTCTAATGTAAATCAGTCCGCCGATAAAGCCCAAACTCTAATGTAAATCATTTTGCCGATAAAGCTCACACTCTAATTGGCAGATTGAGCTGCATTATAGTGTGAGCTTTATTGGCAGGCTGAATTACATTAGAGTGTGAGCTTTATCGGCAGAGTTAATTACATTAGAGTGTGAGCTTTATTGGCAGGCTGAATTACATTAGAGTGTGAGCTTTATTGGCAGGCTGAATTACATTAGAGTGTGAGCTTTATTGGTGGACTGATCTACATTAGAGTGTGAGCTTTATTGGCAAAGTGAATTACATTAGAGTGTGAGCTTTATTGGCAGGCTGAATTACATTAGAGTGTGAGCTTTATTGGTGGACTGATTTACATTAGAGTGTGAGCTTTACTGGTGGACTGATTTACAATAGAGTGTGAGCTTTATTGGTGGGCTGATTTACCTTGGAGTGTGAGCTGGGTGCTGGGGTAAATTCTGGGTGAATTGTGGTTGCAGAGGAAGAAAATAAAAACAAGAAATACATTTTTCAATAACCTTTTTATTAGATATAAAAAATTGTTCCTTACAAACACACACATATAGATATATAGATATATCGATGTATATTTATAGATCCCCAGAATTGACTCTGCATCAAATATTCATCAACTCACCAAAAACTTGCCTTTCAGTGAATAGACCACTGTGTGTGTGTCTGTGTGAGACACTGTGGATGTATGTCTTCTCATTGGCATGGGATTTCAAAGATTATGCATTTACTGATCATTGGCATGATATACAATGTTAAAGCATTTTGGCAAATAAAAAGTTACAACCCACTTATCTCAGAGTAGAATTAGAAGAGGCCCATGTAATATAGTACTAATGTTACTGAACCCTTAGGAACATCCAGAGCTGGCAGTGGCATAAATAGAAACTGCTGAACCCTTATTACATACCCCCAATAATTTCGATATTTAGTTTAATATAAAGCCTTGCATATGAAGTTGCTGTTCATTGGTATCATATACATCATTTATGTTTTATTGCTCATTTCTTATATTATACCTTTTATATATACCTATTGCTCATTGTCATAATCATATAAATCATGTATACATGTGCATCTATTGTTAATATTATATATATATACCAGGGTTTGACAAATGAGTTTTAGGAGCCAGAAAAACAAAAAATATATGAGTCAGACAATGGCACATACACACAATCACAAAAACATACACACACACAATCACATGCAGTCAATCAAACAACCACACAAACATACACACACAATCACATGCAGTCATACACACAATCACACAAACATATACACACACAATCACACAAACATACACACACAATCACATGCAGTCATACACACAATCACACAAACATACACACACAATCACATGCAGTCATACACAGAAACATACACACACACACAATCACTTGCAGTCATACACAATCACACAAACATACACACACACAATAACATGCAGTCATACACACAAACATACACACACACAATAACATGCAGTCATACACACAAACATACACACACACACAATCACTTGTAGTCATACACACAATCACACAAACATACACACACTATCACTTGCAGTCATACACACAATCACACAAACATACACACAATCACATGCAGTAACAAACACAGTTAGTCACATCCAGTCACATCCCTCCATCCATTCATACAGTCAGTCACAGACACACACACACAGAGTCAGTAACAGTTAATTTTTTTTAATACTATATATCTTTATCTGGTTTATTTAGGTTATAAACGTATGTTCTAAATATCACGTTGTACAGCCAGACACACACACACATACAGTCAGTAACATACAGACACACATGCAGTCAGTAACATGGAGACACACAGGAAGCTGTCGGTGCACACACTTCCCCCTTGTGCTCCACTGGATAAAACAAAAGGGAAAAAAATGATCCCAGCAGCGAGGGCACCATTTGGGAACAACAATACCCGGACGCCAGGTCTAATTTCAGTCAAATCTGCCATGGGCTCCAGCCCCAGGTCTTTTGGAGACCTAGCAACGCCCCTGGTTAACATATACAAATGCACTTGGCAGCTGAAAGCAAACAAATGAGGATATAATAAGCAAAATGTAGTTAAGAATGAACCCTCATAAGCCACATGTAGATTACAAGTTTAGCGTGAATTCCACTTAGTTTTACCAAAGGGCTATCTATAGCCAAGCACTTTTGTTGGGAAAGATATCTTGCACTATGTTCTTACATTATCTGCACCAAATTGGTAAAAATGCATTGACTTTAATAACAAAGATGAACACTATGAAAACCTGCAGAGAGTTGACTTTAGTGCAGGTAAAAAGCCCCAGAACCACAAAGAACTACAAACTTTTACATACAAAAAGTCATTCCCAGAGAAAATGCAAGAAACAAACAGCCACAAAAAGAAAGCTGGATACCTTTAGTGGACACATACAATCTCCAAATTGAGTTTCTGTTTAACACTCCAAGAAAACTTCATACTTCATATGGAGGAACAAACAGATAAAAGAATCAGATGAATATTTAAAACAGTTGCAAAATATTTGCACATCAATCCCTATTTCTCACATACAAACGTTGTAACCGGAAACAAATGATAGTGAAGAGAGTCCTGAACAGTAATCCTTAGAATGGCACTTCTCTAGGCCACACACAAAATAGCAACACCACACACAAAATAGCAAAACTACAGAAACATAATTTTCTATCATGTGCAAAGCATCTAATTTGGGGATATTTCATCATATTTGTATGTACAAAAAAATATTTTATGTGGATGAAAGTAGAGCACTACAATTATAATAGTCGCAAGAGATAGTCAGATATACCTATGTCAGAACATTTTGTTACATTCTAACTAGGTTTCATAAACCTTTTGTTTTTTTGTAAGGACTAGGACAAATAAAACTGAACCAAGAATCTGCTTTTTAATGGAGAAATTATTTTTTTTCAACACTAAGTCAATAATTAACTTCAGTGAACTTATTTATTTTGGGTGGGGAGACTTACTTTATTTCATTCATAGAATCCCCATCCCCTGCTGGGGACTCTATCGATGTTACATCTAAATAACATTGCTGACAAGTGTGTTTGCAATGCAATTCGGAAGATACCCGATACAAGAGTGATCACGTGCGTGTTTGTGTTTTCTTCCACCACAGAATCATGGGAAATGTAGTTGTCATTGATTCTACTTTAGTTTAAAAGCTGCAACTGTGCCAGCACTGTTCACCATCCGGCATTTTACACAATTGCATTTTCGAATCAGGCTGTGCCAACAATGCAATTTGGATTCCATATTTGGCTAATTGGTTCATTTGTGTCGGTGACACAACTGAGCCAAGGAGTCAGGAATGAAAAGCAGGAGAGTATGGAGAGTCTATGAATCAAAATAAAGTATAAAAAATAAATAAGCTAAATCAGGTTAATTATTGACTCAGGGGTGTGTCCCAATAATTCTGTCCATATAGCATATCATTTCAACTCCACTAATTTCCTGTTTTAACTGGGCCAACACAAAATCATTTTTTACATACTTTTAGACTATAAGCTCATTTGGGCAGGACACTGCAATAATTTCGACTGAAATGATTTCCAATTTGGGGACTGCAATAGACTACAATGATTTTGTTCTGCATTGTCACCAATGTATTCAATTGGGAGCCCGTGCATGTACGGGCTTTGTCCTGAATGGGTTAATACAAATTATGGGACCCACCAGTTTTGAAACATGCCAACCTGTGTGTAAAGAATTCAGAAATTGATTTTGGTATATATATATATATATATATATATATATATATATATATATATATTTGCATTAACTTTAATTGGAGCCTTAGTGAAACACTACAGTTTTACTTGCATTGTAAAATGAACATTAAAATAATGTATATGTGTATTTTTCATTCACTCATTTTTTTGATCCATTACTTTATACATCTACTAGAATTCTTTTCTACAATTTGTTGAAATTTTGTATTGTATTCTCCAATCTTTGGAATCAATTTGCTATTTCTCTCCTCAAAACATTTTACTGCTTTCTTGATCTTTTTCTGTTCAGTTAAAGCAAGCCTTCAAGAAAGACAAAGGAAAACACAGAGCAGATGAAAAAAAATGTTCCCCGTGAACTGCTTGCACAATTCACTTGTAATCATTATAATTAATTCAATTTGGGCAACAGTAAATTGGTTGTGCTTCGCTCTTTAAAGTATAATGTCATTGCAGACTGTCTGTTGTTTAGTGAATGTCATCTACGAGCACAGCCAAGTATATCAACAAATATTTGGTGTGGTCAGTGGTCAAAGTGAACATCCATGATAGCCAAAAATATATACCTGATATTAAAACTTTAGTTTCAATCATTTCTATTGTTTTCATAAAGAAAAACAAGGGTAAATAAAATAAATTTGAGACACAAATATTTTAAACATGCTTCTATTTACCACATATTAACTTAGATTCACAAATAATTATAAAATTCGATAATTTAACTAAGTTGAAACATATCCTAAAGAAAAGAAAAATCAGGGACATTCTATCTTTCTTTATCAACATCCAATAATAAACATTAAACCCACTATCTGCATCAATTTAACCTAGTTCCAGATGATGCCATACCTATTACGTGGTTTTTGTGGCCCTGATCACAACTGTTCTTAGTATAGAGTAGTTACCAAAAATTGTGTCTCTCACCTACCAAAGTTTGTTACGGGTATCTATCGAATTTTTTAAATTACATATGATTAAATAAGATTAAATGCCTTCTCCATGTAAAGAGACAAAGGCATTCAATCCTCTTCCAGAAAACATGATACAATAGATTTAAATGCTTACATTAATTATCTGTTGACTGTCTTCCTTTAATAAATCTATTGTAACTTAGAGATATTTGCCAGGAATGTGTCCTTTTATAAAATTGTTAAATCGTTTGATGAGCTGTAGATCTAAAATGTTAGCATCTCTTTTATAATAAAAGTTGGGAAAGTCATCTGGGACTGAAGATTTATAACATTTCTTCCATAAAATCTTTTTGTCAAAAAGCCTAACTGTTGGGGTTTTATGGGAATATCGATTACATTGAAAAAGTTGGAAATTTTGTTTTGAATAGGCTGAAAAGTGACCATAGTAATCTGCAATTGCATTATTTTGGAGTCATCAAGAAATGAAATTTTATTTTCAATTTGTTGTTGTTTTCATTTATTTGCTAGAAAGGATTCTAATTTATTCCAGCTGGAGTAGTATTTTTGCCTAGTTTATGGTGTATAAAGCCCACTTTCAGACAAATATGTTTTCGCAGAAGATGTTTAGTTTTTGTTAATCCTTCCAAATGATGTTTGGTTGGCGTTTAAGTCTGATAAATAAGATACATATTTTTCAAACTTTTTTTTTTAATCTTTTTTTTAAATCATGTAAAGGAAAAAGATTAAACATTTGATGAAATAAAAAGGTCTTGTTTCTAAAAAAAAAAAAAAAAATCAAAACAATACAACAAAGTAGAGTAATTTTGATGTAGCAGTGATGGAATTATGTAAGAAGTGTTACTCCATACCATTGTACATGAAATCACCATTCTCAATTTTATCTTTAACCCCTTAGTGACAAGACATTTTCACCTTGACTTTCCCTTGGTGGCTGTTTTGACATTTCTAGGGTGTTTGTGTTTAGCTGTAATTTTTTTTCTTTCTCACATACAGTACCCACACAAATTATATGTTGTTTTTATCGTCATAAGAAGGGCTTTCATTAGATACCATTATGTTCATCATATCTTATAATTTACTACAAAAAAAATCATAAAATATGATGAGAAAATTTAAAAAACACACTTTTTCTAACTTTGACCTAAAATATAATTGACACAAATAAAATCATTAAAAAAGACCCCGTCTAAATAGTTTCTAAATGTTCTCCCGAGTTCAAAAATATGCATGTTTCCATATTTTTCGGTATTTTTTTGCGAGTTATGGGGCAAAAACCAAAAATAGTGTTTTTTGGTTTTTTCCTATATTGACCTTTTGACCCCAACCCGAACCCAAAATTTAACCCTAACACTAAATTTAACCCCAGCTCTAATCCTTATTATATCCCTTAATATTTTTTAATTTTAATTTAATTTTAACCCTATCCCTTATGCTAAAAAATATTTAATTTTAACCCTATAGGCTAATATAGCTATATAACCTGTTTTTAATTAATTAAATATGTATTTTAAATATTTTCCATTGCAATGCTACTTAACTACCACTAGTCAAGTAGCATATTCAGAGCGACGGAAGTGAAGTTACTTTCACTTCCGAAGCTCAGACCGGCAGAGGGCTTAGCCATATTGATGGAGCAGCATGCTCCGTCAATATGGCTCCCCACGATCGCTCCGTGGGGTGATCGTGGGTGCTCCAAAACAGAAATTTCAGTGCTGGCTATTGCCTCGACATCGAGGCAATAGACCAGCACCGTTAAAGCGGTTTTCGCGATCGTTGATCGCGAAAACCGCTTGATTCACCGCAGGACGTGCCAGGCATGTCCTTTGTCGTTAAGGGAGTTTCTCCCAGGACGAGGTGTTAACCAATATAAATAACAAACCAACAAAAACAAAGTTATTGAAGAGTGTCATAGAGGGTGGTGTTAAATGAATTCACTGGTGTAGAATATTTTTAATTGCTTCAGCCAGGATAATCTCCAAAGTTAAACATGTGGACATCTATCCTGTTTCATAACACCGGTGTCAGGCGTTTGGTTACAATGTAAAACTTTGCAGATATTTACAATGCCATTCCAAAACTTGGGGACTTGTCCAAAAATAATTCTGGAGATCTTCTGCAGTTTTTAAGCATTTAGGGCATTTATCTGTATTGTGAGTACCCATTTGGGATTTGCGTAATGGCTCATTTGAGATTTGAGATTAGTTGATGCATGTTTCTATAAGTAGCAGCTTGGAATATTGTATTTATTTTGGTAATTTAGGGGGCTATTCACTAAAAAGTGAGTTGCAGGTGAGTTGAGGTGAGAAGAGGTGAGTTGAGATGAACATTTCATCTCACCAGTTTAGTTATGCATTGAGCAGGCACAAACCTGGTGAGTTTGCTAAGCAGGGGATGCTCACTCAGCTTGTCAAGGCAAAATATAAAGCTAAATTGGTGAAATTAAATTTTCATCTCACCTCAACTTACCTTTTAGTGAATAGCCCTCCTATTCTATACACTATTCTATAGCTATCCTTTTACTTATACACTTTTCTTCCGTCTTATCTATGCAGCCGATATGCAATGCGTGATAAGGTTGTTTCATAAAATGCAGATTATATGTTTGACTAGAAGATTGTCCCTAATCACTGGGGTAAAATATTTACATATTTCGATGATATAATAACGGATTTGAAAATAAGTGAACATAGGTATTTGGAGATCATCATATTTGTCAGGAAAAGTCTGGAAGTAAGACAAGTTTTGGCACTGATGTCAAGAAAAGTATCAATATTACATTCCATTAATACTTATTTATATAGCCTCAACAATTTACGGAGAGCATTGTACAGAGTATAGAATACATACTACATTAGATGAATATAGAGACTGATTTTTGAGTATAGAGCCCTGCTTACAAGCTTACAATCTAAACTTTAAACTACTGTTACTACCACTACACTAAAGGGAGAGTGTGACTGGAGACCAGTCCAGAGGGGAAGGAAGGAGTAGTAAAAGTATTTGGGGACTGGAGGAGCTAGGTGGATTTGGCCACTGGTTAGATTTTTAAACTAGCTACGAGAGTGTCACAGGGTTTAAATTCCCAATATGATGTTTCATGCTATTTAGGCTAAAATTAGATTTGACCTTGCCATCTGAATATATTAACTATTGTTCTTGTATCCCCCCCCCCCTCCCTTTTTCATGGAGCCTTCACCTGCTGCTACTTTGCTGGACATTTACATCTTTATGCACAGGATGGAACTGGATCTTTGCCTTTATTTCCTACTACAAGTGTTACCTATGGTCTAGGAGAGAGATTAGTCACAGACTTAGTGACGGTGGTTCTCTAAAGCAGGAGGAGTTTTCTGTCTCTAGTGTTGAGATTTACGGATACCTTACAAGTGGGTCACCTGCTTATTACTGATCGCCCTCTCTATTGTCCTATACTAACAGACTGTGCTTATGTGTTGCTTCCACCTATAGAGACTCTATCACTAATAGAGTCTCTATCTAATTTTTTTAATGTGTCATGATTTATATATATTATGTATGTATTTATCACATACTCACTTGATATCAGTTAATCTAATAATAAATTATATTTATACTTTCTATTCCTATTTTGTCTTTTACTAGATCATCTCTTTTTGGTTATGTCTTTTTTACCTATTTTGCTTGATTACTTTATTTGATCTTTTGGCACCCCATTATTAAATATATTTTAAGTGGTCATCAATAAGGCTTTACAAGAATGTGATGCAGATGTATCTTACTTAATGTCTTACTCGTATCCCTTGTTTTCAGATTTCCTTATAATTATTCTATTTTCCCACAAGATGCCAAAATGTTAACTTTATTTATTTATTCTTTATTTTTGATACATGGAATGTACATTTTTAGCAAAGGTTGTGATGAACCCGTGTGGATATAGCCTATTTCTTAAAGTCTTTTTCTATAAGATAACACCATGCTAATGTTTTTCATAAATATATGTATATGTTGTAAATTAAAATTGTTATTGTTGTTATATCCCACAATCTCAGATCCTGCACCAACCCTTCACTAGCGATCCCTCACTTCAAAAAGGAAGCGGGCCGAGGTGCGTTCTCTTTCAGAGCTCCTCATATGTGGAATAGCCTTCCTGTTTCTGCCAAATCATCATCTAGTCTAAAATCCCTGAAAATAAGTGTCTCCCAAACCCTCAAAACAGATTGTACCTGTTATTAGTTTACAAACTCCTTTGTGTACTGTACATGTGGTTCCTTTTTTGTATCAATAATGATTTACCCTGTATGTTCTACTTCCAACTTGTTTAATGTATGTAAGTATTTATTTTTTTATCTACTGTTAAATGTGTAACTCCATTCTGGACTGGGTCCCCAGGACATACTTTAAAATGAGAGAAATCTCAATGTGTTCTTCCTGGTAAAACACTTTCTAAATAAAATATGTCTTCCACGTTACCAGACTGTAGGAAGTGCAGGGAAGGAGTGGTTTTTGGTATACCACCTTTCCAAGATATTAACCGAGTACAAGGATGATCTTCTGTGATCATCTCTGTTTGTTTGTCTGGTGTCAGCAGGTGCAATATTCTGTTTTTTACAATACTTAATAAACTGAAATAAGCTTACCAACTTACCCGGAGTAAATTCTATGAGAATGGCAATAAGCAATTCAAATTCTTAGCAAGGGCCTTTAAGAACACTCAGGCTAGGAACTTTATTTATAAAACCAGAGACAAGCATGGAAATATCACCTTAACCCCTTCATGACGCTAGGTGCTTGCGTCCCAAACGACGCAAGCACCAATACGTCACAAATTGTTCCTGGCCACCGATCACAAGGTGATCGGTAGCCAGGAACACTCTGGCAGAGACCCGATCAGGGTGTTAATAGACCCTGTGGGTCCCTGCCAAAAGATCGCGAGACCTCCGGACGTCACGTGTGGATACATTACTTATACCATAGACCAATAGCATGCATTAAGATCAATGGCTGCCTTTCAGTCACCCTGTCAAATGGTACAAAACAGGCCTGCCCTCTATCACCTTTTCTATTTGTTTTGATATTAGAAAAATTTACCAATGCTAGTCATAACAATACAAGAATAAATGGGCTCACGATAGAACACCATTAGCACAAACACACTGCATATGCAGATGACTTATTGGTAATTGTGACTAACCCTAAGTAAGGACAGAGATGACTTGCATTTTAATTCCAATTTGGGTGGCTCCTCCCCTCAACTAAGTATCTTGCTATTTGGCTAATAACTGAACTGATATAATTATGTGAGGTAAATTATATGCCTCTATTGCTTTCAAATCAGAATGACCCGAGTAGATGGATTTAGCCACATGTCACTTGAATGGGAAGGGTCAGTATTTTAAAGATTATTGTGTTACCAATAATATTATATCTGATGATTGTTAATCCTATAAAACTACCCCAATTTTTTTCTTATCTTGTAAAAGTTATTTTGTTCGTTTTATCTGGACAGGGCAAAGAAAACTCCATGTTGTATATACATATCTTATTAGACCAAAAAGGGTGGGGGGACTGGGGTTCCCAGACATTCAGACACATAATCATGCTATACATTTAGCTAGAAAAGCTGAATGATTTACACAACCAGAGCTGGCTTTCTCTAGAACAAAAACTATGTCTGTACCTTCTAAGACCAGAGCTTGGCTCCCTAAGCATCTTTATCTTTATAAGCGGAAGGGGTCACAATTTTATATCAAATTGAGACATTTGTTGGATAAGTGAAAATTAAAGAGCCTAGATGATTTAACCGTTGCCTCTGAAGGGCCTTTTAAAACTAGTTTTGTATCATCAATTAAAACAACTATATGTTCTAGGCAACGCCCCCTGACAGTTTTTGAAACATTTTGTGCTAACAGTCTAATCTCTACAAGACTGGTTCAAAACTCATTTTACTATCTTATGTCACAGCCAGAGGACTTTATTACACATTTTATACGTATCTGAGAACGGAACTTGAATATTAAATTTACTCCAAGACAGAGAGATAACATTTTTCAATTAACTTTAAAAATTATACTATCCAACAGAATGCAGAAAACTTCATACAAGCTGCTCACTAGATGGTATTTGGTCCCTTCCGATGTGCACAGGTTTTCTCCATCAGTCCCAGAGGAATGCTGGAGATGCCAGTGAGAGAAGGAGGATTACTAACACGTCTGGTAGAGTTACTTTGCCGTAAGACGCTTTTGGGATATGATATTTAAGACTACCCATCTGTTGGTTAATTCATACTCTCCTATCCTTATACAACACACTACTATTCCTGTCACCATATATAAAGAAATCATTATTTCGACATCTCTTAAATGCTGCAAGAGCTTTATTAGCCAGATGTTGAAAGCAGACTGTGGATATATAATATACTATACCTATCACCATATAAAAAAATAACTAATTCCACATCTCTTAAATGCAGCTAGAGCTTCAATAGCATGTGTTGGAAGCAGACTACACCACTAGTTTATTTAGAGTGGGTAGATAAGGTAGAACAGTCATGAGTATTGGAGGACCTGATGTTCTCAAAAAGGAGGCAGCAAGCTAAATATATGCATAGGTGGTCTCCATAGGATGAAGTTTATTGAATCCAATAATATAAAGGAGTTTCTGTTATTACTGTGGATGTGTATGATAAACATTTGCCTTGATGGCCCTATTGTAAATGCCCGCTATAAGCAATAGATAATCTCATGAGGCATTTAAGATAGTTCCTCTAGTAAAGAATAATGTAATACTTTTTGTATTAATGCATTGCATTAAGTAATACTTATCAAGATCTGCCCTGACTACAGAATTATTATAAGTTACTCTCCTAAACATGCCGATTTTTCCTGTTTTGTGTTTGTTTTTTTGTTACTGCTTAATGACCTTTTCAAAACTGTACCTATACCATTTATATTCTTTTTTCTCTTCTTCTGATCTTCTTTTTTCTTGTGTCTTCTTTTTATGTTTTTTAATTGTTTTGTGTTTGTTGCCTGATTTTGTTTTAAATTTGACGTTATGTTTTTGATTAGGTTTTGATTAGGTCTTCCCATGAGGTCTGGTGTACGTGTAGTCCCATCCTATCTTGGATCACATTGTTTTAACATTTCAGGGGTGTTTGTGTTGAGCTGTAATTTTTCTCTTTCTCATTTAACATAGACTCACACATATTAAATACTTTTTTATCACCATAAATATGGCAATACCATTGTGTCCATCATATCATATAATTTACTGTAAAATAATTGTAAAATGTGCTGAAAAAATGCAACCCCCCCCCCCCACTTTTTCTAACATTGGTCTGAAAAATCTTTTATGCAATAACAATCAGTAAAACACCCATCTGCATAGTTTCTAATATTTGTTCTGAGTTTAGAAATATCAATGTTTCCATGTTTTTCTGCAGTTCTTTGCAATAACCAATAGTAGTGTTTTTTGTTTTTAACTTTTTCTCCTACACTGACCTATTGACCCCAAGATTAACCCTAAATTTAACCCTAACACTAAATCTTTTCCTTGCACTTACCCTTATTCTAACTCTAACATACCTGTAGCCCTAACTGTAACTCTAACCCTAACCCTAATTGTAACTCTAACACTTGATCAAGTGTTAGTAGATTTATTGTTAGCTTTTTTCTTTTCTTTTTTTATGTAATGTTTCTGAATGACTCTAGTGGCAGTTAAGCAACAGTAACAGAGCAAAAAAGTGAATTCTTATCACTTCCGTTGCTCGTGCTAAAACGGGCAAGTCTCATTTTGAAGTACCATTCTCCTCTGCAATTTGGCACCAACGATCCCACCATGGGGTTATTGCAGCACACAGTGGAGGATACATTTTGATGTGGCACGATGCTGCCTATGCACGTCATCAGTCGGGAAGAGGTTTACTGTGAATCAATAAAATTATTAAGGGTCTCAAGTAATTTACAATAAAATTGTTCCTTAGGTGCATATAAATTTACTAAGACATATTGTTGAGAAGACATGAAAATTATCCAAAATAATAAATCTCCTTTTAGGATCAAATTTGGGAATAAATAATATATTGCTATACCATGGGACTTGTATGAAGATGCAATCTGCCTCTCCAAGAATCTCATAAGGTATGTGATCTTAATGTTTCCAAGCATCTTCTGAAGAAACACTATGTAAGGTTTCGAAAGCTTAAGATAATTCACAATTGTGTTCTCTTAATAAGAGTATTTAAACCATTAAAAAGACTGTCTGATGCCCAAAATACATCTTTCAAATTTTAATGCATATTAATGTGCTTTCAAAGTACTTGCTTAAAATGTAAAAAACAAATCACAGTTAGATGAATTTGTGAAATTACAGAAGTTTGCAAGAAACCAGGACTGCCCACACTAGCTGAGTAATAGTAAATTTCCTTTTTTTTTCTGTAGGAACCAATGCAAATAATGTAATTCAAATGAATGAAATGTCCTGTCTCTCTAGTGATGTCATCAGACAATGTGTTGCACTGTAAAGAGACCCTACTGTGTACAAGAGCAAGGTCACTTAGATTGCACAGAATGTATTATATTGCAGCAGAACATGAAGTGACAAAGTAGCAAAACAATCACACTCCAGCACATAAATACTTGCTTTCTACCTATGTCCAAGGTAATTACTCACAGATTGTTTCCTGGCCCTTCACTACTTCATTGGATCTACCCATAAGTCTCTGACATGTGTTGGAGATGCTAAACAACCACAGTCTTTACACATTTGGTTCTCTTGCCCCAATTTGCTATCTGGCATTTTGTAGTAGATGCTATAAGGAACATTGACGAGCCAGCCTTACAACCCCATGGTAATTTTAATACATCACACCAAACATCCCATCCACAGGTACAAGCTTGTACTCACTGTACATTTAAAATGCAGCCAATATACTAACCCTCAAACATTGGATGTAAAGACATGTCCCCACATTGTGAGAGTGGTTTGCCTTTATCACATCAGGATGACAAATACATTGGTAGTTACCTCCCAGTGCAGAGACCTGCTACATGCTAGAAAATGTTTTCATCAGCATACCTGGAGAGCTGTCCAACAGTACTTGGGGATGCTCCCTTATTACTTCAAAATTAAGGCTTGCAAACTGTACATATACATTATGTAAAAATCCAGATTCCCATAAATGACCAGCCAATGTTCTATTGCTATTTCTTTTTTCCCCCCCTTTTCTGTTATATCTCTTTTGCACTATCTAACATAGATTGTCAAGCTTAATTAACCAGTATGGATGCAGATATATAGTCTCACCCTACCTTTGCAGGAGTGGACTCTGCACCCTAGTACAACTATATTTATTTCTGTTCTCTTCCATATTTGACCACTCCCTGTTATATCCATTAGGTTGAGTACAGCTTGTCATATGTCCTTTTATATAATTTCTTAGTAAGTTTATCTGTTTTTTTTTTTAATTGTCTTCCTGATATTTGTTGTGAAAGCTATATAAAATCCCAATAAAGAAATATTAAAAACAAGAAAATAACAGGTTTTTCTAATGTGTGTACAGTCAGAGTATGTTACAGTCTATTGTACTTTTGTAACTGTACTGTTACTTTAGTGTTATTGGTTAGTATTGCAACTGAGCCCAATATAATTTTATGAACGAGTTTGTATAATAAACTTCTGTACATTTAAACAGTACTTGTATAGTTGCTATCTATCTCACATCAAGGTAACAAAACACTAGTGGGCAGATTAATGTCTTTAAGCTCTATTGCTGCTGATCGGGAATCCACTGTTACTGAATATCCTTTTTTACCAGCTGTCATCCAGGTGCGGTGCTATTAATTTCTTTCGAAAACACTATGACAAATTTCTAGCTATCCTTAGTAGCTTCATCTTATCTGATACAAGCAACATTATGGCCACCTTTGTTACTGAACTTATAAAGAATTTGTTTTGTCACCTTTGAAGTACATACTATGCATCCTCCTCATGAACTATTCACTGCATTATAAAAAAAATAATAATTTTATTATGGATAACTTGCATATTAGCCAAATTCTAACATTAACAAAAATCATTTTAAAACCAATATTTCCATCAGAAAACAATTATTTTTACTTAGCAGCATCTTTTTTTAATTAAAGGTCATGTTCATTGCAATGAGTTAGAATCCTTGGTCAGTGCCCCACACACAATATTAACAAAAAAAAAAAAAAATGTGATTTCAGATGGATAGTACTATGTAGTCATACTGGACCCCTATCTAGCTGGGGATTTCAATGCATCATTCCAAAACAGTGGTAATGCTATTTTCTGGATTTTTAAACTTAAACAGATAAATTGCCAGACTAAAGTGCTCATTTTCCCATAAAACTATTTTCTTAGGTCTTTGGTATATTCTTTCCAAGGTTTGTCTTCAAGTACGTCAAGGGTACTTCAAGTTAAATTCAGTTGCTTACTCACCTTATTTGTCTCCTTCCCCCACTCCCTCTAGATTGTAAGGCTATCAATCTCATGTATCAGTCTGTCCATGTTTGTCTAACACAGTGTGTAGTTCCCATTTATGATCTTTACCAAGCACTATGTAAATGTTTGGTGTTTTATAAACAAATGTTAATGTACCTGGGGACCCTCAAAAAGATTATTATATTTTAGGGAGAAGATTTCCCATAAGCAAGTAGTTTTAGACTTGAAAATAAACACGTACCGGATAACCCAAGTGCAGTATACTTAACTTTTTATTAAAACAAATAAAAAATCAACATGTTTAGTAGAGTAACTTCAAATAATTCTAGGCTCAAGGCAGATCTTGATAAGTATTACTTAACGCAACGCATAAATAACAATATTATAAAAGTATTCTTTACTAGAGAAACTCTCTCAAATGCATCATGAAATTATTTATTGCTTATAAGGGCATTTATGATAGGGCCATGCTATGGAGAAATGTCCTTCTGACATTGCAGAAGATGAACACAGCACATTTTAAGTTCACATGGCCTAATCAAATGGATGACATTGTTAGGTTATGTTGCGTATGTACTACAAGTCAAATATGACTTGTTTGAAATGCTTGTATAATATTTTGCCCAAGGCTGTCAAGTAACTGGAGATTGCAGCAACTCTCACAACCCTTTTAAAATTGCACCTTATCTTGTTTATGACTAAGCATAGTTCTTGTGGTACTAAATACTATATGGATGCTGCTCTGCAGGTTGAGGATACAAATCTTAACAATCTTAAGATGATAGTATGGTTCGTCATACAAGCAGACAACTCACCAACATCAGAACAGATGGTTCCATTAAGAAGATCATACTAGTCCTCAAGAAGATGATACAGTTTTATATGCAAAAGTTGTCTAAAAAACATCTGAGGGGATAAGAGAAATTGGCAAACGCACATCCCAACTTCAAGAAAGAGTGGAAGAAATCACAGAGAGATATATCGTGACCTCACAGATGCCCACTTAATCTTGGAACTGATCCGCCGAAGGCTGGAAGTAAAATTAGCAGACTTTGAAGACCCCTCGTACCACAACAATTTTAAAATAAAAGGTGTCACTTAGAATATGAAATTCAAGTAAAATAATCTTGAGGGAATCCTATTCATTGCCAGGCCAAGTTGCCTTGAATTCGGCCGTACTGAATAGCCAAATTGCATATTTCTATAGATATCTGCTGACGTCAACTGGATATTATAAGTTGCATTAAATCAACCTTTGGCTATTATCCTATTTAAACTCAGTATCCTGCTATATGATCTGTTCAAGACTTTGCTACTCTCCAATTTCCTACTGATTTACAGTCCTACAGATATTCATATCACTGGGGATCCTCTAAAGACCTACGCCAGGTGAGCCTGACAAGAAAGGCTGGTTTAGGCAGAAAAACTCCTATAATGGCACAGCGTGTCTGTAGGCCAGTGTTTTACTCTATTTCCTTAATATGGTAAACAGCATGTTAATAAAGGGATTGCTTTGGTATATCCTGGAAATAGAATATACGATATAAAGTATGTGCCATATAACAAACATACTGGAAATCTGTTTTCTAAAAATAAAGTGTAAAACATATAACATGTGCTTTATATTAAACACAATCAGTTTACAATAACACCATTATTTTCCATTAATATTCTTTTTTTATGTTTTTCTCATTCTATGCATAAATATCAGAATCAGTTTAATATCTGTTTTTTTTTCTCACTAATGTGTTTTGGATCCTATCTTAAGGTTACAATGGTTTGGCACTTCTACATATTTAAATTTTGATACCTACTGTATATAATAGAGTAATTTGGCACTTACAATATGATAATAAATTGTACCACATATATTGTATCCAATTGGCATGAAACCCTAATGGTACTATATTTTCGGAATACATTCTTCCAGGGGATGATTTTACAATTTATATTCCATCATCTCTCCAAAATATAAATCAATGTAATGTGTTTGAGGATAGAACAGTTGTAATTCAATTTTTTTTCAATATTATTGACATATACTGTAAAATGCCACAATCAAAATGATCTATAGAATCAATTGAGCCAAGAATCTCATGACACAGAACCTAGGTGTGCAGAAAACATGAGTGGGAGAGCAATACATAGATTATATAAAGAGAGAAATATCCTCAGAAAATGTGCATTGACATTAACAAAACTCATAATTAGTCGATGGGGAAAATGACATCTCCCTCACAATGCACAAAACACTATTGTATACTGAGGAATTCATGGTCAACTCAATGACCGCAAGGTTCCCAGGTCCTTTGGCTGCAAAATAAGCCCAACTCATCACCCCTCCACCACGATGCTTGACAGTTGGTAAAAGGTATTTGTGATGATATACTGATCAAAGTGGAGATGTTTCACCAAATGTGGAGCTATGTATTATGGCCAAACATCTCCACTTTGGTCTTGTCTGGTCAAAGGACATTGTACCAGAAGTCTTTGTGGTTTGTTCAGGTGCAACTTTTCAAACCTAAGCTGTGCTGCCATGTTCTTTTTAGAGAGAAGAGCCTTTCTCCTGGCAACCCTTCCAAACAAACCATATTTGTTTTTTGTTTTTTTCTAATTGTACTGTCATGCATGTGCTAACTGAGGCCTATAGAGTCTGAGATGTAACTCACCTCTGGGTTAATTGGCTGTGATGTCCACTCTTGGGAAGCACTGTTTTGAATGTTTTCCACTTTTGAATAATCTCTCTTATTCTAGACTTATGGACTTTAAATTGTTTGGAAATAGCCTTGTAACCCTTCTCAGTTTTATGGGGAGCAACAATGGCCTCTGTAAGATCATTGCTAACACACACTTGACTGTTATAAACCAGCAAACTGCTAAAATACAGCTTTTATATAGGTGGTCATACTTGCAGATGAGTAATAATTAAGGATATTTGATTAGCAGCACCTGTCTACTACTTATCCTTTTAATTTCTATGGAAGCAGTAAGGGTTTACTTCATTTTTCACACATGGCTTCTGCATTTTGGCTTTATTTTTGTTAAATAAATCATGACACGGTGTAATATGTCATGTGTTTTTATTAATCTGAGTTTGTATGCAGCTTATTTTAAAACCTGTTAAAAAAAACAGAGGATTAGTATTATGTCCTGATATGTTAAACCAAACAATTCAATTCGGTATATACGCTAAAATCTGAATTTCAAGGTCGACTTTCATTTTTAGTTTGACTTAGTAAAAAGACCCAGGTTCGAATCTAACCCCACTGGAAGTAATGGGAAGTGAAATGATCAAATCTACTTTTGAGACAAATTTAACATCCTTCCATTACTTTTTAGTGGAAAAATTTGAACCTGTTTTTTTTTTTATAAATATAAATAAATATATATATATATATATATATATATATATATATATATATATATATAAACAGATTTTGTGTAATGGTTTCTCACAATTTCATAAGGATAGACCTTTTGTAAGCATGTCTAAAATTAAATTCATAAAATAACAAAGTGTGTTGGCCTGCATTTGTACAGTTTAAGAGTAAATTGAATAAGAGGTGTTTTGTGAGCCAAGTGTTTATATAGGCATGTGTTAATGTAGCTGTATGTTTCTGTGAATATTATGTGCATACAATGTGTCATCTTTTTTGCTCATCTAACCATCTGTGTCAAATAAAACTTAAACCTTGTGCTCTACAGGCCTGTTTCAGACTCTTTGAAGTTCCAAAGATAGGGTTTTGAAATATCTTTATTTAGAAGATTTTTTTATAATTTTCTTCGAGTTGGAGAATTCTCATTATTTTATTCACATTTCTATAAGATGTCAAATCTATTAACCAGTGTGACTGGATTGTCTGGTTATCCCAATGAAATGTGACACTTTGATAACATTATTATAGAAAATATTACATGTTAGTAGATATAACAGTGATCCAAATTGAGAATATTGATTTATATTTCACTTTTAAAAATGATTACTAGTAATATACAGCACTAGAAAATAGCACAGTGCTGCAGAATATAACAGGGTTACAACTAGTGACAAGTAAAGACTCCTGTCCAAACACAATATCATGAAAAATCTGTCTTTCTCCACTTTCCTGACAAAAATATCCTCCAAAATACTAAACTATTTGTTTTTTTAACACAATGTGAGTTATAATAACAGGCAAAAGCATATACAAGGGACCTATTGACAGTATGTATTGTTAGTCTGTGTAGGTGTAGTTGTTGATAGTTAAACCACTGTTTAGTAATAGAGTATTAATGCAGAGCTCGCTGTAAGAGGACTGCGTTATTGCTTGTAAGTGTTACTGATTTGCTGCCTTTATGATTAGGAGTTTTCTCCAACAGCTACCTGGATAATCCTACCCATCTTGCAAAGACCTGAAACCCACTATCCACATAGCAAGTAACTTGAATAGTGTTTGCAATATCGCTACAAAAGTAAATCAAGGAAAAGTCTTCTAGCAACTGCCAAAATTGCATGTGAAAAAAGTTCTATTTTACTCTATTGAGCTTAATAACCTTTAAAACCTGCGAGAATATTGTTAAATGTATTGTTAACACTACATACTCCGCTAATTTCCCCTTATGGGATTCTTTCCAGTTGCACTAAATGACCACCCTCTTTTTCTGTCTTCCTGCAGACCTAAAACCCGACTATCCACACAGTAAGTAACTTGAATAGATATTCCACTTGCAACACAAAGCAGAGTCAATACCCACCAGACCAGTAGCATACAATTAACACTGACCTTCAAGTGTCATTATCATCTCTTCCTTTGTTACACCTCCTCTAATGCTTGCCCTTTATCTCCAATACCAAAATCAGTATTGATAACTTACTATCTATCCCCTGCAATCATAAACCTTTTTTTCAGCTGTGCCCTGTTAAACACATGCTCTGTATGCAACAGCCATACATGATCTATGCATCTCTCATTCTTTTAACCTCCTAGCTCTCACTGTATCCTGGCTCACCTAATCTGACATAGTGCCTCCTGCTGCTCTCTCATATGGTGGAAACACCCCAAGAACTGGGGACAAATAGGGTGGTGTTGGAATTATCCTCTCTCCTATCGTTCCTCTTCCCTATCATTCTCATATTTCGTCCACATGTTTTGTCTTTCTCCCCTCTATCCCTCATTGTTGCAGGTGTTTTATGGCCCCCAGATTCCATTTCTCAATGTTTTGTACTACTTTCTGAATGGGTCCATAATGTTCTTTCCTCTGACATAATCCTTTCTAATTCTTGGAGACTACAACTTTCCCACTGACCTAACCAACTCTCCTGACACTTCAAAACTCTTTCCCTTAACCTCGTCCTTTAGTCTCTCCCAATGGACCAACTCTGCAGCCCACACCGAAGACCACTCACTAAACCTAGTATCCACTAAGTCATGTAACTTCTCTAACCTCTCCCATTCTCCTTTCCCCCTTCTTGACTACTACCTTCTTACCTTCTACCTCATCTTACCTCAACCAACTACTACATGCATGCCCAAATGATATGTGTACTGAAAACAAATCCCTAGATCCCACACTTGAATCTAACTACCTTTGTTGGAGAGACTTTCCTTGCTAATTACCTACTTAACCCTTTTTTAATCTGGCTTTAGACCTTTACACTCTACTGAAACAGCCAGTGTCACATGACTCACTTTGCCAAATCTAACATCTCCATACTGGTCCTCTTAGATCTCTCTGATGCCTTTGACAGTTTAGATCACCTCCTCCTTCTTAACAGATTATGCTCAATTGGTATAGGTGGTGTGGTGCTCTCTTGAATTGAGTACTACCTATATGAGTGCCCGCTCTGTGTGTTGCTTTCTGGAGAGATGTTGTTGCCCTTTCTACTCTCTGTTTGTCACAAAGCTCATTAATTCTTCTGGTTTCCATTACCATCTGTATGCATATGACACCCAGATCTAACTCTCCTCCCCTGATCTCACTCTCACTGTCACATGTTGTAGACTCTCAGTCATCTCAACCTAAAACTTAATCTCTCTCTGATCATCTTCTTTACTCAGCTCTCTCCTTTGTTGCCCATGTTCATGTCTCTAGACATATCCTGTTGTTTGCACTTAAGGAACATTGCATACATTCACCCATTAGGAGACTGCCAAAATCCTAGCGCACTTGATTGTGACCTCTCTCCTTGACTACTGTAATACTCTCCTTACAGGCCTGCCTCTGGTTCATCTTTCAATCATATTAATCTATTTTAAACACAGCTGACTGGCTCATTTTTCTTCACGTTTAGCTGCTCATCTCTGAAATGTCCTACACTAGCATCTGTCTTCTCTAGGATACAATCTTAAATTATATCTTTAACCTACAACGCCCTCCAAGCTTCAGCCCCTCCCTTCATTGCCTCCATTACCAAACCCCTTTGACATCTTCGCACCCATATGTGTCTCACGTCCCCTACTACCTCTAGATTGTAAGCTTTTCTCATGGATCGGTCTGTTCTTGTTGTTAGCCCAACTTAGTATGTAGTCCCTTTCTACACTCTGTAACAAGTGCTACATAAATTGTTAGCAATATTTAAATAAATGTTAATAAAATGCATATTATTAATATATATCAATTAGCTTTACCACCCAGTTTCACCTGGGATTTAGATTCTTGTTGCTGCTCCTTAGTTCAGTGTATACTGGTGTGCTTTCAGTTTCAAAAGAATTCACCGTGTATTCAGCAATGATGGGTGAATTGCGAGGTTAATTGGGGTCACATCAGAGGATATTGTGTAACTCTAAATTCTGCTTCAAATTTGACCCTGATTTACCCCAAATCTTTCTGTACTTATGACCAATTAGCTTAAAAATATTTCAAGTGCTGTGAAATTGATGGGTCATTATTCTATATCACCAGTGATGTCATAATATCCTTTTGTCCATAACATCCCTAATGTCCATACTGTCAGGATCCAGGTCAGTAATGTTAATATCTATACAAATCTCTACAATTTGCATAGGTTTCTCCATATTTCTACCAATGCAGTACCACAACAGCAAATTAGATTTCTGTTGTGAATATTTTATGATATAGGCTTCAACATTTCTAAAGGTGTCATGGACAATCTGACATTTTGCAGTTTATTTGGTCTAATGACTTCAAAACTAAATTAACTCATAACTCAGGAAAGGAACAATGTAAAGAGCTGAATAGTTATGTTGACCTAGAAATTCCAGCATGAATAATCTGTGCAAATTTCATGATTCCAGAGTTCAGCATTGAAGAGTTTTTTCTGCTTCAGACAAATAGACTCAAGGATTTTATGTTTTACATTTAATATTAGTTATGTAGTATAAAAATGTTTATTAACATGATAAGGATGATATTCTGAGTTGACCTTGTAAAGGAATATAAACTGCAACCCATTGGAGAGAATAGATTCTACAGTTGGAGCACTAGCACATTGGTCCATCTCACTGGTTACAAATAATGTACACTTTTAAAATGTAATTAGAAACACCTGGTCTTGGTCCACTCTAAAAAAAAGTATGCATTTTTGCAATAGTTTAGATATTTACCAAACATTGTAGCTTTTCCACACTTTCCTAGTTAATGTTAGTTGCCCACAATATATGACCAGACCATTATTATAATTTTTAAGATTACCTCATCCAATATGGTTTTGACAATGACCATCCAATTAACATGGCTCCATGCCGTGCCTGTATTGGGGTGTGTCTTGTACTATTAGCATGTTTCATGTACACCAACCTCCTTTTTTATTTTGGTATTTTTATTTTATGATTTTGAAAAAATTATCCACAGCTGGAATACAATTAATATCTTAATCTGGTTAAGTAACAGGATGGCTTTAGAATTTTTCAGCCATTTTCTCAATGTAATTTTCACACAAACCCCACCTTGCTTCAATTTAAAAATTGGTTTGTATTTGTACATTATGTATGACTACATTTTTAAAATATGTTTATTAGTGGACATTTACAGATTCAAAGGTTGATCAAACATCTACACTTGTAATGCATGGGTTTTTTAAAGGGACATTCTAGTCCCCAAACTCACTTTGGTGTAAGATGAAGATTACTACTTGTATAGTGCACATGCTTTTATCCCTGTGTGATTTGGCATTCTGCATTAATCACATTTTTTATATTTGACTCAAGCCCTCACCAGTGATTACTCTGCATGTTTACTGCAGGTGCGGCAGCACTGATTCTATAGACACTGAGGATATAAAGTTTTGTTTCATATAGTCACTTCCTGTCCTCCTCAAATTGAGTCTATTGAGTGGCCTATGAGTGACCTTGCTCATGTACACAGTAGGATCTCTTAAAAATGGAACACACTGTCTGATGACATCACTAGAGAGACAGGATATTCCATTCATTTGAATGGCATTATTCTCATTGGTTCCTGCAGCAAAACAAATAAAATAAAGGAATTTACTTTTACTCATCTAGTGTGGGCAGTCCTTGTTTCTTGCAAACTTCACAATTTCTTCTAGCTGTAAGTATTTTATATTTTAAGCAATGCAAAATGTAAGACATGCATTTTAAAGTACTTTCAAAGCACATTAATATGCATTAATATTTGGAAGATGCATTTTCCTTTTCTAAACTAAACAACAGTACATCATGCCAAGGCAGGTGTATGGGTTGCATTGACTTAGAAACAAATTGTAATGCTACTCTGATTAGTAAATTAAAAGACTGAACTCCGACACTCTGTACCTATGGCTTTAGCTAGTAATATATCTCACTTGCTTCCACAATGCTATCCCTTCATTTATGTTTCCTGAGACTGAACCATGTGGTTAAAAAGGCAAGTATCAGACTCCTGCACAGCATTCAAAGAAATATACCGGTACTGTAGAGTTGTGATATTTTAAAAATATTTAAAGACATAATAATGTCATATGAGTTTTTAAAGATATATATTTATGTACATTTTTATGTTTACCAAATATTTGTTCTTGGCAGAAACCAATTCTTTATTTTTCACAATGCTTCACTAGTTACATGGGAAGCCCTGTCTTTGGTGAAATGTGTCAGCTACTTTTGAACCACATATACCAAATGCAATAGCAAAGAAAAAAAGGTTTTATTCTGAGTAAGTAAGTGTCATTGTGAATAAATGTGCCTATGCAGACTCTGTAGTGGAATCTTACATTTAAATACAAACACTACAGAGGTATAAAAACAGCCACAGTCTTTAAGGGGTTAAGCTTCTACAAGAAATTGCAAACAATCAACTCATTTAATTCATCCAAAATGCTAACAATTATCTATTGGTGAAAACAGAGTCCACCCACCTTCACCTAATGGCTCCCCACAGTGGATTGTGTCTATGAGGTTGAGCATCTGGTTTAACCTTACATAAGTAAGGCCACTGCCCACACACTTGATTATCATGAAGTGAATTCTTTAAAATAATGAATGTGTTCTCTTACTTGGATGTTTGTGATAAGTTCCTCATTGTTCGTTATTACCAGATCCAGACAGACATCCATTCTTTATTCTATACATTATACTGTTTTTTTCTCTACACTTACAATATTACTAATATATAGATGACGGGTCTCTTTAATTCTAATCTCTGGGTCCACCTCCATACTTCTGTCTATGACATTTTTTTTGTATCTACAAATATGTCCCCAGTTTCATAGTACAATAGTACAATTCTAGCAAATTAAGGGATTTAAATGCCATAATAATAATATTATATTAATAAAATATTAAAATGAGACACTTTTAATGAACTAAAAATCTATAAAACTATAAATCAAAATGATTAGTCATCTAAAGTGTGTGGGGAAAAAAAATATATATTTTTTTACCTGTACATTTTGGTTTGATTCAATCTGATATTTTTAAATCAGATATCCCATTCCCTATATATTAAAATGAAGTCTTGTTGACTGTGCAAAATCTTAGTTCATGAATTGTAATACCAGCTGCATAAAATGTAAAAAGAACAATAGAAATAGCCTCATGCTGTAAGTGTAGAACCATGATGTTTAATGTATACAGCTATGATTTACAATTACCTCTCAAACATGCTGTGTAAATTGAATTACTTACAAAAAAACATACTTAGTGCACATTATATGAAGTAGAACACCACTGTGTTGTTACTTCTCATTGCAAGCCAGTTTGTATTTATGATTTATGATTTAGTTAATACACAGAATGTAATCACTGCAGGTTCAGGTGAACATTTACAAAACCTTTCCATAGAAGCACTTTTTTTGACCTGTGCAAACACACAAAAGAGAGTTAATGGACACATAAGGCACAATATTCAAGGACATAATATTAAAACAAATTATATATTTAATATATATAAGTACTTTTGGCAAGATACTGAGGTTGCACGGGAAAGAATAGAAATACTATATGCTATGCATAAATATAGAGCTCATGATTTGAAAAAGTGTAAATCTTAAATTAAGCTCTTAAAGATAAGAAGAAGGCATCAATCATGTCTGTGGGCAAATTAAGCTGTTACATATTACAGTCATCTCGTTTTAAGTGTGCTAAGGCTCTTCTAATTTGCATTTTGTTGTGTTACAATTTTGCTCCGGGCCTGTCTCCACAGCAAATAAGGTAGCTGTGCATGGCAGCTTCTGGTTGGCATAAAGTGTATGTCAGAGTCAAGCTGCTTCACTAATCAGCTTGCTGGGCTAGATACATGATAGGCCATGTGAAGACATTTAGGCTGCATTGCATGTAACTGTATACACAGAAAATATAGTACCTTCCAACTATCCTAATTCTCCTTGGAAATGCAGTGCAGTGAGGTTCTAGTGACCTCTAAAGGCAGATTTCATGAGATGTGTAGCCTTCAGTACAGTATTCCCTAAACCTGATTCATACTGACTTTACATATTATATATTATTTTTTTTACTGTAATCTCATAGTAGGAAAACACTTCTGAAATTAACATTTAACTCTCCGTGTATTTATATAGATCTATATTATATTTTATATTAAACATATATACATATAGATTTTTACATACATAAAATCTGTATGTACAAATAAGCACACTTTCAAAATAAAACATATACAGTTCACTCTTCAGCATAAGAACACAACATATAATTTCAAATACCTTTGCTCTATTGCTTTCATATGTGTAACAAACAATGCTTTAGAGGAAAAATTAGCTGAAGGACAAACAATCCCTTGCATATAAGGTTTGTTTTAGAAAAAGGTGACTGCAAGAGATATTTGGAAATTACATTTTCTTTTTACTCCCTCTTTTTCCCACGGACGAAGAGAGAAGTTTAAGGAGAGGGGGGCAATGGCAAAATGAAAGACCTATAAAGTTGAATAGTGCAAGAGATAATAACTAATGGTAAAGGTCCTTGCATATGTATACCACCCTGCCTCTGGCACTAATCCTGGCTTTAGGGATCTGAAATTTCCTAAAGATGTATTAGTGTCTTATACACATGTGCTCTTGTGCACTCATAATCCTTTTCACTAGGTTCTTAGCTGCATGCTTTGTATTTAAATTTTCCTTCTGACCAAGTAAATCCCTTTGGATGAAGTGACAGGAGCTTTTCAGCACCCATAGCTGGGTGACAGCTGGTGCAGAGTCTCTGAAAGACTGCAAAGTGTTTCTTACTAGCTTTTTTCAAGACCGGTGTCAGCCACCAGCTGAGCGATTTGTAAGTCCTTCTTTGGGCATCAGTCTGCTGAAGAGCCTCACACTAAATGCTAAAATACTACAATGGATATATAAAAGACAATATCTGTGCTACAGCGTAACTGTGCTTTTAATTGGGTACTTATTTATTAAAATGAACATTGCATTTCCAGTCAGTATTACATAACCTTAAAAGTCTAGGGTGAGACAAGTTTAGAAATGGTCATCAGGATGCATTTTTATAAAATAGAGTGCATAAAAGAGTATTCCAACTCATCAACTGTAATATACATATTATATGAAAATGTGTTACTTATTGATTTACTAAGAATAACTGCCTTGTGCGAATAAATAATAATTTTCTTTCAGTGCCCTGCCATTTAATCATTACACACTTGATTTCTAGAGACTATGTAAGTATGCATAATTATTAAAGAAACAAGAATTTTAAATATTTGACATATTAAACTATATTGAGATACAGGATTTCCAAAGCAAATGGAATTTATTGTTATATTCTATTTCTTTCCTCTCCATATATGAAGTAGTATTACTTTCAATATAAACATTTCTATGTGCCATAATAATAATAATCATTTCTCAGATCAGGAAGAATTTTTGCATGATCTAAACACATTATGCTTATTAACTATTAACTAATTAAAAAGTTCAAAGTATTTTGAAATTATGAATGATTGTTTTTGAAAAATATGCTGACAGTGAAATGTATATTTTCAAACATATTTTGAATTTGTTTTAAAAAATAAGCCAAAACAAAATTATTTCTCATTAGTGAGGTTAATAATAAAAAAAATCTTAATTTTAAGGATTTCTTTTTGCCTCAAAAGTTAATAATTCTGACATCCCAACAAGATGATTTATTTTTCTTAAAATAACACAGGTTTATACTGCACATTGGCAAATAAACCAATATATGCAACATGCTTTTGAACGTAAATTTTAGTACAAAGTAGCCACAGAAAAATGATTCTGCAAATCAGAGATCTTTATTCATTAAATTAATTTTACATTTTTTCAACCACTGGTTCAGACATGTTTAAACCTTCTTCGTATTAAGCTTAAAAACCTTGTGAGAAAGTTGTGTAACTGTAGTAATACAAATATTGAACAATTGATACAGATTATGGACTCATTTTTAAATGAAAAAGTCCTTAAATGACAGTGCAACATTTGTGTATAAATGAATTTTATGGTTTTATATATATTTTATATATATATTTTAAATAATGTGGTTTAGTATGCAAATAGTTACCAAGTGCATGCTGAAATTAACTGCATCTCAATCTCTGTTTAAAGTCAGACACTGTAAATATAGTTTTTGAATTTAAGTTAATAAAACATAATACAAAAGAATAGTATAAAGTGATGTTTATTATATTTAAGGTATAGAGATATGTTTTTAATATGTTGCTAACGTTGCATAATTAATTGTTATTAGCTTAAACAAATGTACTGTAGACTTACGTATTCATGCTTTTTAATGGATATCATGCCAAAAATGTTCCTTTATTCAGTAAATTAACATTTATATTTATGACACAGTTAATGGTTATTAGTAAAATGAAAGAGTTCAGTTTATAATTAAATACTTCCATGTAGCTCTAATTATAACTTAGAGCAAGACATCTGTGGAAATGTCTTAAACATTTGAAGGTATTCATACACTTTGTTGCTGGAAGATGTTTACAGAATCCTAAAAATTTGGGCTTTAAGATTTTTTTTTCTTCTATTTAGAGCATGTGTCTTACAATTAGTGCCTATTTTAATACATGAAGGCACAGATACATAGAATGGGAATTCAGCAAAGATTCACTTGCAGCCACGTTGCAAAAAATAGTTTTCAGCATTTTCTAACCTCATGAATTATTAAAAGGAAAAGTAGAACAATGTTTATGAAAGATCCACAAAACATTCCTTCCAAAACAAATATTTCATAGAGTTAAACTATTGATATGTCTTTCCACTGAATTACAAAATGTTATATTGAGGACCAGTGTAACCCTTATGTCATCTAATCAGCTTCTGACTAGAATGTATGTGCTACATTTATTGTCCATTTCTTTTAAAAATCCTGAACATTGTAAAAAAAAAAAAAAATTATTCTTGCTTCCTGTACTTAAGGCTGTTTTCCTGCTTCCATGTGAACAAAATATGAAGCATACCTGTATATTTGGTGTCTGTTTACATTTCCTGTAATGTAGTCATTAAGCATACAACGTAGACCTAAAGGATGTCAAAACTGACAAGCACACTATGATTGATGATGCTGTGCTAGACTAATTCTTACCAGGTGTAGTGTGCTGTGAATTCAAATGTAGTTCACATTTCTTAGTTGGACTGGTTAAGTTGCTGATTATCAAAGTTCCTTGACTTTCCAAGCCATTAAATCCATCTTCCACATGAAGACTTTATTTCTTTTACATTGTAAGCCCAACCTTATACCACGTACACAGTTGTTTGCAGGATCAAAACCAAGGACATATGCTAAACTAAAATTTAGTTTAGTTTTAGTTTACTGTTGGTGTTAACTCAAATGTTCTTGTATTTGTTTTTTGTTTTATTATTATTGTGTTAAATTAACACAAATGATGAATAGTGGATTCATTTAAATCATGGGGATGTAATTAATTGCTAAGAACACTAAAGGTTGTTTCTTACTTGTGTTTCTAATGGAAGCACAAGTGAAAATTATAGTAACCCTAGAACGAGGATAAACTGAAATGTACTTTTAGTTGTTCCATGCCAGCTTCTCCTCTGATTGGCAACTGCCATTTTTCCCAGAGAAGCGGGCAGGCTGATCCAATTGCCAACTGAATTTCACTAGTAGCACATTTGGACTTGTTAGACCTTCAGTCACTGCTCAGAATGACTGTGTCTATGCTGACTTTGTCGGCACCAATGTTTGTACCAGTTCTGCTTCCTGGGTTATTTAAAATGGGCGTGGCTGGTCAATTACAGACTTAAGCCCCTAATGGACAGTTAGGTTGTCAGTCTGACAGGTAAGCCTTTGCTGATGCCAGAGCATCAGTCTAGCAGACCACTTCTATGAGCAGACACTGGAGAATAGTAACACAGCAATTGATTTCAAATCTGCTTTTATCAGTGTTGTTTTCTAAACAAAACACAACAGAAAGACTATATAACCCCTTGGTGACAGAGGACGGACTAGGTAAAAACGAGCACTGAAAGCGGAGTTTTTCCGCTTTCAGTGCTCTAATGGTATTGTAACGATGCTTCCGTATGGAAGCATCGTACAATACTGAAAAAAATACCCGTCGGCATTTCGATCGCTCCGGAGAGCGATTGAAATGCCGGTTTTAAAGGCACAGTGCCTTTAAAACGATGGGCATTAAAAACCGAGCATAGGAAGTACATTTTTCGCTTCCTATGCTCAGTAAGTGTTTCTGATTGCCCCGCAAGTCGAGGCAATCAGGAACACAAAAAAAAAAGCATGATCTTGGTCACTGTGCAAGAGCACAGGAGGCAGGAAGTACCTGCTTCCTGTGCTCTCTGGCTGTCACACGAGGCAATCAGTGACTGCCAGGCACACTGACAAGCAGTGGGGATGCTCTGATGAGCACCCCCACTGCCTGATCAGATCAATATTAACCCTATATTGATCTGACCAGTTAGGTTCTGCCTCCCTCTTCTCACATTTTTTTAGTGAGGGAGAGAGACAGATCAAAGTTATAAAAGTAAGTAAAAGTACAAAAAAAATAATAAATACACAACACACAAATAATAAAACAATAAAAAAAAATTATTAAAGCAATTTCCTGCGTTTAACCCCTTCCCTTACAAAGGCTGGTGGTAGAATTAGTACATATACAGTATTAAAATACCACCATTTGAAAATACCTTATGATGTATATTTTCCAAAAATATATGGTTTGATGGGGTAAAATTCATTGGACGGCTTCAAAAATGTTCCAAATGGAATATGGGCGCAAGCTGACTACATGTCAAAATTCCAGGTGGAATTGCGCACCACCTAAATGTGGCCTTTTAGCCCCAAAACAAACCAACAAACCTATGCATGGGGGGTATCCCTGTACTCAGGAAATGTTGCTGAACACATATTGAGGTGTTGGTTGGCAGTGGCAAATACCAGAATCTGAAAATTCCTGCCTGAACTACAATGTGTGTGGGGAAAAAATGACATCCCAACCCTTTGACATAGGTTGGTGGTAGAATTAGCACTTGGATTGTGTTAAAATACCACAATTTTAAATACCCTAGGATGTCTAGTTTTCCAAAATATATGGTTTGATGGGGTAAAATACTTTGACAGGCTTCAAAAGTGTCCCAAATGGAACATGGGCGCAGGCTGACTACATGTCAAAATTCCAAGTTGGAAATGCACCCCCCCCCTAAACGTGGCCTTTTAGCCCCCAAACAACCCAATAAACCTATGCATGGGTGGTATCCCTGTACTCAGAAGATGTTGCTGAACACATATTGGGGTGTTGTTTTGCACTGACACATAACAGGATCTGTGAATTCATGCTCGAAGTACAATGTATGTGGAAACAAAACATTAACAAAATACTAACCTAAAATTTGATAAAGGCTGGTGGTAGAATTAGTGCATGGAAAGTGTTAAAATACTACCATTTAAAATACCCTAGGGTGTCTAGTTTGCTAAAATGTATGGTTTTGTGGGGTAAAATACACATTCTGGCTTCACAAATGTCCCAAATGGAACATGGGCGCAGGTTTTCTAACCTAACCAACCTATACATGGGTGTTATCCCTGTACTCAGGAGATGTTGCTGAACACATATTGAGGTTTTGTTTGGCACTGACATATAACAGGATCTGTGAATTCATGCCCAAAGTACAATGTATGTGAAAAAAAATTACTACCCAAAACATTGACATAGGCTGGTAGTACAATTAGTGCATGGAAAGTGTTAAAATACTACCATTTGAAATACCCTAAGGTGTCTAGTTTTAAAAAATATATGGCTTTGTGGGGTAGAATACACTTTCTGGCTTCAAAAATGTCCCACATGGGACATGGGTGCAAGTTTTCTGCATATCAGAATTCCAAGTTGGAAAACCAAAAAGCGCACCTCTCAAATGTGGCCTTTTAACCCCCAAATAACCTAACCAACCTATACATGGGTGGTATCCCTGTACTCAGGAGATGTTGCTGAACACATATTGAGGTGTTATTTGGAAATACCCCTTCACATTTTAAGGTAATGTTTACCTAAATTGCAATCTATGTGAAAAATTAAAAAAAAAAAACTTTGCTGCAAACTTTGCCAAAGATTGGTTGTAAAATGGCTACATGAAATGTGTCAAAATACCCCAAGGTAAATGCCCTGAGTGGTCTAGTTTTCAAAAATATGTACATGTTGGGGGTCATTCATGGATTTAGTACAGAAATCAGTGTTACAATGTCACTATCGCTAATTTTGAAAAAAAGGATTTTAAAATAGCTTTGCACTACTTATTGTTCTGGCTCTGTAACATGAATAAAAAAGCACAAAAACACAAAACATGGGCTATTTATGAACTCAGGACATATATTAGAAACTATTTAGCAGTGTTTTTTTGTTGTCTCTTGTACATGAGTATACATTTTTTTTTAACATCAAATTATATGCTATTATCAAAATAATGGGATCAAAAGAAAGCCCATCTTATAACGATAAAAACGATATATAGTTTGTGTGGGTACACTAAATGAGACAGAAATAAATTACAGCAAAACACAAACACCTCAGAAATGTTAAAACAGCCCATGTCACCAAGCGTCGGACAAGCCAAAAAAGTCATGTCACTAAGGGGTTAAAAAGTTGTAGAGTCAGCAAAACAGAAACAATGTATTAATAGTTTAAAAAAAAACAACCTGACATTACATTGTCTTTAAATATGCAATATTTATGTGTGAAAAGAGATACTGCCCTTCAGAAAAAAACAGCTACTGAAGTTTATAAGTCTGGAACAGGGTACAACGGCTTAGGTATTCCACCAAACATCAGCAAGATAAATTCTAATATATAGAGGAGTCTTTTGCCTCAGCTAAGGTTAGGGATCCTGGGCAAACATGACATTTATGGCAAGTAGAAAGCTGATGCTATCTAAGAATATGAATGCTAATCTAGTGTCAGGCATTGTCAAAGTGACAATACAAGGACACTAGTGATTGTAGCAATGTCTTTGAAGATCCAAAGAATACCAATTGTCTGTCACAAAGTCCATATAAACATATAGAAACACAAAAATATTGATTTCACAGGACGACTGTAACTGCTTCATAGTCTCTCACGACATGCTCTTTGTGTGTGTATGTGTGTTTGTATATTTGTGTGTGTGTGCACAAAGATCAACAAAGAAGATACTTGTGCCTGGCACATCATGCAGTAAGACACATCCAAATGTTCTCCCCATACCCCCCCCCCCCCCCCTCCCATGAGGCGAGAGCGGCAGAAGTGATAAGAAATCACCTTTGTCACCCTGTTACAGGTGCATGACTGCCCCTAGAGACAGTCAGCAACATTACATAAAAAAGGAATGAATAACACTAGCTCTACTAACCCTAGATCTAGGGTTAGGGTTACAATTCACCACAATAATAATAACTAATATTGCCCTATAACTTGCAAAAAAAACCATAAAAACATGGAAACATTGGTATTTCTAAACTCAGGACAAATATTAGAAACTACCGTATTTGCTTGAATATAAGATGACCCTGATTATAAGATGACCCTATAGGAAAAAAGTTTAACTTGTATATATTCACATGTATATTGCTTTTTCATATTTAATAAAAATTATGATGTAAAAAAAATGCATTGTTTTTGTTTACTTTTATTTGCCCATCTGCCTCCAGACATAGCCAATGCTGTCCCTACCCCCCAGACTTAACCAGTCCTGCCTCCCCATCCCTACCCAATGCTGCCTCCCCCTCCCTAACCAATGCTACCTCTACCCCAGACTTGCCCAATGCTGCCTATCCCGCCTCCCCTAGATGTCTGTACATATCATGCAGACATCTACCCAATCTTCCTGGTGGTTAGTGGAGGCAGCTGGTGGATGTCTGCATGATACGCGCAGACATCCTCCTATGCTGCCCAACACTTCAGTCTTCTATGACGGACTGAAAAAAGGTCATGTGACCTCCCGGTTCTGTCATAGAAGTGCCGGTGAGCACCAGAGGATGTCTGCGTGCGTTGTGCAGGCATCCACCAGCTGCCTGCGAGTGGGAGCCAGGTCCTCTGCAGCTCTGCAGGGGACCTGGATTCCAGTCTTATAGTCATACCTCTATTTGAGGTCTAATTAAAAGCTGAACCTCGAATGTAAGATGAGAGGCATTTTTAAGAGCATTTGCTCTGAAATAAACCTCGTCCTATATTCTAGGAATAAAAGATTTTTCATGCCAAAGTTATAAAATGTGGGGTGTTTTGCATTGTGTATGTTTTTTTTTTATAGTACGTGATGTGATATGATGAAAAAAATTGGTATCTAAAGAAAGCCCTATTTATTGCAATAAAAAAACACTATATAATTTGTGTGGGTACATTAAAATAGAAAGAGGGAAATTGCAGCTAAACACAAACACCTCAAAAATGTTAAAACATCAATTGTCCAGAATGACCACAAAAGCCCCAAATTGCTGGTCCTTACGGAGTTAAGGGAGCAATTATTTTTTGATACATGGGCACTTTGTGTCGCTTAAAGGAACACTACCACTTACATATGATGTGACTAGATTATCTGTGCCTTTAAAACAAACACATATATAAGACATAAGTTTTTTCTATGTTTGAATTAATTGCATATAAAAATACAAATAAAATGAGTTGTCTATCTCCTGCATTTTGTGAATTTTACCCATGATGCAACATTCTCCAAAATCTTCCAGCAAGTCTCACTTTACAACTGTGGGCAGAGCCCTCGTGAGGATGTCATAAGATACACCCCTGCGATCTTACTGGCTCCTATGTATCACTAGTGGGCAGGGCTAGGTGGATGTGTACAACTTTTTTTTACCTGCCTTCCAACACAAAAAGTGCATCTTTCTGGAAGAGACTTGAACAAACAGTCATGTAATACTTACATAACCCTTCCATTCAATGCCAGTGTATGGGGTGGCACCCAAAAACATTATATTTAACAAAATGGAGGTCCCCAGTCACACTTGCTTAGTAAAATATTTTATTAAATAAACTCAAATAACAAAAACAAAAGAAATATCTGAAATTAAAAATGCCAAATAAAAAAAATAACACATTTACATTTTTTGGTGGGAGTGTTCCTTTAACCATTTTTAATAAATAAGAAAGAGACTAGAGTGGGAGAGAGAGAGACTACAGAGGTGAGAAAGAGAGAGAGACTACACAAGGGGAGAGAGAGTGAGACTACAGAGAGGAGAGAGAGACTACAGAGTGGAGAGAGACTACAGAGGGGAGAGAGAGAGACTAGAGAAAATGGAAAGACAATAAAGAGAAAATGCAGTAAGAATTAAAATAGTGAGAGTATTTATGATCTTTGACTCTGGTTTACTGCTTAAGTTAGTGTGTGAAGATTCAGCCACCAATAGCTTTGTATATTATAAAAGTTGCCATCTTAAGAGATGGAAAAATAACACCCACTTTTTTCCTAAAAAGAAACTGTTCCTTATTTGATGATTTTGCAAATATAGGTACAAATCTTAGATGAACGATCTAAAAAAGCAAAGGCAAAAAATCTCCTTACTAAAACCATGTACAAAGAAATTAACCAAGAAAAGGAAAAACTTTACGTGCCTCTTTTAGTATCCGCTTTAGCCTGCAGCGTCATACTCGCTCCAGGATGTCTGCAGGGTTTCTTCAGTTCCTGTTCTCAACTCACTGGATACAACATCTGCCTGTACAGGGTTTTGGAATGAGGCTGTATTAACCTGGGGTCTCAAACCACTGGGGGGATGCTGTCACCCGATACCAAACACTGTATCTCCTATATTGCAAATGAGCACCGAAATATGGGCACTCACAATCTAATGCCATCCAGGACCCCTGTGTGGGACACCATCTGTCAATTGTTATTTATAAAAAGATAGAAACATATATTGTGCTATTGCATTTTCAGTTTTTTGTTGGAAAATGATCTTTTGGATACCTGAGACTGCACTTGATGTAGCTATTTAGCCTGCCTTTTACATGGACTTTGCCATAAAACAGGAAATCATGAGAGGGTTACAGTAGTTAAGGGGAAAAAAGAGAGGATAACTTTTGGTCTCTTTAGTATGACATGGGTGAATGGGAACATTGTAGATTACAGGTTTTGTTGAGGGATAAAAGATGACTAAATGAGTGGTATGAAAAGACCCTAGAGGGTCTAAGAGGAAATCTGAACATAAGACCTTTAAGATGACCCTGAGAGCTCCCATCATTATAACTACTATTTTCTGGCACGTGTGGTGTTTTGGATTGTGATTACTTAGTAGAAGATCGTGATGAGCTAGGTAAGGTAAATTCAATATAGATTTCCTGAGGATACACAATAACGCTATGTTGGACAGGGATCCTTAACCAGGATGTCTCCACTGTGCTCCTGACGACTTCTGCAAAGACAGTGCAGACTCTTCAAAGCATAAAACCATCTGAGCATCTAAGCAGAATGTTTTTTGATGGTGTAGTAATAAAGAGTTGACGTGATTTAAGGGAAGCTGACAGCCACAAAATGTAAGATTTTTGTAGTTTATATTTGTAATGAAAGCCATTCCAGTAGTCAGGATATATTGTAACAGATAAGCTGTAAATGAAATGTTATCTTTATCAATTTACTCTAAGAAACAAAATAATTAATTAGTTTCACACTGTTCATTATAGGTTAAAAGTGCAATAAAAAGAATTAAAAGCATGGTTGCAGTTATGCTATTCTATTGATGTTAACATTTTCTTTTTACTTTTATGTTAAATGTTTAGCTTGCTTCACTTAAATCTACTCCTGTAACTGATGAAATATCATTCCTCTTAACATCAAAAGACCTACCCTGGATCTTATCAGTAATATTAATTATAAATCCACAGAAACACCCTTTCTATCTTTTGAGGGGATTTTGTTATATCTTAGGGTGAACAGGTCTGTTCTTTATTTTTATGTTAGCTATCACACTGTGCTGAGTTCTCAAAAAAACTAATTTTAAACAATGAAAGTGTCAGAAGCCAAGTGAGAATGAAACAGTGAATAGCACCTTTAAAACACATGACTTATTAGGCGTCATGGCTGAGATATTCCAGCAAGTGCCGTTGAGGACCCTTCTCCCCAATATTATTGTGTGACAGTCAAATCTGTAATTCCCCTATTGAATGTGGCTGACCAGTGCTATGTGGGCCAAAGATAGTGTGGTGGACAGTGGACCATAGAGGGCTATTGGGATGGTGGCAGTATGTGGTAATATGCTGAGAGGTCAGAAGGCTATGTGTTAATTTGACCACTGTGGCATAATGCTTGCAATCATGTCACTGCCTAATGCACTCACTTATGTAAAGGTACCCTTTCATATCCACAGTGAAGAATGTTTCATTGCCAATCAATGTGGCCCCCACAGAGGCCTGATCTCAACATCTGTTTGTCTGGGTTTACATGAAGAGAGAGAAGCTGAGGCTGTTTAAATTCACAGAAAAACTGTGTTTAGTTCTCCAAGATGTTTTGAAACAACCTACCTACCATAAAAAATACCTGTGTAGAAGAGTACCTAGACAAATGTGGACTGTTTTGAAGACAAAGGTTGGCCATACCAAATATTGCTAGTTTATTTATATTTTTCATCAAAAATGAAACTATTAACATTTGTTTTGAAAACATTTTTCCTTTACAGCATTTTGGCCTAAAACTTTTGCATACTACTTTATACGTATTTATTTATACTGAAACTGAAACAGGACTGGTAGTGGAGACTGGCAGTTGAGCCTGGACTGGAAGCAGAGACTAGCAAGTGAGACCAGAATCATTCCGAATTCTGCCTCCGAAATGTCATAAACAAACTCTCTCATAATAGCCAATTCAGGATCATTGATGATCCCGGAATTGTCTAATATAATGGACCATTCAAATCATAAATATGATCTTAAGTAGGTCGAAATTGAATTGATTTCATTAAGAAGTCATCTGAATGAAGCTCAATTATTGGGCTATCTGATTCAAACCCAATGTCTCCCTCTGCCTTAAAGCAATCATCTCCCCATGGTCTTCTATCAACCTAACAATACCTCTATTACCCCCCCAAAAAAACTTTTTTTTTAAACTCTTTTCCTTTATCCAAATACCCTACCCCTCTAGGGTTAATGTTCTACTTTTTTATATATTTAGTATTAATTAGTTAGGAGATTAGTCATATTAGATTACTACACTGAACAGAATTATAAACACAACACTTTTGTTTTTGCCCCCATTTTCCATAAGCTGGACTCAACGATCTAAGACTTTTTCTGTGTATACAAAAGACCTATTTCTCTCAAATAGCGTTCACAAATCTTTCTAAGTCTTTGTTAGTGAGCACTTCTCCTTTGCCGAGATAATCCATCCACCTCACAGGTGTGGCATCCACCTCACAGGATGGCCACAATAAAAGACCACTCTAAAATGTGCAGTTTCTGCAACATGAGGTGATGATCGTGTATGAATGGCACAAGAATGGGCCTGAGGATCTCGTCACGGTATTGCTGTGCATTCAAAATGCCATCAATAAAATGCACCTGTGTTGGTTGTCCATAACATATGCCTGCCCAAACCACAACCCCACCGTCAGCATGGGCCACTCAATCCACAATGTTGACTGCAAACTGCTCACCCACACAACGCCATACACACTGTCTGACATCTGCCCTGTACAGTGAAAACTGGGATTCATCTGTGAAGAGAACAACTCTCCAAAGTGACAGATGCCATCGAATGTGAGTATTTGCCCACTCAAGTCGGTTACAGCGACGAACTGCAGTCAGGTTGAGACCCCGATGAGGACAACGAGCATGCAGATGAGCTTCATTGAGATGGTTTCTGACAGTTTGTGCAGAAATTCTTTGGTTATGCAAACCAATTGTTGCAGCAGTTGTCCGGGTGGCTGGTCTCAGATGATCTTGGAGGCGAAGATGCTGGATGTGGAGGTCCTGGGCTGATATGGTTACACATGGTCTGCGGTTGTAAGACCTGCTGGATGTACTGCCAAATTCTCTGAAACGCCTTCAGCCCTGGTGGACATTCCTGCAGTTAGCATGCCAATTGCACGCTGTGGCATTGTGCTGTGTGATAAAACACATTTTAGAGTGGCCTTTTATTGGAATAATCATGCTGTCTAATCAGCATCTTGATATGGCACACCTGTGAGGTGGATGGATTATATAATGAGAACTGCTCACTAACACAGATTTAGACAGATATGTGAAAAATATTTGAGAGATATAGGCCTTTTGTGTACATAGAAAAAGTCTTAGATCTTTAAGTTCAACTCATGAAAAATGGGGGGAAAAACAAAAGTGTTGCATTTATAATTTTGTTCAGTGTACAAATAGATTGCTAATTGGTTGCTTTCATTGGTTTGGGGGGCTAGAGTAAGGGAAGAGATGTGTGGAGGGCATTGCTTTAAATGAGGCATTCTGTTGATCACATCCTTTTTTTTTTCTGCAGCCATCACATTTTGCAATAACTTATACCAATGTATTTACTTTTTGTTAAAATATAACTTGTATTTAAAGATATTAAAATTTCAAAATACAAAACTCATAAAAAGTGTTAGCATATCGAGGAAATCCTATAAGATCCAGCAGTCATTCAATTTGAAACAGCAACCATCTGAATGAGTATGAGCAATACACTGCTACACCTTCCAATGCCACTTTGTTTCCAGCCATTAATTTTTTCATATACTCATGAGTAAGAATACCAGGAAAACACAAGTTACTTTGATATGCTTGGCGCAAATAAACTTACTGTTCATATTACAAAAGATTTGTGTTAATATTAAAAGCACAATCTGCTTTTTTTGGCACAAAGGTGGATTCTTTCAATTGACTATGATTTCATTCAAGTCAAATGAGAGCAGAAAAGAGTTGAGTGAATTTTCCTTTAAAACTTGCTTTATTACTCACTTCTTTCTAGTTGCTGGTAGGTGATGACCGCCCTTGCAGTCAAGGCAATTGCTTTGTGTGGGACTTGATTATTTTAGGTCTGCTCATTCGTTTTGAGCAAGGCACAGTTAATGAGCAGAGAAATGAAAACTACTTTGAGTCATCGTTTGTTTTTGGCAGTATGTGACACTTTTATTCCACTCAAGTCATTGTTTATGTAATTGCTCTAGGCTGTCTCTGCAGAGAAAGAAGAAGATAAAGAAAAGCATGTATAGTTTGTCAAATGTTAAAATAAATTAATTGATATCTTTTAGGCCATCACCAGGGTTAGATTGCAGTACAGAGGCTAGGTAACATTCCAAATCTGGTCATCTCTTTCAACACCAATTCCTTTTAACTCTGAGGTACAAGACATAGCAATTACAATCACAATCTCAAAGTTTAAATAACGCTGATCAGAAAACTGTTGGATCTGAAAATACATACTAATAAACATGTCAGCATAAATTAAATTGTATTTAATAATTGAAATTGAAAGTCATCTGCTGCACTGCACCAAAGTTAAAGGTACAATGCTACTAGATAGACATAAGTAGTTCCCTGGCTCCTAAGAGAGGTACAGCTGGACAGAGGTGGCTCTAGACTTTGTGAGGCCTTAGGCGAAAGTCGAACGAGGCCCTCACGGACACACATTATTAAATAAATTATATGCAAGTGAAATAAAAATGAACTGTAGAAATAGCATATTTCAAGATCAGACTCAAATCCCAGCTTCTAGAAATGAACAGCTCCTAGAATTTTATTTGTCTCATAATTATTCTACAAACATCTATAAACATTTGGTATAGATACAATTGTGTGCGGCTGACTAACTCACATTGTTATTGCTGTGTCCTAAATGTAAACACTAACACATATCACACAGTCATTCATAGACACACTCAGTGAGCACACACTGACTCACAGACACACTCAGTCAGTACACAATCACACTCAGCCAGCACACTCTCACAGATACACTCAGAAAGACAATCACAATCACACACTAACAGAAACACTCAGCCAGAAGGAAAGGTGCTCAATGTTGTCTCACAGACCACGTTGTGCTAGAGGATTAGAACTTTGTTCTTCCTCACAGCACGAGATGCACTGTGATTTAGCCATTCAATATGCCAGAATTTTGCCACTCTATGCCAGGATGGATCTTGCCCCTCAATATGCCAGGATTTTGCCACTCTATGCCAGGATTTTGCCCCTCAATATGCCAGAATTTTGCCACTCAATATGCCAGGATTTTGCCATTTAATATGCCAGGATTTTGCCCTTCAATATGCCAGGATTTTGCCCCTCCCATCATTATGCCGGATTTTGCCCCTTCACTGTGCCAATATTTAGCCACTCATTATGCCAGGCTTTGCTCGTTTGTGCCACCCTCCTCCCCCTTCCCTAGTACTTACTTCCACGCTGCTCTCCATTGTTTCGTCCGTGCATCTTCTCTCCTGCACAGAGGAAGGTGGCAGTCAAGATTTGAGCTGGCTGGTAAACAAATATATACACATACCAAAAAACACAAATAATTATGACTAGTGTTATAGGAGAACATATTAGTATAAAATAGAGGACTTAGAAAACATAATCAGCAGTAACAGTGATAAAATTACTGCATCCTAGACTACTAGGACAAGACCTCTAAAAATCTGATGTAAGGCATAATTCAAATGTTGACATAGCTATCAGTGTATATCCACTTGTACAATAGGTATATGTATTCCCCAGGGATTCAGCCTGTTGGGAGTCATCCTTCAAATATATACTCATGACCATAGTGAGCCAACTCCAACATTTTTGGTCTCAGGGATCCAGTGCCTCAGAAAGAAGTAAAAACAAGCATAAACATGGATTTTGGAAACATTTCCAGGTTCAAATAAAGAGAATAACTTTACCAAAGAGAAATGTTCTTCTACAGACTTTAAACTGTTCCAATCTCCACCGCCTTGTGTAGTCCAATCTGATCATAGTTTTGACCTAAAACCTGAAAGAGTGGTACTTTTATCCAAGCCCTGTCAAGCTGGTCTTCAACCGGTGCTTAGTGTCAGGACAATTCTTTTTTGTTTATATTTTATTGACTTCATTATCTGTATCTTGAAAAACACTTTTCTAAATATTTGTCTATGAAGCAGTTTACGGTGTTTTGTTCTATGCAAATGTAAAATACTGTACTTATCGGATTATACTAATTAAGAGATTTTGTTTCTACTTATTCAGAAATGCAGTTTGCATGTTTAATGTTTTTAAAACACCTTAACTAAAACAATCTGTGTAACTGTAGGTAAAGTATCTTTTCTTTTAAAGTGAACTTTGTAAGCATTAATTACTAACGTTTCTTGTATTATGCAAATAGATTTTTGGTACACAAAGTGGTCTGTCATGATTCAAGCCATGATGCCCATGTTTTCTTGTAGGTTTACCAACCTGCTATCATTGTTTAGCCTCAGTTCTGGTAACCTTGACAATTAAGCTAATTCTCCACAACTGTGTCTAGTCAGGTGCCTGTTTCTCAGCCTATAAAAGTCACTTCTGTGCTTCTGTGGTTGTTATCTGCCCTGTAATCAAGTCTGATTCTTCTTATGTTTGCAGTATACGTTATGTAGCCTTCTCCTATCGACTGACCTCATCTTGTTTGACTATGCCTTATTCGCTTACATTTTTTGCTCAACCCTGCTACTGCTATTTTTAAGACCAGGCGATCACTCAAATCTCAGATGCTCAACTATCTGGGAAGTGAGTTATTGTTAATGGCAGAAAATCTTGCTTGCCCAGTTGCTGGCCTAAAAAACCTGGATATTTATCAGTATCCTTACAACTTACTTCTGTTGCAACATACAGTTTTGTGTTCACTTGTCACAACACCTATGATTAAGCGTGGCAACACGTGAAACGCGTAAGGTGGTCTTCCCTTAACCCAGTGTTTTGTCTTTGGATTGTTTCTCTGTTTTTTATGCACCCAATAAAGCACCTTTGTATCCATTACGTCTGGAGAGTGGAGTGCACAACCTTTTTTACTAGTGCGTTGCTTGCGTCTTATCAACGATTTGGAGCACCTGCCCTCCTGATGAATGTAAACGTGAGTGGAGCCGGATTATGCTTTTTCTTTGAATAACTAAAAATTTCTCTTATACGTTCAGCCATATTTAGAGTCAATACAACACCCAAAAACTATTAACTAACAAAAACTAAAACTACAGCACCCATACACTACTAACTCAGGTTAGGATAACAGCCATAAAGTTATTCAACCACAATCTTGTCAAGCTTATTCCAACCAACAGAGTTATTACTTAAATTGTCCATAGTGTGAATTGGTATAGTGCCATGGGATCCATAAGCACTAATTACTGTGTACTTAGAGTTACATTTGATACCTAGTTTTCATCCCAAATCCTACGTATAACGAGGAATAACTGACGCGTGCAATTTATAACCCCCTGGAATCATAATACCATACTTGGATAACAGTAGAAAACAAACAAAGGCATCCATAATCATTTTTTATTGTAAATGTATAGCTAAAATGTGTCTATACCATGTATAATATACGCCATCATTGTACAAAACACATAATAGCATTATGTCTGTTAATGCCTGATGAAGATTTGTGCTATCTCTTCCTCAAGATAAGTATTTTGCATGCGTAACTGAATGCCCACGTTTTATTTGTAATACACCTTCAGCAGCAGGATTAAAGGAACACTACCATGAAATTGTTTTATTACATTCAATTTTAAATACAGTCTAAATTGAATAAACTAATGTTTGGCACAATAAAGATATTACATTTGATCAAACTGGAGCTTTTCATTACAAATTACTTGTGTTTAGATTTATTTACCTCTAGCACTCAAGCTATTCAAATCTTGTCTAACTAACTGAGGTAAAAATTAGTACTTTATTTTCATTTATTTCCACTGGAGATATGTTTCAAAGTACTATCGTTAATGCTACAGGTGTTCTTATTATATGTAATGCCTTTATGTGCTACTATTGAAGTGCTAATCACTTCTTTTAGACATGAGTTTAAAGATATTTTAGCAATAACAAAATCCATATATATTTTGGAAAGGTTTGGGGTAAATAGTTCTCTGAATTTATTACCACTGCCCTGAACACATACAATTTTGTGAAATAGAGCAGATTCAGCAAACAGAAATAAAATGAATAAAACAACAACAGAGTCATCTAAGCGATATGATTGAAAATATTGAGCATGATCTATTACTTTCCATTGAGCTGTTGCTTCCACTGTGCACACAATGTTGACATTTCAGAGTTTTCTGCCGGTTTGAACTTTTCCATTTTGTGTATTATGTTTATTGTTTGACATCGTTTATTAGTAGTTAGATTATATATTTAGAAAAAATGATAATACTAGCAGCATGAGACAAAAGTGTAAGGCTCTACTACTTATAAGTAAGTAAAATGGGGGTCTACTCAATCAAATAGAACTACAGGGAATTGAGATGGGAATTTCAAACTTAATGGTAGAAATGGTAGAATTTTTCCAACTCAACTACTTTAAAAATTCTTGTCTCAAGTCCCTGCTTTTCTCTCTTTATTGAGTAGAACCTATGATGTTTTCTAAATCTGCCAAATGAACTCTTTTATGAAGATTGTATTACATTTCATTTCTATATATTTACTTACAATATATGGATAAAGGTATTGGCACACCTGGCCATTACACCAACAGGAACATTTATAACAATGCATTCAAATACATAAACATTAATATTTGGTTGGCTCCCCTTTCCAGCTATAATAGCTTCAAATCATCTGGTAAGCCTTTCCACAAGACTTTGGAGAACGTGAACATGTTTGCCCGTTCATCCAGTAGAGCCTGTGTGAGGTCAGGCACTGTTATTGGACAAGAAACCCTGGCTTGAAATCTTTATTCCATTTCATCCCAAAGGTGTTTTATAGGGTTGAAGGCAGAGCTCTGTACCCCAGTGTACTTGACTGGCCGGCACAGTCATTCGAGAATTAAAAAGGGTCTTCCGCAAATGGTACATATAATTTTGGAAACAAAGTAATGTCCAAAATGTCTTGGTATGCTGAAGCATTAAATTGTCCCTTCATTGGAAGTGAGGGGCCTAGTCCAACCCCTAAAAAAGAGCCCTATACCATTATTTCTCTTCCACTAAACTTTTCAGTTGACACAATGCACTCAGGTAGGTAAAGTTTTCCTGGCATCTGCCAAACCCAGACTCATGCATCAGACTGCCAAGCAGTGAAGCATAATTTGTCACTCCACAGAACATGTTTCCACTGATCCAGAGTCCAGTGGCAGTGTGCATTACACCTCTTGATTTGACATTTGGCATTGTACTTGGTGATGTGAGGCTTGCGTGCAGCTCTCGGCCATGGAAACACAGTTTTTGTGCTGATATTAATACAGGGCCACTTTAAGTCCCTGCATTAATAAAAGCCTTTAGAAGTGGGCCCCCCTCAACTCAATTTTTCTAAATTTGCATTGTAAAAAACTGTATGTAAATGTAAACTTTGTAATATTATATGCAACTATTGTCATATTGCATTCAACTATTTGTATATGTAGTAAATATGGTATTGAAAATTTGAATTTCTTGTTTTTATTCCCTTTTTCTCCACCCACATAGTACCTAAAGTACTTAACACAGCCCCAAACAGAACAGTGTATCTTTCCCCCATAGTACATGTTATTTTGCCCCACAGAACATGCCACAATATAACGTTGCCAATTAAAAGAAGCCACTGTCAGGTATCAATTAACATGCCACAGTCACTTTGTCATTAACATATGCAACAGTCAGTTTGCCTATTAACATATGCCACTGTTTGTCCATTAAATATGCCACAGCTTGCCCATTAATTTGCCAGTGTTTTTTGCCATTAATATGCCACAGCCATTTTGCCATTAATATGCCAGTATTACTTTTGTCATTAATATGCCAGTGTTATTTTTCCATTAAAAAGCCACAGCTAATTTACCCAATAATATGCAAGTATTATTTTGCCATTAATAAGCCACATCCAATTTGCTTAATAATATGCCAGTCTTATTTTGTCCATAATAATCCACAGCTAATTTGCCCAATAAAATGCCAGTATTATTTTGCCATTAATAAGCCACAGCCAATTTGCCCAATAATATGCCCATATTATGCCCATTAATAAGCCACAACCTTTTTACCCAATAATATGCCTGTATTATTATGTCCATTAATAAGCCACATCCAATTTGCTTAATAATATGCCAGTATTATTTTGCTCATGAATAAGCCACAGCCAATTTGCCCAATATTATGTCAGTATTATTATGCCCAATAATTTGTCAGTATTATTATACCCATTAATTGGCCACAGCCAATTTGCCCAATGATATACCAGTATTATTATGCCCATTAATAAGCCACAGCCAATTAGCCCAATAATATTCCAGTATTATTTTGCCATTAATATGCCACAGCCAATTTGCCCAATAATATGCCCGTATTATGCCCATTAATAAGCCACATCCAATTTTCTTAATAAAATGCCAGTATTATTTTGCTCATTAATAAGCCACAGTGAATTTGCCCAATAATATACATACTGTCATATCTGGAGGCAATGATTTATTTTTTTCAGCAGCCACTTCCAGCAGATGCGGCTGCCCAAAAGAAAAGTATCAGCAGCACAATTCGCTACAAGGGGAATGCTGGCACTATGGGTGTCACCCCCTCTGGGTGACACCCATGGCCAGCGGGGCCACCTTAACCAGTGGGTCCTGGGCAAGTGCCCAGTTTGCCCATTGGTTAAAGTGGCCCTATATTAATGCCAGTTGAAATTTAGAACTTTTCAGCTATGCAATCAGCAGAGCATTAGAGTTTTTAATGCACCATGCACCTCAGCCCTCAGTTATTAATAGTTTAGTTTGAAAAAAGACTTGCATCCACCAAGTTCAACCCTTTACCTATTCCTTGTTTACAACTGTTGATGCTCTTCCTAAATGTTTCCACTTTCCAAAAATACCACATACAGATGACCATGGAATATCTAGCAGGGATGACATTTCCCAAACTGACTCATTGCGAAGGTGGCATCCTATCACAGTACCACGCTTGAATTCACCCATTTTGAACAACCCATTTTTTTTCACAAATGTTGGTAAATGCAGGCTGCATGGCTAGGATCTTGATTTTATACACCTGTGGCAATGGGTCTGATTGAAACACATGAAACCAATAATAAAGAATAATATACTTTTGTCCATATAGTGTATGTTTCAGCAGGAAAAGGAAAAAGGTTGGTGTGCTTGCCCCAGGATCTATAAACAAATTGGCAATAAAATATAAGAAAACTGTCTGCACCATTCAACCATATAAACTTATATAGTAAATTATAGTATATAGTTGTATAAACATAATAAAAACTTATTTTTGGTTATATACATTCGCCAATGCATAGTTAAAATCCCCCAACACATCAGTGAGAGTATGCCATGATGTAGAGGTGAGCTTCACTATGCATTAGCTTCATAATATAACCAAAAACACCAATTTATATTATGTTTATAAAAATCGTTGGCAATTTATTAGGTTGAGAAGTTCTTGTTTTTTTTTTATGTAATTAAATATACATTTTCTAACTATGTAAACCTGTAATTGATTAAAGATGATAAACAACTCTAAATGTAAATATATATCCTTCTCATTCAGTAATTGGACTCGGCAATATCCTAACTAATGTTATGATTTGGATCTTTATTCCCAGTGGTGCCAGCCCTGTTCAGCAAATTGTTCCATGTCACTTGCTGCATCACAATTCTGAAACCATGAAGCTCTGTGGCAGCTAATCCTCTGAGCCTGTTAATAAGCTTAAGAGCACGTTCATTGAAGACTGACGCGTTAGTCACAAACAGGGAGAAAATATCTACTGGGGGAAGTTGAATTGGTTTTAATCATCTGCTAATCACCAGTAATGAGACCTACTCTGGGGAAGAATAGAAAAACAGATAGTCAGAGCAAGGTTTTGTTCCTCTGTGCAGAGAAACAGGGTACGAGAGGGCAGCTGTTATTAGCAAAGAAAAGATGCAAAGAAAAGAAGGATTTGGCCAGAGCAGATGAAGCTTCATCTGTGGTTTAGTGTTTTGTTAGCTGAGTGCTTCCTTTATATAAAAATCCCATAACTTTACTTATTTCAGTATCACTAGCTTTCCTTTCTATCTCACTGTCTCTTCTGCAAGGTTATTCTTAATCAGGCTCTCACTGTCACAAGCCTGTGGTGTATCCATTACATTTGCCGTTTATTCTAAGACTATCTGTAGGTCAGCATGAAAAAAAGCAAATTATAGTGTGAAAAAAAGGAAAAATGTTATTGGATTTGCTTTTTTAATTAATTTCTAGTTTTTGTTCTGGTCAGATGTTAGTGTTAATGGATATAACACATTTTTAAGTGCATCCTGACAAAATAAACACAATTAACAATAAAATGGCCATATTCTAATACCTGTTAATATATGCAAATTCGACTTGTTACATGCTTAATAGCAATATGTTACATGTTTAAGAGAAGAAAAAGTGAAAACAGATCACATTATGAAAATTGAATATCACTACAGATCTGAGAACTAGGTAACACTTTAATTGAAAATATAATCTGTCTCTATTAATATAATGGGCTATTAAGAAAGTAGCTATTACTGTATTTCCCACAAGGTTGAACTTTGTTGAAATAGCTTTACATTATGGGCACAGCTGTATGTGCAATGGTCATTGTTTGGTGCTTGTTATTTCTGCTTATGAACACACCCTGTCAGGGGCGTACCTAGAGCATTTGGCACCCGGGGCGGACCCTGAGTGTGGCACCCCCCCCCCCCCCCCCATAATGAAAATGCAAGAAAACACCCACAATTTTTTCAATGTTTGAAACTTGTACACTCAGAGCCCAGTAATAGTGTGCCAGTCAGAGCCCAGTTATATAGTGCCACTCAGAACCCAGTAATGCGCCAGTCAGAGCCCAGTAATATTGTGCCACTCTGAACCCAGTAATATTGTGCCAGTCAGATACCAGGAATATTGTGCCAGTCAGAGCCAGTATTATTGTGCTAGTCAGAGCCCAGTAATATAGTGCCAGTCAGAGCCCAGTAATATTGTGCCAGTCAGAGCCCAGTAATATAGTGCCAGTCAGAGCCCAGTAATATTGTGCCAGTCAGATACCAGGAATATTGTGCCAGTCAGAGCCAGTAATATTGTGCTAGTCAGAGCCCAGTAATATAGTGCCAGTCAGAGCCCAGTAATAGTGTGCCAGTCAGTGCCCAGGAATATTGTGCCAGTCAGAGTCAGTATTATTGTGCTAGTCAGAGCCCAGTAATATAGTGCCAGTCAGAGCCCAGTAATAGTGTGCCAGTCAGTGCCCAGTAATAGTGTGCCAGTCAGTGCCCAGTAATAGTGTGCCACTCAGAGCCCAGTAATATTGTGCCAGTCAGATGCCCAGTAATATTGTGCCAGTCAGTGCCCAAGAATATTATGCCAGTCAGATGCCAAGTAATTTTGTGCCAGTCAGTGCCCAGGAATATTATGCCAGTCAGATGCCCAGTAATATTGTGCCAGTCAGTGCCCAGGAATATTGTGCCAGTCAGTGCCCAGTAATAGTGTGCCAGTCAGAGCCCAGTAATAGTGTGCCAGTCAGATACCAGGAATATTGTAACAGTCAGAGACCGGTAATATTGTGCCAGCCAGATGCCCAGTAATATAGTGCCAGTCAGAGCACAGTAATATAGTGCCAGTCAGAACCCAATAATATAGTGCCAGCCAGATGCCCAGTAATATTGTGCCAGCCAGAGCCCAGTAATATAGTGCCAGCCAGAGCCCAGTAATATAGTGCCAGCCAGATGCCAGTAATATTGTGCCAGTCAGAGCTCAGTAATAGTGTGCCACTCAGAACCCAGTAATAGTGTGCCAGTCAGAGCCCAGTAATAGTGTGCCACTCAGAGTCCAGTAATAGTGTGCCAGTCAGAGCCCAGTTATATAGTGCCACTCAGAACCCAGTAATGTGCCAGTCAGTGCCCAGTAATAGTGTGCCAGTCAGAGCCCAGTAATAGTGTGCCAGTCAGATACCAGGAATATTGTAACAGTCAGAGACCGGTAATATTGTGCCAGCCAGATGCCCAGTAATATAGTGCCAGTCAGAGCACAGTAATATAGTGCCAGTCAGAACCCAATAATATAGTGCCAGCCAGATGCCCAGTAATATTGTGCCAGCCAGAGCCCAGTAATATAGTGCCAGCCAGAGCCCAGTAATATAGTGCCAGCCAGATGCCAGTAATATTGTGCCAGTCAGAGCCCAGTAATATAGTGCCACTCAGAACCCAGTAATAGTGTGCCAGTCAGAGCCCAGTAATAGTGTGCCACTCAGAGTCCAGTAATAGTGTGCCAGTCAGAGCCCAGTTATATAGTGCCACTCAGAACCCAGTAATGTGCCAGTCAGAGCCCAGTAATAGTGTGCCACTCAGAACCCAGTAATATTGTGCCAGTCAGATACCAGGAATATTGTGCCAGTCAGAGCCAGTATTATTGTGCCAGTCAGATACCAGGAATATTGTGCCAGTCAGAGCCAGTATTATTGTGCTAGTCAGAGCCCAGTAATATAGTGCCAGTCAGAGCCCAGTAATAGTGTGCCAGTCAGTGCCCAGGAATAGTGTGCCAGTCAGTGCCCAGGAATAGTGTGCCAGTCAGTGCCCAGGAATATTGTGCCAGGCAGTGCCCAGTAATAGTGTGCCACTCAGAGCCCAGGAATATTGTGCCAGTCAGATGCCCAGTAATAGTGTGCCACTCAGAGCCCATGAATATTATGCCAGTCAGATACAAAGTCATTTTGTGCCAGTCAGTGCCCAGGAATATTGTGCCAGTCAGTGCCCAGTAATAGTGTGCCAGTGAGTGCCCAGGAATATTGTGCCAGTCAGAACCCAGTAATAGTGTGCCAGTCAGATACCAGGAATATTGTAACAGTCAGAGCCCAGTAATATAGTGCCAGCCAGAGCCCAGTAATATTGTGCCACTCCTCCCTCCCTCCCCCCCCCCCCATCATCACTTACCGAATCGCTGCTTCTCCCGGACGGACGACTCCTCCGTGCAGTCTTCCCTCCTGCACGGAGGAGGGAAACACAGTCGCAGTCAGGTAAGCAGCGCGGGGGGTGCCGGCAGCACCGGTGGCAACCCCCTAGTCAGTGGCACCCGGGGCGGGCCGCCCCCCCCGCCCCCCCCTCGGGACGCCACTGCACCCTGTCCATTTCCAGTAAAACTCGACCCACTTTGAGCCAGTGGTGTATCTTGGTTTTGTGCTGCACTAGGCAGACAAATTTTGGGCACCCCCCCACTCACGAAATGACCCATAACCCACATTGCACACCAAGGACATGCCCCATCACCCCATTTACACGCACATTGCCAATATTATTTGCCATTAATATTCCCCAACTAATTTGCCCAATAAAATGCCAGTATTGTTTTGTCATTAATATTCCCCAGCCAATTTGCCCAATAATATGCCAGTATTTGCCATTGAATATGCCCATGTTATTTGCCATTAATAAGCCCCAGCCAATGTGCTCAATAATATGCCAGTGTTATTTGCCATTTAATATGCCCCTGACAATTTGCCCAATATTAAGCCAGTATTATTTGCCATTTAATATGCCCCTGCCAATTTGCCCAATAATATGCCAGTGTTATTTGCCATTAATAAGCCCTAGCCAATGTGCTCAATAATATGCCAGTGTTATTTGCCATTTAATATGCCCCTGACAATTTGCCTAATAATATGCCAGTGTTATTTGCCATTTAATATGCCCCTGCTAATTTTCTCAATAATGTGCCAGTGTTATTTGCCATTTAATATGCCCCAGCCAATTTGCCCAATAATATGCCAGTGTTATTTGCCATTTAATAAGCCCCAGCCAATTTGCCAAAATCCCCCCATCACTTACCTTTCCCTGGTGGTTAGTGGCAGGCAGCATGGGCTCCTCCATGCTGCCTGTTCGGCTCTCAGGCGGTTGTGCCGACAGATCACGTGGCCCGGCGCGCGTATGACGTCAGCACCGTCACACTGCACGGGGAGCCGAACAGGCAGCACGGAGGTTGCTCTGTGCTGCCTGTTCGGCTCCCCGTGCAGGCTGCCGCAGAGGGAAGGTGAGGGGGGATCTTCCGATCCCTTCTCACCTCCGTCTCTGCCTGCAAGCGCATTGTTTTTTTTTTTTTAAAGGGCCAGATTTTATTTATTTTTCTTATTTTATTTTTTTATCCGCCTAGGATGCCTCGCGGTAAATACAGCACTGCTTTGAGCCATGTTGTAGATGTTTGTTGCCACTGCCGTCCACTCTACCTTTGGGATTATCTTTCAATATACCGTATTTGCTCGAATATAAAACAAGGTTTTTTTCAGAGCAAATGCTCCTTATAGTCGAGGTCGTCTTCCAATCTGACCTCAAATCGTGGTCAGACTAAAAGACTGGGATAAGGGTCCCCTGCAGAGCTGCAGGGGACCTGGATCCCCCTCTCTAACAGCTGGGGGATGTCTGCACTGTCGTGTAGACTCCCCCTGCTGCCGCCCGGCACGACCGCCGGGACTTCTATGATGAAGCCGGGTCCTTCAGGCTTCGTCATAAAAGTCCCGGCGGAAGTGCCAGGTAGCAGAGGAGGATGTCTGCGTGTATCGTGCAGACATCCTCTGCTGCCCCGCTAGCCACCAGGAGAATTGGGCAGCCGAGGATGTCTGCACTATAGTGCAGACATCCTCCATGCTGCCTGACACTGCCGTCTATTATGACGGACCGGCTGTCCATCATAATGGACTGAAGTGTCGGGCAGCATGGAGGATGTCTGCATGTATCGTGCAGACATCACCCGGCTGCCCCCACTAGCCACCAGGGAGCAAAAAACAGGTGAGGGTGAGGGAGGTGGGAGAGAAAGACAAGGGGAGGGGGGAGAGAAAGACAAGGGGAGGGGGCAGAGAAAGACGAAGGGGGCAGAGAAAGACAAGGGGAGGGGGCAGAGAAAGATGAGGGGGGCAGAGAAAGACAAGGGGAGGGGGGGGCAGAGAAAGGCAAAGGAAGGGGGGCAGAGAAAGACAAAGGGAGGGGGCAGAGAAAAACAAGGGGAGGGGGGCAGAGAAAGACAAGGGGAGGGGGCAGAGAAAGACAAGGGGAGGGAGAGAGAGAGAGAAAAGTTTGGGGGGAGAGAGACAACGCAGGGGTAAATACAAGAAATGCATTTGTTTAATATCATTTTTATTTAATATTAAAAAGTAATTTACATGTTAATATATACAAGTTAAACTTTTTACCTATAGGGTAGTCTTATATTCAGGCTTTTTGTTTTTTTCCTAAAGGAATATCCAAAGTTTGGGGGGTCGTCTTTTAATCAGGGTCATCTTATATTCGAGCAAATACGGTAGTCATGGCCTAGAATGATGAATAGTTACACTTTTATCAATTGTTCATTTAGGACCAAAATAACATCTTTTTGCTCCTGGATCCCAATCACAGAGAAAAGTCACATGCCATGATTTGGTAAAATGTATCCGGCACTCACCTTGAGCTTCGATTACATTTTACATGTGAGACTGAAGGCACTCAAAATGGCCTAATCTGTCTGAGAGGATCATCTCAGCTCACCTCAGGGGGCCACAATGAACTGTAAAAGTCAGGACATTATATGTCATTCTACAGGCTTTAGGGCACTGTAAATTAGGATGACACAGAATGTCCTACAACTGGAAAGGGGATAAGGTGTGAATACAAACAATATGGAAAAAGACAATGGAAAAAGCTAACTTAAAATGCTCCTAGAAGGTTAAAGAAATAACTGGTTAGCGTGACACCTATTACTATTTGAGAGAGTCTTCTGATACCATCTGGGTCATTTACAGGTGGAGTTAAATGGTAATCATTGGAAAGATTAAAAGGATTTGAAGAAAGAAAACCAAGATAATTTGGAGGTAGTGTTTCTATGATTTTTGCTGAAGTGCCTGCACTGGATCTTCTCCTGTAGTTTACTGAAGATCCTGTTTATGCCAATTCCTTAAACTTCTGCTTTACAATGCAACTATTTACACAATGACCAGTTTTGTTTCACATACTTTGGCTTTTCAGATTCCATGTTATCAAGCATGTATCACAGGCAGAGGTAAAGTCATCATGTGGTTACAGACAAATGTTACAACTCTGCTTAAGGTTTCAGCTCACCTCAAGTACTTGCACAACTGTCCTTCAGTAGTGACATTAAAACTTCTTACCAAATATTGCAGATGGGCAGGCAGCACCAGCCAAAGTTTAGAAACATAGGATCTGAGATAATGTCCCACCAACAGACAGCTACGGATCAGAGCAAAATAACATAGCCAAAGCAGCTGCCTGGAACCCCCTCATAGGAACAATATGTTCATTCTTGCTGTTAATGCTACACCATGCACAATTGTCTTTCACTGAGATAGAAGGTTATGCTCTGAACTCTCAGTACTACATTCCAAAAAGTACTTAATGTCTTATACTGATACATGTACAAATATGAGCTATGTCTATTTTGTGTCTTATCAAGCATATGGAAAAAAAAATAGCCTTTTAATTTAGATAAGGACTTTACATTCACAGTACAAGCTATGTTTAGGTGATCATCTGTGTTTGGCAAGCTGTGTAAAGTATAAAAAATGATTGAAAATTCTATATATTGTGTTATCAGAATTGCAAACAAATGACTAAATTAAGAATGTGTTTTAAATGTGTCTGTGGGGTCTCCTGCTTATAATATCGCCTGCGGCTTGATATGTCAATTAAGGTGACATCACCTGCACATCACAGGTGATGTCATAAACAGGAGACTCCAGTTTTGCCAACACACTTCTTGAATATACCCTAACTTCTCTAATCTATATTGCTCTAAGCACAATTTTTGAACAATTTAGTTTGCGCTTAATATTACATAATTTTCATGATAATTCCATTTTAAAAGATAATTACTTGAGGCAGCATAATTTACAGGAAACAAGTTACCCTACCTACCAACTTTTCAAATGGTCAAAGAGGGACACTTTGGTGTTTGAAGGTGTAGCTATGGATTGGGCAATCATAGTTGACTTTATGGCCAATTGAGAGCTATTTGGTAAGACATTTTACATTTTAAATATGCTATATAATGCATTTTATTGATTTGGAACTCAGTGATACACTCATTTACATCTAAAACTTGAGCCCAATGATTTCTTTGTCATGCTCTTATCAATGCATTATAGTTATGTTCTTCTCTATCATATAGTGATTTCAGTTATTATTTGAGTTTTTCGGCAGCTAACTTGAGCACAGTCAAAGATTTTCTGCCTTTTACATTGTGTTTAATATTAACATGACTGCAAATTTTTTGGAAGTCTGCCAGAAAACTCATATTCAAACAGAAATTACACAAAATAGACAATGTGCTTGTTTTACACATGCTGCTTAGCAATAGATCCCAATCAAATTATAATAAGATTGTCCAACTTGTTGGAATAATGTTGCTCGTATTTAAATCTTTACATAAAAATGCTTCATCTTGCTTGCTTCTCTAGTAATATTTGAGAATTAAATATGCAAATAATTATCATTATACTTCCAACAATTACACATGTTTGCGAGCACCATGTCAAGTACTGGCAGCAGTGCAATCATTTGTAAAGACAAATATTCCATTCCAAGAGATGTCATGCTGCTTAGAAGATTTCTTTTTTGTATCAGTAGCCACACTGCTGCTTCATAAAGTGTGCAAATGAACGTGACAGTGCTGCCAATAGCTTCCAGCTCCTTCCTCTTGGCAGATTAGATGTCAATCACGCATCCAAAGCAGACAAGACCCCAGCCCCACAACAGACATAAAATATGTACGCTGACGAAAGAAGGGCAGCAACAACACAAGCAGTACAGTGACTGAAAGAAACCTTTCCCCTTCTTTTCGGTTACCTAGAAGAGACCGTCATGGAGAGTTTCATAATAATATAATTTATTATTCACATTATTGTATATATATATATATATATATATATATATATATATATATATATATATATATATATATATATATAGATATATATATATAGATATATATATATATATATGTTTTTGTTTTTTAAGTTTGATAAGGTCCATTCAGTCATCTGACATCACTTATCATTGTTTTGTAATTTAACGCAATTATTTTGGAGTCTAAGGTAATCAATGAACAGAGATACATTTCTGAAATAAAAATAATAATAAAAATAGGGTGGGCAGCAGGTGTAATGCAACCAGGCAAATACCTTTAAGGAGGTTCATGACAGACAGTCTTTAATATAACATCCTCAGTTAGGTATTTAACTCCCACTGTTATGGATTCAGTTTACCATTTTATTAAGTGCCCCCCTTCCATCAGCCTGTATTTTTATTGTAGCATTTTAAAAATCGAACTATCTATGACCCAATTTGTCTGACTCACGGCGATCACACTGATAGAGATAAACTTTTTTAAACTAGCTTTTTGCTAGTACTTGGTTAATGTGAAATCTCTCTCTGTCACAAATGTTACCCAGAAATGTCTGTACATTATCATTTCCAAAAAAAGAAGAAATATGTGATAAGCCCTTGTCATTATTTGTATTTAATTTACAGACAGAAATATAAAAATAGAATTCATTTTTACTTTATGATTGCTAAATTAAATTGTGTATATGCAAGATATTGTGTAAACTTATTTTCTAAAATTTCATTGCCTTAAATGCAGTATGTCTCACAGTATATTGATCATACTTAATTATTAGTCATCTTTATTATGACATGTTTTTCTTATTCTTCAATGCTAAGTGCATATTAACACTTTAGAATAGTACAGTATCAGCAAATACCTCCACTGCTGCTTCATTGGTATATATTTTTTTACTGTAGTAACATATAGGACCACTGCATTTTACATAGCATACTTTAACTTTTCATCCATGTATTAATTTTTAACCTATGCTTCTATAATAAACGCACAAGTGGAAATGCAAGTGTCTATATTATGAAGATGCAATGGCATGTATTTTTATAATACATTACATTTTATTCTGGCAGCCATAATGCTTCACTGTGAAACATTCATGCTGATTCCATCACAGACTGTCACTCACTGTTAGAGCAGATAGTTGGACATGACAGACCACAGCCAGATTTGAGAGGTGAGCATCTGCTCTGATTAGCTGATACTTTCATTGGCACTCAGAAAAGAAGGGGGTACCCATAACACCTAACTGAGAAGATTCTTACCTAGGGTCCCCTAAAACACTTCAATGTTTTGGTGTGTTGTGATTTGAAGTACCCGAGGAGCACTTATTAGAGAGCTGCAGTACAATAGAAGGAATATATTTATATTATTTCACTATATTCACTTATGATTCTGTTACTATTTTCCATACTAGGGTCCCCCATAACCTAGAACAACCCCTGCAGATAAGCGTGTTCTCTGCCAAGAGCTGAGTGTAAATGCCCATGTATTTTTTAATTTGTGCTACTGATATTGAAGCAGATGTTTAAAACATTTTAATGGCAACATAGTCTGTAGTTTCTATTCTACTTTCTCTACATTGATTTTTTTTTGGGTAAATACTAGCAGTCTATGTTTACTGACCTAGTCGGATATACTGTTCCATCCATGCTTGTGCATTAGGACTCTCCATGCTTCTATATGGAGAGGCATGGTGACGCTATATGAAAAGGCATGAAGCATGACTGCACACCATGCATGTAAATGACTTGTGTGTTGGACAGTCACAGTTCTGAATGTTTATATGAACACTCAAAATATAAAAAAATCGTGATCACCCAGATCCAGATGAATTAACATGACACACATGCAGATAGTGCCAAATATTGGAACTATCTGGCACTATCTGAGTGTGTGCCTATGTATAAAGTAGACCCCTAACAGATGTCAGGAGTCTATTCCTCCTCTGCCAGACCTGCATTTCTGGGCTTTTTTTTTCACTTTACAGTGCAAGAGTTTTCATAAATAATTCCATTTATGTCCAATGGTCCACTATACAAAAATAATCCATTGGAGCATATTCAACCATTTGCAGTTAAATAAAATCTGCTTGGAGTGGACTTTTAAGAAACAAACACATTAAGATCTGTTAGGTTTAGTTATAGCCAGTGCACACATCATAAATTACACCCATTTTTATACCATGGAGTCATTGCAAAATGCTAGCCATATTTAGTAATACACTGCATTCTTAAGTGCAACACAGGTTAACAGATTCATGTATTAACCCTTGTATTTAAAATGTTATATATAATGTTATATATTTCTGATAGAATATTAAGTGGCCAGGCTAGTGTTTATAGAAATGTCCCGTTTTGAAAACTAATAACAAGTAGGATAAGTCTCTGAGAGGTTTAGTCACTAAAAGTGAAGACTATATAGATGAAATATGAACAAACAGAGACTCCTATACTCAGTCCCCGAATCTAGACTAAATCCTTCTGAATCGGGCCTAACATAAGCATCAGTCATCCCATTAATAGGGTTGAACCGAAGAATAAAATACTACCCTGTGATAGCATCAAATGTCCCATTATATCCTATGGGAGCTTTCAGAGATTATAAAGCATGGACAAATATTAATGTTATCTGAAATTCAACCGAATTATACAGAACTTTCCATAGAAAAAGTTCAACAAATTGCTACAAATTGAAGTTGAAAACAACTCACAAACAATCAGTATCCAGGAATGGTTGTGTAAAAAGTTAGCAAGAGACCACCATTTTGGAGCAGGATATTGCTGGTAGCATCAGATAAAAAATAAATAAAACAAATTTAACTTTGAAATATGGCAAGCCAAGAGTCAGGGAAAGGTTGTGAGACCTGGGCCAAAAACCTGGTGAAAGCAGAGTGCAAGGCCTAAAAGTATGCCCAGAGTTTCTCAGTGGATGAGAACATAGCAATAGTTTGGCAATTGGGCCAATGCTATAGTTTGTTGTTAGGAGCAGCAGCAAAGCGAACAAGCCAAGTAGGCGGAATCAGCTCTGGCAGGAGGTTGAACATGTGATGAATGCATTTGGCGTGAACAATAGGACTTATGTTAAATTGTAATTCACGTATAACACACACATTTGTAGTTAATATGATGCCTATGTTACCTGTGTGAAGGCTATCTGGAACTGTACAGCTCAAACGTGCTTCACGGGTTGCCACTCATCCGGGAGCTGTGTTAGGGTATGTTCGGTATTTTAGCTGTTCACAGCATGTTTTCTCAATATAGTGCACAAATTAACATGTGAATTGCTAAACTCTGGTACATGAGTGTCATAGTAATTGTAGTCTTAAACTGTGTGTGTGTGTGTGTGTGTGTGTTTGTGTCTCTATGCTTTTCTTTAATCTCTCTTTCCTCTTTAAAACCTTTTTTTTACGTTTCCTTTTTCTCTTTTTTTTTTGACTTGTTACCTAGACTTAGTTATACTTAAATTAATGTTATATTCAATGGGTTTCTATGGCCTCTTTGATGGACCCAGGATCGAGTTAGTCTATGAGCATATTTCCTCACCCAGGCCTCTTGTTCAGTTATTTGGTCCACATTTCACCCAGTTATTATAGTGATACACTATACGGAACCCAGTCCCTGTCCATATGGATGGAGTTATATGGTGAATAAGAATATCCCACTAATTTTGTCTGTGATACATAGTGATACACTATCCTGAACCCATTCCCTGTACATGTGGAGCATTCTTTGATCAGTTATATAATGGATAAGAATATCCTACAAATTTTGGCTGTAATACTGAGAATGTTTTAGCTTTTTAAAATATAAAATGAGTCTCTATAGTCAAATGTCACTTTGAATTTTGTACTGCACAAGAATTATTTGACAATAACTGTTTGCGATATTATATGGCTCAATAAAAACAACAAAGTATTAAAAAAAGTGTGTATGTGTGTGTGTGTGTGTGTGTGTGTGCAGCACCCCATACCCAACCTCACTCACATCCTCGTTTTCTGCTTGTCACAGTCCAGCAATGTGAAAAGGAATTTAGTTATCTACCAAGCTGATTTTCCCTTTATCTAGATTAATCTACCCTCAGACACCGTGGGATGCTAGTTGAAAAAATGTTGCACCCGTGCACTGCAGTCTAGCAATGGTATGTTTGTGTGGGTTGGTTTGGGGTCTGAAACTGTCCTTGGGCTTGAGGAGTCCATTTATACTGACGCACCACCAGATAAGTACAACACCCTCTACATATACTACTGCACACCCATATAACCAGATGTGTGGACATAGATGCACAGTAGTACGACATATATCTACTTGCACACTGCAGTGATAATAATGTGGACCTCATGAAGTTTGGAATCTCATTTTTAAGTAACTTTGAAACAAAAATTACTTAATTGCTGGAATAAATGCAAAGCAAACATATAAATTCAATCAGCTATTTCATGTGCATTAGTAATTACACTATTCATCATTGTAACAAATGTAATACAACAGTTCAGTTGCATGCAAATTCTGCATGTTAGCATAAAGCGAATGTGTTACCATCAGTTTATCTCCTTGTCTTGTATATACATCTAAGGAGGAAGAGGAAAGCATCCTCCTGAGAGTAGGGGATTCCAGCAGTGAAGATATGCCCATGATGTCATGATGTGTGAGTTCTACTCCTGGCATCCAGGGCAGGGCAAGCCAGGAAGAGATCTCTTTCTTGCATCCATGCACACAGCGCAGACAATCTGGAATGGCGTTTAAGTGCATCAGGAGGGCATATTGTGCACGCCACCAAATTTTAAAAGGTCAACTTTAATGCTGATATGCACTCATTGTGGTTAATGGTTTCTCAGAGTTCCTGTGAAGAATTTCTTTTGATTTTGTTTGTGTACAAGTTTGGCTTGTCGGACTAACCTCTTTGTGACTTCAAACCTTGCTTCCCTTGACAATTTCCCTTGCTATTCTTCTGGTATTTCTACTGGCATCTCCATTTCTAGTTAGACTGGCAACTCTCCAGTTAAGCTTAAAAGCTTTGTTTTTAATTGTGTTGCTTATCATCTCAGCTTTAGTAAGCTGCTATTTTCTGTGAACTGCAAGCTCTACTACTATCTATGCAACAGTCTCTTGTCTGCTGCATCTTCTGTGAAATGTTCACTTTGGATCAAGTTTCTGTCTTCAGATGTGTCTGTCCTGCATTGTGCAATCCTTGAGTTGCTAGCTTCATTCTGCATTGCTAACTTGTTTGTCAAGAGACTTTCTATTGTGTAAATATGCTGTTGGACTTGTATTCATAACAGACATTGTGCTGATTGTTCCAGACTCCTGTCTTCAGTTTATTATATGTTTATATTTCTGCCATCAACCACGGAGGTGAGGTTGGTTTAGTGTGAACACCTTCCATAGTGGTGTTACCAGATTTCAGGCCAGTGTATCAACCGGCACATCATAATCCACTGCACTTCCTTCGATGAGAAGTGCCGTGACACCCAGCACTTCCATAATCCACTGCACTTCCTCCGATGATGCCATTCAAAAATGCTGTCAATGTTCTGGTTGCTGGTACGTAATCCATGTAAGAACCTGCCCATAATGGTGAAAGAACAAGCTAATTTTCAAGAAAGGAGAGAGGACATTAACACAGCCACTTTTGAACACGCCGATTCATCGCACAAGAGGTCATTGTGGGACAGTTAATAATACTCGCTGAAAGTGAGTATTATTAACAGGGGTTAATTTTAGTATTAGGGTTCTTGGGGGGGTCAGATATTAGGGTTCACGGGGTAGCATTTGTATTAGAGTTGATTTTAGTATTAGGGATGGGGGTTAATTTTAGTATTAGGGTTCAGGGAGGTTAATTTTTGTATTAGAGTTCGTAGGGGGGTTAATTTTAGTATTAGGTTTTGGGGGGTTAATTTTAGTATTAGAGTTCAGGGGGTTGATTTTGGGGGGGTTCATTTATTGCGGGGGTAATTTATTGGGGGGGAGTATGTTTGCAAGGGCTGAACTATCAGCGCTTACATAGCCATGATGAAGCGGCTGCATTCATCTTCACCGCTGACAGTTCAGCATTCAAACTGAACTGTCAGCGGTGAAGCAGCCGCGAAGAAGTGTTCTAGCACCTCAAGAAAACATGATGGAGCAGACACATACAATAATAAGCCACTTAGATGAGGTACTTGCGCTACTGAAGTGTCTAGTAGATGGGTACAAACAGGATAGTATGGGTAAAGCATAACAGCGTTATGTGTTGCCCAAATTCATGCTAGATTAGAAAGTAGCAGCACTTCTGTGAATATTCCCCCAGCTAAATTTCCTCCATCTGTGCAGAGATCTGAAAGTTAGGCAGGTGATTATAACGAAGATACAGACAAAACTAGAAGATTGCTTAGCTCATCATCCTCATCAACATCTGATGATGAAGAGTAAATCTGATACAGCCTATTATTAGGTGTCATGAAACCATTGTAAAGTTAATTTATGGACTATTTTTTGGGCTGAGTGCTGATGATTGTAACATATTATATATCCTTTTAATTCGCAAGGAGATGCCGTTGTGTATAAAAAGTGACTGTTACTGTATATACATATTTATACACGAGTATTCCAAAACTTTTATGGGTGTTCATAATTGTGTTTTGAAGCATGACATTAAGAATTACAGCTTTTTGAGTGATAATTGCACCATTTATGTCAAATATCATATTTTTTAAAAAATATTTCAATATAGAATTTGTTTTTATCAAATATACTATTAGGGTATATGTGTAGCAATTTACATATCAAATAATCACTTTAAAAAAAATGTACTGCATTTTTAGCCCTCTAAAGTCCGATTCTGCAAACAATTGGTGGAGCATTGAAATAACCAAACTTATGAAATTATTACCGAATTCAACTTACGTTGAATGTAATCAGCAATTTTAGACTAGGGAAATTCCTATACTTAAAAGACTGAAGTTTCCACAAACCAAACGCAGTCAATTTATCAACCATAGAGTGCCTCAAATAGCTCATTTTAGCAACTAAAAAATTTAATTTTCTGGCGGTGGGGGGTTTGGCTACATTCTCCAATCTGGCCCGATTTCTCTCCAGATTTTGTCATTGTGAGTTAACCCTCAAATGTTTTGTCATTTTTAAACTCTAAAGAGGTTTCGTTATTATTGTCCTCAAAAAAAAACTAAGTTTAAGTACTAAAATTTATGGCTATAGAGATATATAAAAATATATATAAAAAGACATGTACTAAATAATCTGACACAGTTTTAATAGTCTAAACAAATAAGTAATGGCCTAAAACTAGATATTAATATTTTTAAGCCTCAAATATTTGTGATAATTGTGGTTAAAATTATCCCTTCTACATAAATGTAAAAGTCTTTAATTACAGTGCACCTGTTCTGCAAAAAATTGTGTGCAACTGCAACTTTATAGATTTTTACATTTCATCTTCACCTTGGGTTAGCAAAATTGATAACAAAAGTATTGATAAATACTTTTATAGTTTAATTATAATGTTTATTTTTTTTCCTGGTATATAACTATACATTATACCCTTGGATTGTGTAAGCATGCAAATTCTACCACTATATAATAGCTGCAAATTCACAAACATTCCAGGGAACAAAACAGAAACCAAAGTTTAGCAAAGTTCCATTTAACAAAATACCTGTGTACTTTTAATATATAAATGAATTGTAAAATTGTATTAGAAATTATTTAATAAAAAACCACTAATATTAAAACTAGCAACTTAGCTTCTCTTCATACATGGGAAGGGGGTGGGGTGGGTAAGTGGTGATTTTCACAGAGGTAATAATTAGTATATTATGTATTTTCTCCTTTCATTTTTACCTTATACTGCACAGCCCATATAATAACCCTGCATACAATTCATATTTCAGAAAACAGAATCATTTGTGTCTGTAGAACATACATGATAAAGAGGCATTGCAAGAGTTAATTATTAAAATAAGAAATATACATCTAATTCTGCCTATAAATAAATACTTGTATATTGTCTGCTCAGAAATGTGCAAGCCAATTGTATATTGATGTACAATGCTGCAAGTAGTGTGTTTCCAATTAATTAAAATACTTGCTTTATAGAGCAACCTACTGATTCAGGTTCATTTCGTATGGAACACCTTTTACTTATTTACTTTTTAATATAATTGTTTATCCCCATCCTCACAAACTGTAGAGACTTTTTAGCAACTATAGCATTCCTTACAATATTTTATATGTAAGACAGACTGATTGGATTTCATAGTACCTCTTTTTAAACCTGCATCTCCACCTAGTGGAGAGTATTATTATGTGAAACATTACACCACAGTAAAAGAGAAACACATATTTATGTCATTTGTTCATGTATAGTGCATGTTGCATGTTTATTATACTTCATTATACATATGTTGGTTTCAGTTAATGCATTTATTTACAAATAATTTTAAGATCACTTTTGTAACCACTGATTTTTCAGAAAGTAAAAAAAAGAATAATTATTTGTTGAAAAGCTGTGGTTTGTGATTATATTTGATATAAAAAAACATGTGTTTGTAAGAGGATGCTGTGTGTATAAAAAAAACAGGTATATACTATGTATTTTGACTGAAATACAATTCATCCAAATTAATTCACAATTGCAAAAATAAATGTTGTGATTTATATATTTATCTGTAAGTTCAACTTAAATAAAACAATAAAATGTAAATAAAAAAACACATGGAAACAAATTGTAAAAATAAATAAAAGTTTTAGTTTTCTATTACTGCAACACTGATTGCTGAATCTTAAAAAAAAAAGTAGCGATTGTTCCAGATAATTTACAATTTACTTTGTAAACAAAATAGGGTATAAATATGAGCCAAGACCTGGTTAGTGAGATATTTAGTTGTGTTCATGAGATTCTACAGAGGCCTGTTCTTGCTCTCTCCAGTAAAGCGTGAAGGAAACACTATGCAACTGCATATATTGATCAGATTTACTCTGCTAATTAGTTTGGTTACAAGAAACGTATCAGATATCTCATGAGGCACAGGGTATTTCCTAAATGTCAGATGGTTCAAGTCTTTGTTATGTAACATACCTCAATATCCAGATTTACTTAAACAAGGTATTATGAGCAAGTGAGAGGTGTGGCTATTTATGATAATTCTTACTGGCTTAAAAAAGTAATAATTCATATGTACAATAATCTAAAAAGATGTAAAAGTAAGTTAAATAAATAATAGTTTTTATACAATTCTAATTGTTACAGGCTCTATAAAATCAACAATACATTATTACATTTTAATACAATATATATATATATATATATATATATATATATATATATATATGTGTATAAAAAAATCACAAATAACAGGTATTTATATATTTAAATAAAGGGTAATTATTTTGATTAAGCTGCATGTAACCAATATTTAGACAATGTAGATTTAAACACAAATTATACAATTGTATTTTAAAATTATGACAGTTATTTTGTTAAAAGCACTAAGTTGTGGCTTTAGTCACATTTTTTGCAGTAAACAAATAAAGCATTACAGATTTTGCAGTATAATTTGCTGAGCATATCTCTAATATTGCACCCACCAGTATATTAGGCTCTCTAGATAATTTACACTTTACTGAACAGGTTACATATTCTGTCTGATGAGAGACTAAGGTCAGCCCACTGGGCTCTTATAGAAATAAAAGAAGGCATATTCTTTGTAGCCTGTAATTGCCCAAAAAAAAAAACAGAGATTAGGTAATATGTCCTTGAGTCTTTTCCATTAGTCCTTTAGCTATGTTTAACTAGTATAATGCAGAATTCACCACTGTAACCTGTCTAAATTATACAAAGCTTTGTTATAACCAATGTTTTTTGATCATCTATAAAATTAAATATAAAAAGAGATTTAAAAAAAATAAATAAACTATTTACATACATAAACTCCACATTGCATGATTTTTACCTCCAGGCTATAATTCAGAGGTAGAACAAGTCATGATTAAATGGAATAGCATAGTGTTTTGCTGAGATATTCTACAGCTTTAGCTATTGCGCTGACCAGACCACTGAAACAGATAGAATTGCATTGTTTCCATTGAATGACTGTGCTAACGTGTAGTACATATCATATGTTTATGTTGACTTTGGCATAATGCATGTTTCACTTACTATCACAAACAAATCAGCTTTTAGTATATAGTAATACATATTTTTTTTTACATTTATTATATTATATAGTTTCTGAAAGCAACAATGTTTTCTATTTTACAAATATTACACAAATGATAATTAGAGTTGATTTTATTAATTCTCTTTTATAATATCTAGTTGATCATATCTTACATAGCCTAAATCATCATCTTGTTTCAATGTAGAATGTGTTCATTTACTTGATTCTTTACCGAAATGTTTTTTATTTTTTTTACAGTACCATAGTTACCATTGTGCAAATCTTATACAAAAGACAAACCCGTAGAGCATTAATCATTCATATATAATACATTCTGTACAGATTTGTAATGGCAAAATCACAAGCAAAATAAAAGAATTAAAAGAAACAAAAGAGCTTAACACTTTTTTTGAGTGCCAAAGTATTGAGCAATGCACCACAGTTCTCTGGAATTTAGATGGCTAAAATCTATTGTGTTTGACTTTTCAAGAAACGGGTGTAAGTGAGAATAGAACATATTACATAAGAGGAAAAATGAAAATTATAACATAGATAAACAAGTCATTTCTTACATTTTTTAAATGTATGTGTGTGCATTCACTTGATAAATAGATTAAAAATATATTACAATGCTTTAAGTTTTGTTCATGCACAACTGCTTCTTGTTTGCAGCACATAAAATAAAATATGTTTTAAATCAAATGTTTGATTTTATTTATCACTTTTTATGCAAGATTGTGATTTTATTTGGAAATGTTTAAAACTAAAATGTATGTATTATGCTATACATATTATTACAGTTATTATATGTCATTGTAAAAAAGATGCTCTTTAAACTATCTTTAGTTAACTCAAAATCAAATTAAAATAATTATTATGTTAAATACTTTTTTGCTTTGTGATACTGAATAGCAGTGTTCTGTAATCAGCAAGTTTGACTTCATTGAACTGTATAAACATGCTTATGTAAGACAGTTTTTTGATTCCATGTATCTGAAAAATAAATCACTTTCCATTAGACACCATTAAAGCACCCTTTTATTCACGGGTGTGTATTACAGTATACAGAACTCTTATTGGCATCAAACATAGTAATCAATATTTTAACAAACAATTGTAGCTATTATGGTTAGAGGGAAGAATTCTAGTTGTATCATGGTGATTATTACATGTATCCTAAATAATCCTTTGATTTAAAAAGCAATCTCTCTATAACACTTGTTTAAATTATTTGGTGCAATAAACAGAATTCCCTCATATTTGGTGTTAGAGACTCTAATGTGCACAGAAATTGTTAAATAGAACATGTTTTACGTCTATTGAACAGACCAGATTACATCAGGTAATGTTTTAAAACAATTTAACTGCACCTTGAGAGCTGAAGTATAATTAGTTTTCACAAACAAGGTATTCTGGATACCCAAATTTTAGCCATGTTTTATTCTTTACTAAATCTATGTACTTTTAATTAAGCTGCCTGTGTCCTTAAATCAAAGAGATCTGTACTTAAAAAAAAAACAGTATTATATGTGTAGCATTTAAATATTGGTATTCAGATTACAGTTTGCAAGGAAATAAAAATGTCTCTAATGCTAAAGTTTATTATTAGTGTGGGTTTATAGATAAGAAATATAAATATATATGTTAAAATATATGTAACATGTGTACAGGATGTAAAGTGCAAAATTCAAAAATGCTCCAAACCATTAATGTCTGTATGTCCCATGTTTGAGAGTAAATCTTTATTAGTAAAAGTGTTCAATTTACATTTACATAAAGGAGCCTATATTATTTTGTGAAATACTTTGTAACAGTGCATGTCTTTTATCTGAAGCAGACAATAGTTGATGTTAATTAAACTGTGAAAACTGGAAATATTGCTGAAAACTGTGCTGTTTTATTTTGTACACGAGGCTTCGTACAGTGAGTTCATTTTCACCAGATAATAAATTTGCTTCATAATCTGTCTAAAAGTTATATTATTTCAAAAGCAGTAGACACCTCATCTTAAAATAGGTTCCAAACAGTGTCAAGCCACATAATATATTCAGAAATATGGTTAGTAAGTTACTAAGTGTGGGGGGTTACACAGACTTGAAGAACTGCGTTTGTACTGCTAACAAAAACACTGACATAACGATTCCAGTAACATTTAAAATCACCTAAAACATATTAAAGTCCATAGTTCTCACAGAAGCCCTCACTACACAGGGAATACTAGAAACTTGAACTTTGTTTCCTGCTTTGCTCTTGAGTTTTAGTACATTGTAAACTATATCATGTCTTTCCTTTTAGTGAAGCCGTGCAGGTGGCTTGGGCATTGAAAATGAAAACATGATGCCCTATTGTTGAATGACTAGCAGATAGTGGCTCTCACTGCTAGAGTGATACAATCTCTCCAGTCTGGCATGAAGGGTTGCAGTGAAGATAGTAGGATGTCGGCTGCAGATGAAAGGCTATACAATGTGGTAGCACCAGAGAAGTCTTCCCTGAACTTGCTGGAGTATCAGGAAAGTGTTTGTTTAACCAGATAATGCACACAAACCTTTACATACATTCGGTGGAGTAATGCACCTGGAAGTGTCTAGAATGAGTATTGGCCATTACCAGTGAAGAAAAACAATGTTTTATTCTATTATCCAAGAGCCATCCTTTACTCGAAATGTATTTATTTATAAAGTATAATGCCAGGAAGGACTGATATGTCTCTAGTTTTCAAGTATATCCACAAACATTGGACCTCAGAAATAAGACCTTGTTTATATAATATAATATACACACAATGGAAATGATGAGCCTCTTCAAAAGCAGTCTATCCATGAACTAAACATTGTTGTACAATTGTACAATTATGTACATTATTATGTATTATTGGTGACAGTGTAATCACTGTCTAAAAGCCTAGCCTGAATGGCATGTGTAAGGTGCATAGGATTATATCAACAAAATAGTGGATGAAAGGAGACAAGTCCACACAAATAAATAACATTGTAGTGCATTGTGTCTTTTCATAGGATTACAGAAACCCCCCATGAACAAAAGCAGCATAGATAGTACCAGGAGAATGCACATTTGCTCTTTTTTAGGTAAACGTATAAAAAGTTAGTGCTGTTAAGGATCTGAGTCACTAACTGTAGCCACCACTCTGCTTTTTGAAATAATATAACACATGAAAGACATGACACATAGAACTTACTAAGCCCTTATGAAACAAGGTAATTAAGGTCCAAACACACAAAAAAGTAAGGGATTTCAATGAAAGATTTGATTGTATCTACAGTGTCAGTGGATGCACGTATAGAAAACAGAAATGGGCCATCAGTAGACGATATTTGCAAGTGTACCTATAAATAAACTACTTGACATTTTTGAAGAACCCCTACTTCAAAGATATTCATGTTCTATGTGTGCCCACATAGAAACACAGCAAAAGAAATGTGTGTTCATGACTATTTTTAAAACAAAGAGCAACAATCTTTTTGTGTGCAATTCTTAGAAAATCCAACAAGTATTTTGCAACTGTTTTATATCAAGCCTATGTTTACTACTTAGTGCAAATTGTAGATTCAAGATTTCCATAGTTTTACTAGCACTGTGAATAAAGAGAGTGAGTGCATCACATTCATTCTATGACCTATATTGTTTAGTCCATCAATTGAAAACTACTGTGAGGAACATGTGGTATGGTCCATGCACCTTTCATTCTACAGGCCTCATCACAAGTGATACATAAAGATGCTTTCAATTGATTTTACAATTGAGTAAATGAAGCAAAATATCTGCAGATGTGCAATGCACCTAATATCACTGCAGCTGTGTTTTCTAGATGGGCAATTGTCAATTTGGAACTTGAGACAAGACAAAATCAATTAAGGCCTGAAGTCTGAAAGAATGAAAATAACCATCACTATATGAGGCGCAGTGTAGAATTTCCAGTATTTATTTCCATATCACATGCTAATCTTATAGTTTGTTCAAGAATACTCGGCATATGAGAGAATATAAAACACAACCTAGTAACACTACAGCTAAATACTTATTACATATTTAGGCATAAAATGAGCTAAGGACGGAGACTGAAATATGGATGATGCCAGCATAAATGGTTTCCATGCTGTATAATCAGGTAGTAGAATTAATTATTCTGGCATATGCCTACTGCTACTTTAAGAAATGTTCTGTATATTATTCAGCCCACAGGAAGCTTCAGCAGATCTAGTTAACGTATTAACTCCTTGGCTGCTTTGAGGACTCATGGAATTTTTACTATACTGGAACAATCAAGTATACAAAACAAAGGCTTAGGAAGGGATGTTCATATTTATACTGAAGATGACAAGAAAACAACTATCGTTAGGTTGGGAAATAGATGTGTAATTCAAAAGGGAAATTATGGAAATCCCATTTGGGCCTAGGTAATGTTGTTTAATCAATGTTTGGATTTTCAGCTACACCTTTATTGTATATCTGTTTGTAAACAATAAGTTATTCTTTGAAAAACAATGAGGATAATGGGTTTTTGTTGTTTATAGAAAATGTAGTTATTTAAAGCATTTTAGAGCAGGCCTTTTTTTGATGCTACATTTTTCATCATTCTATACATATAACTCATACCATTTGTGCTTTTGTCACTTAACTTTTTTATTATTAAACAAGTGCTTTATGAAACGAAAGCACAAGGAAATCTATGACTACTTAATTGACTTATAATTTTCTCTGAATTCCAGCTAATGATTAGTTATTGAACATTTAACCGAAATTGATATTCCACTTGCTAACCAATCCATTAGACCATGCTGTTTGTGTAATGCGATCCTTCCTCTTGTAAAATGCTAAAGTGAGAGCTGAAGAAAACCAATTGACTTGTATACATTGTAAAAAGATTGACTATTGACTCTTTCACGTTTTAACTTGATTTACTGTCTCTTGTGTTGTTGGACATCTAAACATTAATCTATCAGTGAGACAATCATGATGTTAAATTACCATTATACTTGATTTCTGAGGTTGCACTCCTTTGCAATACCTGCAGTAACCCTTACTAACCCTTACATAAAAAACACATTACAAATTTTTCTGAAACACACATGCAAAGCACATGTTGGAGAAAAGATAACTAAATAAACTTATAGATATCACAATACATGTTGTGCTTCACAGGCTCAGCCTGTTTAATATTATCTTTTTTTCTCAAATATGACCTGTGTTCTATTCTATTCGATCCAAACTATGAGTGCTAACTAGATCATAATAAAGCTTGTAAAAAAAACGAATCTTGTGATTTAGGCCTTCCACTTATTAGGCCTAATATGAAGTACTTTGTAGTGTGTGCCACTATGTCTTGGAATATACTCGAATAGCCCTTATATCAGATAATGTTCTTCAAATTATTGCTTAGGGTTTCCTTTCGCATAAACAAAGTTTTTTTTTTGTCATGTGTAATAAACCCATGTTAATCACAACTCCATTACTGGGATTAGACAATAATATTTGTTTTTCTCTCCGATGATACAACCTGTCCTAATTTATTTCTCTTAGTGGGCTTCTACGCTGAGTCAGAGAGAGCAGGCAGGTGGCAACAATTTGAGGGTACATCTGTAAGTTGATGATCCTGGTGATGAGGAAAGAAGACAACTGCAGCAAGGTAACAGATTTTCACCATGCACTCCTGACAGTATAGTATTTTACTTATCAGCTACAGTGTGCCTGACTCATCTGTATCAACACCCGGAAGACGTTAAGTCAGCAAAAAGACTACAAAAGAAATTTCTTCTTGAGTAAATCCAGTAGTGAAGTCCACACTCTCCTCAATGCAGAGTGCTCAGAGTATGCTGGTTCCACAATACCAGTATTAAAGCAAAAGGTACTCGGCACTCCAAATGCTTTGAATGGGTTGAAATGTTGGTTTGCTTTGGTGACATAACGTGGTTATACAAGTTATGTTGTAAATTGTAGGTTGCCACATTACTGCACATTTGACAAATGTGGCCAGGGGTTGAACAAAATAATGGAAACAATGGAAAATTAAGTTATGTTTAATTCAAAGATGCCTTATTTTTTGCTTGGATAGCTCTATCAGAGGGTGGAGATGTTGTTCAGAATCTTGGGTCAGATAAATAAAGATTTGACAAACCTGACCCAAGATGTCTGCTTTCTCAATAAGGTGTTGATTTATATTAATTTCTATTTAAAATGCCTACACTTCATGCACTCTTTCAATTAAACATAACTTAACTTTTTCCAACAGTTATCCTTCACTGAACAAATCTGACGCAATGAAAATCCAAAAATTAATAAAAACTGATTTGGTGTATTTTTGATACACTATATGAAATCGTTAAGGTTTTCATCATTATTTTCTGATAATAATGAAAGACCTGCCAGATTCTCAAAGAGACGAGATAGTTAGGACAGCTGTTTGATGTTTCATGAGGAACATTTTCAAAGGTGATGGCTGCCTACCAACCCCAGGGAAAGAGCATGCTGATAATCCACCAATAAAAAAAACACACATTATAGCTCTCTCCAGTCAGACTTGAACAGTGGAATATGTGTTTAAAATATTTAGATAGTAAAAGGTAATATTAACACTTTTACAATACAATTTCTATTCTTTCCAATTGTCATCATGATTTCGATTTGTATAGTCTGCCATGGAGATGTAGACATTTTGTTACAAATTGTAGCACTAAAGTTTTCCTTACAGGAAGAAAAGGTTTAAAAATAATGTCCTCTTCTCTTAAGAAAACCCAACATGTATCTTTACAGAAACTAGTTCCTCGATCACATACCCTCATTACTGTTCTGCACTAGGCGCAAAATATGTATTACTCATCCCAAACTGTATGTTTTTGCTTATTCCTCTTGCCAAGTTACTTATCTTCATTTACCAGTGATGGGTAGATCATGATTATTGTAAATCTCTACTACTCTAGACACAACTATGTTCGTCAGTTTAAATGAATTTTAAAAATTCACCTGCCATCTAACAGGGATAATTCCAAAAAACTGTTTTCAGCCACTGAGATCTGCACTTTTATTTAATTGATGGATATTTCAACAGCTATCATATTCTATCAGTGTTTCTTATAAATTCAAAATATACCTTCTTTAACAAGACTTTAGAAATATATATATATATATTCCAAAGATCAGCACATTTATAAGTCTGGACACCACTTAATGGAGCACCAATTGCAGGAGTGTCTCTGTATTATACAATAGGAAGGCTTTTTGGTCCCTGGTAAGTAATACATATAAAGAGATTAAGCCCCATAAGCAACAGTATTTAGTGTTAGGACCCACCAATATTGGAGTACTTTAACGTAGTGGTGGGCTTAGCATAATATGGCCATATATGTGACTAAATCTCCAATTTTGTTATCTTAGTAAGACAGGTTTTTTTAAATAGCTTTAATGAAACCTATAGCTTTAAGAGTTTTTCTCCTACCTGCTTTGAGGCGAGCGCGCTGATCTTTGGATTTTGTATAAATATTTTGGTCTCAGCAAAACCCCTTATAATGTATGCTAGTTTAGGTGAGTGCATTCCTTTTAAGATTTGTTTGTATATATATATATATATATATATATATATATATATATATATATATATATGTTTTAATGCAATATTTTAATGCAAAAGCGTATTGTGGCTACAATAGATATTTTTCTAAAGCCTTTATAAAGCAGTAATATAATATGTTAATTATAACAGCTATTACAAATCATACTATCCATACTGGGGCTATCCAATAAGTCCTACAAGTGTCCTACTGTGTAATAAAGGTTTTTTCATTATTAACATGCACTTAATTAACTCATCACACTGCTTATGTCACATCTTCTACCACAAAGCCTTAATTTACCAATTACATGCCAATTAAAGAAAAACTGAAATGATGTCAGAACAGTGAGCTCTTGTACAAGTAGTTAGACTGCTCTGATTTAGTGGCTTTGAAATGATTAAAAGTAAAGGTTTTAAAACATGTTTTCTCTGCAGCCTTAAACGTTTAATTATATTGATGTGAATGTTGCCAATATACAGATCTGCATTGCTCTGAAACAACCAAACTGACCATAAACAAGTGTAAATAAAGAACATATAAATACATAAATTAGTCTAACTTCTGGGTGGAGTCCAAAGAACCTACAAACATCATAATACAGAATCTATGTAAATTAATTCTACATACTGACTGTTTAATAGTTTGGCAAAATCAGTGAATAAAGCAATATAAAATAAATGAGTTATACATTTTTAAAACCAGTAGTTTTTTTTATGTTCCACATGAAAACTTACCAACTGAAATTACATATGAGAGAATGCTTACAAGTGTAATTACATGTATATATTTTGGAAATACATTATTCCAAAGTCATTACATTCAAAGCTTTGGACATCTGCATAACCGCACTATCTACATGTAGTGCTTGTCTTGGCTCCTCTTACTCCTCTTGTTGGAAGCACTCAATCACACACAAATATCATATTTGTTTTGTTTACAGAGACCGTTATTGTGTAATAAACCTAAGTAGAAAACAATTGACATTAACCAGACCAAAAAAAAGAAACAAAAACAGGATAATAGAGTAGAACAAATTTGAAAACACTATTGGCTTTAAACTCACATTTGACATGATGGTAAATACCTATGATATTTAAGTGACAAATAAACTTAAGGATCGACTCAATAATGATAGCACTGCAAGGAATTGAGATGGGAATTTCAAACTTAAGGACAAAGTAGGTGAGTTGGAAAAATTCTCCTATTCAAATGCATTGGAGAATTTTTCCAACTAGGCTACATTGAAATTCCCATCTCAGTTCCCTACAATTCTCTTTATTGAGTAGACTCTATAATGTAAGTTATCCAAAAAAAAGAGAATTTTTCTAGGAAAATAAAAATGTTCTCCAAAGCATATATTTTTTATAGAGATTATGGCACTTTGTATCAAGAATTGTTACTGTAACATAGAAAAGCATTTGTCTTTTAATATGTCTTCCATACAGGTGGATATGATGAACTATATATATGAATATACATGTACATATATTGATATATTGAAATAGAATATGCAGTTAAAAATAATTAACAATTACTACAAATGTTTAAGGTAAACTAATAATGACTTAATTTTAATAAACTGACAGCCCATTAGGTTATGGTCTTTATGAATAGCATATATCAAACTATACAACATAATGCCTTATTTTTCTGTGCATTTCACAGTAGAACTACTGATTTTTTTTATGTATGTCTGGCTGTATCTATCTATCTATCTATCTATCTATCTATCTATATACAAATGTATACCAAGATAACATGCCTGTAAAATCTTAATATTAGAATATAACAGTTACAAACATTTTTTTTTATAGGCACTGAACTAATTAGTGAGAATTTAGAGAACAAAGGAAAACGTTAGAAGCACAATACATGCCATAAGCATTCATCCACAATATCAATATCGAGTGTGACCTAGATTGCTAAACTACTTATTATGTGGAACCTGTAAAAGACAGGCAGGCAGCTGAAACACATTCCTCTATTGTGTAGTTAACTACTTGAACACCGGAGCAGTGTGCAGCCCCCCTCTGAAACTACATTGGCAAACAATTCTAACATATAAAGGATTATTATCCCTTAAATGTTTCAGATTTTCTTTTTGCAAGGAACACTGTTAGGAATTAAGTTAAATAAGCATCTTTAGCAAAATGCATAACACTTTTTAAAATTGAATGACTTATCACAAGATGACAACTTTTGAGTTTTTCACTTGGTTCACAAGGGTGATTAGTGCTCAGGGCGGCGTTAGCTTTCTTTATCATATATGAATACTTTATCAGAACTCAGGCAAGAAGTCTGTCTTGAAAGTGAAATGTGTTTTGTTTACTCAGAAAGGGCAAATGTTACAAATATTGTGCTCATCATTTCATGGTTATTTGTATTGACATTTTTCTTTTCTATTTGCGATATTCTTTCCGTGCTGCAAGTTGGGATGTCAGAAACTGTGCTTGAAGAAATGAAAGTATCCTCATTATGCAAATGTGGGCTCTACTGATAGGCATGTTCTGTTTTATAAATTACATCCCCTTGTCAGGAGTCAAATTGTATTTGAATAAATTCCCAGGAAATTGTCACCAAGATTTGAAATTGTGTGTCTTGAATGCCATTGTTGATCTAGTCAGTGAATAAAAAATGGACATGTTCATTTTAAGTGTGTGCATGATTGTTTTGTCAGAAATGTTATTTAAATGAAGCCTAGATCCATAAATAATAGTTCATGTATATTTTTGTAAAATTTTGCATCACATAAATATATTAAAGTGCGTTATATTTCATAAAATATGCTAACAAGTACTAGTTGTTGTATATTTGACTACAAATAAGTTTATTTCCTTAAAAGAACTACTTACAAAAATTCCTGTAGGGTAAAATACATATACATGCTCTGATAATTATTAAAATTAAAAGAATTTAAATGTAACCTGAATTCAAAATTATGAAAAGCACTTCTGTAAAAAGTCAAGGCTGAGTATTTGCATAGTCCACTTTCATAAATTTGCACACACAAAAAAAAAAAAAACATAAATAAATAAATCTAATGGACTTTAGTGGTAAAAAAAAAAAAAGAAAGAAATTAATAAGTTTACTTTGTGCTTACAAGTGACAAAACACACTACAGACTCTTGAAAAATATAACTGTATGATTGCATATTCCTATATTTTGGTGCTATCCACTTAAGTTGATTTGATTTATTTTCAATGCTCTGAGATACAATCTGGTGAAATAGAGCTCACAGCTAGACCATTGCCTTTTTCTTCAGATTAATAATGTCATTTTAAAATCCAACATGCTCGTTCTTTCTTTCTACAGCCAAGCATTTTATTTAATCCAAACATTAAAATGTAAAATAAAAGAATTGTGGGTGATGCTGGCACTGCTGTATGCTAATATTTTGTCTGCTTTTATTAAACAATTGTGGATGTGATATGATCATAATATACATTCCTTACAAAACTATGGGGAGTACCAGTCATGACACTATGTTTACACTGTTTTTAAGAGAAATGATAAAGTAAATTTATGGTACAGCTTTCTCAACAATTTAACTGAGTTTTAAACCCTTGACAGTAACAGATACAAATTACACCAGCCCAAAAATTGTTGGGGCTAATTTTAATATTAATGAATTCCTTACAACCTCAGTTCAGCAGTTTCGATTAAGCTTTAATTAGTAGCCAGAGGGAAATCCAAAACAAAAATAGGGAGTTGAATTGCTAATTAAGCTAGTTTTATGAGGTAGAGTTTTAGTGAACGACTGGTTGTTACATGCATCACAGTATTTGACATGATAAAAATAATAAAGATTGTTATTTTAGCTAACATTTAGCAATGTTCTGTTTCGTTAGCAGCGGATATTCATTATAGTTTAAAACAGTCATTTCTCTGTAAGAATTAGAGTCTAAATCAATTGAGGAGAAACATGTAGTGTGTGAGAAAGAAAACTAGATTTTTAATAAATATTTCACATCTATAGAGTATTCTCTACATACTATCTCTTTTTCTGACACCTTGATCAAGCAAAATGTTATATGTACTAATTACCAATTCCTTGGCAGTTGTAGTTTGTAATATTTTTTTTTTGTTAATGGTGCTTTTGTTTAAGATCTACAAGCTGTGTTGTTACTTCCATATGTAGCATTTTGTGCATTCTTTATATTAAGGTTTTAATATTAATAATTATTGTAATGATTGTCCTCTTAATTTTGAGCAGAAGTAGAACTTATGGAACCACCTTTGAAATACATTCCACCAACTCCAGTTTTATAAAACACATAATAAAGAATTCCGCCATGTTCAAGTTTTCAAACATTTGTCACGTTTGTTTTATATTGTTATAACTGTTCTACACATCATACATAATAGCAACACTCATTAGTTAAATGTCCAAAATCAATTTTCAATCTACTGTATTAACTGCCTTACAATGCTTTGAAGTATTCATTGATAAACACTGAACGATTTGAAACTGTCAGTCTCAACAGATTTGATATTTTATGGAATGTTTTTTAAACTGTAAATTAACTGATGCATACCATTACTTTTATGCAAGAAGTGGTGCTGCATCACCATTCCCAAAAGATTGCTAATTATAATTAAGAAGGATTTCTCATCATTGAATCCTAACTGGCACAGACGGTATAAAAAAAAAAAAAAAAAGATAGGTTGAATAGCTTGAAATGTATGGTGTGAAATATAATTTGATTTCTCTATAGTCAGATGCTTTTCTGTAATTTGGATTTCATCTTTTTTTGCTTAAGGTTCCAAAGCCTACAAACCCAATAACTAAGGGATAAGAGAAGACAGAAAATAAATGATATTGTTTCTGGGGTATTAAATATAAGCCAGGCTATCAGAGCTCCATAGCTCCACCGAATAGTAATGAGGTACTTTGACTTAACACTGTTTTGTTTTATAATAAGAGTGGTTGCCATATGTTGAAAGCCTTATCTATCTGTGTCTTAGAGGTTTCATACCTTCTGTGATAAATACAAAAAAAAAAATCATTTTATAATTCCTTAAATCTACCCATTCTAATGTAGTGTCACTACTGTAAATCCACATGAAACATGTTTTTTTCTCATAAATGTTGTTGGAAGATTACATATGTTATCACTGAAACAAATGGGAAGCAATGCATTAGGATTCAGTAGATAGAGAAAAATAACTTTCAGTAAATCTTTTAACATATAGTTTCCAATTGTATTTTAGTCCGCTTGATTAAAAACATATGTAGACCTTCAGAAAGAATTCCTTATTGAAATGGGGACATTGTTTACATCCTCAAATGCTTAAATACAATTATTTCAGCTGAGCTCTGGGTCCGACTCCTTGATCTAACAATCTGAATAAACAAATGCAATGAAAATAATATTTCGCTTTTGCCAGGAACGTGCTTACGTTATAGGTTGCAATATACACATGAAATGTTTCAGCAGGAACATGTGGCACACAGGTTGCATTTAAAAGGACTGAAATAGAATATGCATTTAGGACAGTGGGATCATAAATGATGGATTTCCATTGTTCATTTGCATTAGTTATCCTCTGCATTTTTTTTTTTTTTACACAAAGAAATGGGGGTTTGTGGAATGATACTTTATCTTCAAAAGATTCAAAATGCAGCTGAATTTTAAAGGATTTCTATTGTTTTTACGTTTCAGTTGTATATTATTGTTTATGAAGCACCATCATTCTGTAGAGATGTGCAATGGGTGAACAAATTCAAAGTAAACAAATAGTAGGTAACATAACACATTTTAGAGATTGGGAGAAACAGATGAGAAGAGCCCAAATGGGATTATAGTATAAAATATTTAGCTGGTAGAATTTTTCAGCTCCTCCTAATATATTTTATTAATAATTTGCTATCTATAAATTCAATAGGACTGTAACGAGTAATGGAAACACATTAGCCTCCATAATGGAATGAGCATTTATGTTAGACAGTATACAAACAATATGTTTGCATGTGACTGCTTAGCCATCTTTTGAGGCCTATATGAAAATGCTCTATATAACTGCAACGTAAGCAAGCACTGTTCTCAGAGGAACATTGCTGTGTTGGCGCCCATATTTTGTCAGCTCTAAGTTATTTAATATATTAAGGGTTTGCAATATTAAATGCATGTTTATTGTTGTAGACACCCAGTTATCTATCTACTATAATGTGAACTACAGTGAACTGACATGTGAAATACAAAAATTAGGCATTAATAGAGCAGTTGGACAAATAGAAAAGATAAAAAAAAAGTTTTCCAAATCAGCCACTAGTGTCTGATATTCTATTTTACTTTCTATATTTCCAGTGTTCACTTTTTACTGACTAAACCACATTACATATATTTTACCTCAGGATTTTCTCTAATTGCTTCTTTTGCTACACAATCTTTTCCAGTGCAGCTAATTATCATAGTTGAAAGAAACTTGAAAATATTATGAATGATCATATTAATGTACAATGTATCCTTCAGGTCTATGGAGCAGCAACTGCAAAGTTTGTGTGACTACAACATCCTTTTTATTGATTTACAACTCAATCAAATATATGTATGTTAAATGTTGCAGCCTACAACCTTGCAAATCTATTTGTCTGCATTAGATTTTGATCGGTACAAAACTAATATCAAGATTAATTCATAAATAATGCTATTTCAAATGTAAGAGGCCTTAAGCCAAATAGGACATTTATAAAAATATTATTTGTATCATACCTAATGCACCCAAAGAGTATACTGTTACTTTTCCTTTAAATTAATAATTCTGAGCTGACAAGACAGTTGCATGTTTCTCCTTCCTTTGAATTAGGAGAGCTGCTTTACATTGGATTATAATGCAGACAATGGTAAATTCAGAATGTGAACATCCTTAGCTAAGTAATTGCGTTGTTGTCTAATGAGTTCTACAACAATACCAGCACTATAGACAAAATCACCAAAAGATCCCTCCTTTCTATCTCCTGTCACATTCCATTTTGCTATATTACTAGAGACGAAGTTTCAATAAATATTGTATTCAGGGATAATTAGTGTATGGTTCTCTAGTGTCAAGAACAATACTAGACATGTGTGGGTTCACAGTGGTGTCCAGTGATCCATAAAACAGGTCTTTTCCCAGTTCTAGCTTGTAAAGTCATATCCTTTACGGAGGATACAATGTGGCAGTCAAAATGCTGCTTTTTTACCCCGCTGAGATGGAAAAAAAGACAAATTAAATAAATTGATTCAACCCCTTTGGATTTTTTTTTTTTATTCATCTAACCAAGATCATTAGCAATATCAGATAACAGGATTACAGAAAAAAAGTGTCAATAATTGTCCATGGTTTGTCTTTCATTAATTAACACCTCGCTGTGAATACAAACTTGTTATCCTCACGTTTTATAAGTGAAATATTACTGTTAAAATGTAAATAAAATGTTTGGTTCTGTTAATTTGGACATAGCCATTGTTTTAAAATAGTACTTATATACAGAACTATTACAATTGTCTATGAGTTTAATTAAATCGTATGTTAGCAATGCATAAAATATCCTATTTTAAATGACATGAAAATTGTTATTATATATATATTATATACATATATTTAAATGTATGCAATAAATCTGTATATATTACATATTAATGTTGATAGTGATATAATTTTTTAAAGAGTTTTTTGTAATAAATCCGATTTTACAAAAAAAAAGGATTTTAGAAGAAATGTTTTAAATGTTACAAATTCCATTTAAATTGTACAAGAAATCAAAGTTGTACACATATCCTAAAAAAAAAAGAAACAAAAAAGGCAAATTGCTAACATAATGTATTTCATTGGAATGTCTTTATAACGTATACAAAATGCAATGTGAATCAGTTTGAGGAGCAGGAGCATTAAGATAACTCAAGGATTGAGGGTTACATTCATATTCAAGAACTGTTTTAATATACGACAATCACAATTTTGTTAATGTACATGTGTGTATTTTAATTTTACTTTATACTGTTTGTCTAAATACAATAGTATAATATTAGATAAAACAGTTTGGGATGAAAGCAATTATTAGAGAAGGTTATTGCCGTGATAGCTAGAGCCGCAGCTAGCTTCTTTTGACCCCGAGACAAAAATAGAAAATTCTGCCGCATGTAAATATATATATACATTTATTTTATACTGTATCTAGTGAGACACACACTCTGGGACAACATAACTCCCATTATCATTAAATACTGAGACACAAACTGATGGTGGTACAGCATAACTCTTTATACCAATAATCACATACCCCAGTATATGTAGCATATATAGGGGTATATGTAGCATATCGAAAACATGGCATATAAAGTGTTGTAATCCAGACAGTCTTAGCCTTGTTTTTGTTGAAGTGTACTCCCAGACAAACTGTGTCTCCACCAAACATACAGATTACTCCTCAAGCAGATGGTGCTGCTCAGAAGTCATTGAGGACAGTGAAAACATCCACAATAATATTGATTCAAAAAAGACTTTATCCATAATAATATGGATCATTGTGGGAAGGAAACCGCTTTGCACTTTTTTCCTTTTCTGCTTCTGTCCCCACCCCCCACCCCTACAACAGTCCATATTATTCCAGTTATCTTTTTTGCTATCAGTATTATTGTCAGTTTTTTCTCTATTCTCGCTATCTATCAACCTGAGGTGTACCGGATTGTCTCAATTAAAGGCTGAACTTCCCCCCCTAATTTAATTACTTAAATTAGGGGTAAGGACTACAATTCAGGGGTTAAGCTTTCTGGATGGTAAATAGGGAGAAAAAATATTCTGTGAGAGATCAGCTCAGCACTGCCTATGCACAAACATACTAGCAGATTAAGCAGAGCTCCGGTAGAACGGTCTGTCTCTTAATCCTGTTCCCCAAAGAGCGATAGTGCTACACTACTAGCACCAGAAAACTGAGCTGAGCACTCAGAATATTTTTTCTCCCCACTCTCCACCCCGAATTGTCCAGATTGCCTGCATTCTTCTAATTTATATTGTTACAATACAGGTGCAGCCTATAATTAGGTGCAGACTATAATCAGGACAAAATGGTAATTTGTACAGCATAACTCCCATTATCATTATAAACTGAGCCCTACACTGACAGAGGTATAGCATAACTCCCATTAATATACTGAACCAGACACTGAGAGAGGTATATCATAACTTCCATGATTATATACTTAGCCATACAGGAACATGGTACAATTTAATTTCCATCATTATACAGTGAGACATATATTTGCAGTGGTACAGCATAACTTCCATCAATATATTGAACCAGGCACTGAGGATGGTACCACATAACTCCCATCACCATTATCTAGTTAGCCAGACACTGATGGTGATACGGCAAACCTCCCCTCATTATATAGTAAGCCAGGCACTGACAGTGGTATAGCATAACTCCCAACAACATATATTGAACCAGACGCTGACGGTGGTAGAGCATAACTCACATCATTATATAGTGAGTCAGACATGGTTGGTGGTACATAATAACTTCAATCACTATATAATGAGCCAAATATTGATGGTAGAACAGCATAACTCCCATCACTATAAAATGAAGCAATGAAATACATACAGCAAAGCTTCCAATTTATACTGCTGAGAACTACCCTACCAATGATGCACAGCAAGTACCACAAAAGACTTTGCTAACTGGACATCATGGGGTCTGTAGATTGCAGGTAGCATCTGTTGCGCCATCTAGTGCAACAGATGCAATTCCCATGAGCAAATTATTCATTAAAACATTTATGGGTTAACTCAGATAGCCAAAGTCCTCACATAGATGTCAGATGTGGGAGGACTTTGGCTATAGCCATGTGGAAGGATAGGGGGCTCCCTGTGCTCCTCTATGATTGTCTGAGCACCCAGACATCTGTCTCCTTCATGTTCATAAAGTAAAAAATGAACAAAAAAGGTACAGAGGAGTCCTGTATAAAAGCTTCATTCCAATGTAGAAAAATAATTTTGTAAATGAACAATCTTCATCATTTATCAATCTTTGCACTTTATTATTGATGATTGTTATGTTTGGAAGATTGAGGTTGTGTTTTGGTATTAGTGGTGATTAGGTTTAGTATCTAAAATTAGACATTTTTAAATAATGTATTTTAAGATAAAGGAAGTATGTGTCAAAAATACACTTAAATGTGACCTTTCACCAAATAGCACTAATAAAAGTGGGTAAAATAGTTCTAAGAAACATGTAGTTAATGTCATTTCTCATTGGATACTGAGAGCCTGTTGCATCCTTTCCCAGAGGCAACGCTCAATGCCTCAAGCTCTGATTGGTTCCAGCAACAGTTTTCTTAACAGTAATTTTGAAACAATAATTGTAACAAAAGAGCATGTGATGCAATTCCAATGTGACCACCTACACACTGAAAGCAGCCATATATTTGCATTAATTGTAATTATAGCTACATTTACATTATCTTGGTTAGATGAAAATAAGATTGATTTGTTGTTAATGTTATTTTAAACTGATTTATGTGTGAAAATGTTGCAGATGAAATGTTTGAACTCTAATGAGCTACAATTTGTGTCAGTTCTCTATGTAATGCTCTCTTACTTTCCTTAGTGCCTTTTTTCTTATGTAAAAATGAAAATATTATCCACTTTTACTTTCACTCTTAATATTTGTGCTACATGCTACCAGTTGGACTGTGGCAAACACTGCTTTAGCTGTACCGTAAACGTCGGGGCATTTCATTTTTTTAGACCTCTGTTTACAGTCTATGAATTGATACATACTTTTAAATATCCCTGGTGTACCTATGTAAATTGTTTGTGAGTTTTGCTATGTCGCTGAGATATGAGGTATGACTGAAAGGGAATTCATTGTGAGAAAATAACAGCACAGCTAGTGTACAGCAGCCCAACAAATCTGTAACATCTAATTAATACAATCCATTATGGGACAGTGGGGACAATATAATCTGTGCAAGAGAACCATCATTTTTTATTGTGTCTTCAATGTGATTTTTTACACTGTGACATATATACAGTTTATGTGAAGATTTCTTTAGCTTTAGTTACTTTTTTTATCTGCTCATTTAATCTCTGTATCTGAGATTTAGGCTGATCACATTTTAACCAAACCACGTAACAAAGCAGTGACTTCCATCTCTATACACAGCCATTAGCAAACATCCAGCCTTCTTACTTCACATTATGCTCACCTGCACTCTCCAAATACATCCCTTCCTATTTTCACTACACTCTTCCTCCTTCAATGCAAAATCATCAACACAAACGTTCTAGTGCCATTCTCACCTATTTCTATCTAGTCTCTTTCTGCTTTTAATCTCTGGTGACATTTCCCATAATCCTGGCCCCCAGCATATGTCCATCTGTTTTACGCAAATAGCCTTCGGTCAGACTTTTATAGCTGCCACAGTAATCCCACACATTATGTATATCTTGTCCTCTGCCCTCAGTAGATGCTGATACCTCATGTATTGCTCTTTCTTATTGCACGTTCATCTAACTTCTGTAACTCCCCTTTATGCTCTGCATCAAGAGGCATTAGTTGTTGGTTATATCTACATATATGTAGAGCACGTAGAGAAAAAGCCATTAAGTACCACTCTTTTGCTATACACCCACATTCATGAATACTGTTTTGTACAGGTGCTGCAGGTTTAGCTTCTACTTTGCTCCTCATGTAACTGTGCAAACTAAATGCAGGCCCAATTGATTTACTCAGTAGTATTGTTTATTTCACCATGCACATGCACTGCTTGGGTCCTGAAGACTTTCAGACTTAGCGCACAGAAATTGTGTATATTGATTGCACAGTAAACGACTCAGTTTGGATAAAGGATTGTATTACCCTTTGTGGGTGTGGGGGAATCTGAGCATGCATGGAAAGGCTATATTGCAGCTTAAGGGGGATGGACACTGAATAAACTATTATGTGCTTACATTCAGACAGGTGTGTGTGTGTGTGTGTGTAATTTTGTGGCCAAACATTTTTGGGATAATGGATCATTTTGGATAACTGCTTTCTGTATAAAAGATATTCAACTTGTATTATGATTTCTATACCATCCCCCATTCTGCAAAACAATTAAATGTACCTTAATCACTAAATATTTTACCGTTATTTTAGATAGCATATGAAGTGTGTGTCAGACATTGTTAATTTCATGAGTTAATAGAATAGAAGGTTTTTGTGGTAATATGGGCTACATAATAGCATCTCACCTGCATGCCGTCAGATAAGTTAGGGCAGAGATGCAAATCTATGGCACAGGTGCCATAGGACACCTCTGAGATGGTATGTGTCTACAGTATAACTATCAGTTATGGAAAACACCTTAATTGTTATGATCTAAGTTCAAAAAGGTTCACCATCACTAGTTTAAGGTATAATGTTGCTAACAAATAAACCTGTTATTTTGTAAATTACTTTGATCATAATGGCAATGTGAATGACATTTTGCGGTGTCCTATCACAAAACCAGCCATGGTCACAACAGAATGACACTGTATCATTGATAGCAGCCAAATCAGTCACTACCACCAATATTTGAGCCATAGGTTTCTGCTCTTAAAGTACCTTGTTATAATTCTTACACTACCAAAATGTCTACAAGAAGATGCACTAGTATTAGCTTTTGTCAAAGTAACGAACCAAAGTGGAAGCCTCAAAATCCCCATTATATCCTATGGTATTATTTTGCACAAAGCTAAAATTGCCCAGAAATTCAGAAAATCTTCTGAAATTCAACCAAAATAAACCAAACCTCAATAGGAATTAGGTTCAGCTTCAAGGTATTGATAAAAAAAATATTTCTAGAATCAACAGCTAATCACTTTGTTTATGTGTATAAATACTAAGCACATGGCAAGACCACCATATTAGAGCAGGTTCTGGAGATAGCTGCACTAAAAAAAAAAAAAACAATGTACAAAAAATAAATAAATGGAAAGCCATGAAGCAGAGCAGGGTGGGGCAGGACACTGGTAGCTGGAGAAGGGGGAAAGGTAAGGGCAAAACACTATGTCTAAAACTAAGGTCAAATCATTTTTGAGAAGCCACAAGTTTGAGATTTGTGAAATTTGGCAAAAATGCCTGATCCAAATCCATTTTAGGACAAATTGTTGTATACTGAGCTGACCATAATTGTGTTTGATGTGTGCCACTGATTGCTGCCGTGTTAGCTACTCCTGACAATTTACATGATTGTTGGTATCAAATTCTTATTCTTCAGATGAAGCAGAGAAAGATGTGGAAGCATTTAAAACAGGAACTTAATGTGTTAGTACTCCGCTTAGCTGCAATGTAATAGTCACTAACATAGCAAACCAATTTACCATTTACAGTGTCTCTTGGCCTATATATCTATATTAAAATATGGATAAGTGACCATGATAAAGTGTACACAGAGAAACCATGTTTGCTGGTGTTATAGCTTACTGTACTCCATATTCAAGGGTGTATTTTTTCAAATCACTGATATTCTATTATATCTAATTTCAGCCTAATTAAGTGTGTACCTGTGTTCCATTGTGGCATGTCTGCTGTGTAAATAAGTTTGGACTGTTTGTGCAATTGTAATCTCGTCGTAGGACTGTTTTCAACTATAAAAATATATATCTTGATCCTTTGACTTTTGGAGAATGGTGAGTGATGACATATGTCATCTTTTAGTAAATATTTGTGTTTGTGGGTGAGCTATTGTGTTACCTTATTTGTTTCTACATATTACACTATCACTTGCAAATTTGTTTTTGTTGTTTTTGTACTGAGTAAAACTGTAGATTAGATCTAAATACTATAGGTTGGATCTGTTCTAACATATTTTTTATTAAGCAAAGGAGTTTATATTACATATTAAAAAATGGGAGTTTAGGGAAGGAAATATTTCCTATGTAAAATCCATCTGCTACAGCAATTAGCTTAGGAATACAGTCATAAAATGCAATAACCTAAAATTGTCAGATTTCCTAAACTTTTTTATGGAACAGCTTCCTACATATGAACTAAATATGCATTTTGTGCAAATAAACACATACAGCAGGCATTAAGAAACTCATTAATCATGTATGACAATTCTAAGTTTCACTATTTATATTCTTCTTGCATTATATTTTTAACAATGTCAGAAAATGACAGATGGAGGTTAAACATTAGTTCATAGCCTATATTATATGAGCTGTTTGCATTCCACCATTGCAAGATCAACATAAAGTTCCAGTTCCTTTCTTATCCTGATTTTGCTGACCTTTGGAAATGTATATTTGAGTATTATTCCTTTGTGCTCATGTGTATTGTAAAATGGGATTTCCTTGTGCAGTGAACATGAACATGCTTAAACCTAAAAATTGCTTTTTTTTCCGAATTGCTTTGTGTTGGTTTATGCGTTTATATCCACACAGAGATAGATATATAGAGAATATATTGAAACAAGTAAGCAGACATGCACACTGAAGTATGAATAATAATATATTTATTAATGAATGGGATAGAAACGACACATCTAGGTAATATGGTAAGGAGAAAAAGAGGTGTAACAAAATACGTAATGTATGAAAAAAATAATGAAAATAAATAATGAGCAAAAAAATAGGAGAAAAACAAAAGAGCAAATACATGAAGGAATGCAATGTAGGCTATGGACATGCACAGCAGAGAAATATGCAAAAAAGAGAAAAAGGCCCTGGAAGGAGATCTACTCCGAGAGCGTCGCCCTGTGCCCAGCCTCAGCAGCTAATGCCCAGGATTACACCTGCATCACCAAAGGTTTTTTGTAGTTTAGAGTTGTGTTATGGACCTTTCACTCTCTACTATTTTTTCGTTATTATTTTTTTCATTATTGCCGTTTTTTTCGTTTTTTTGCCAGTAAAGACTTTACTCTGCATATATCTACTATTTCATTTTTGGATATACGTTTTGTTCTTTTGATACTACCTTACTTGTTGTGGTATTGTTTTGATGCAGGTCCCTGGATTTATTTAAGCAGGAGGCTCTTTTGTGGATTATTTCTTTAGTACTTATCTCTTGTACTCCCTTATATATATCCACTTTTTCTATTTTTTTGGTGTGCTTATTGTTATTTTTTGTGGTCGGCCGTGTACTGGACATATACTACTTGCTTTTTCTATACCCTTTTGAGCCCTTGACCATTTCATTTTTGGATATACTCTGTACTTATATATTTTTTGTTTTTTGGCTTTGTATATATTTTTTTGTGCTTATTTTTTTTGTGCTTTCTTTCTACTTTTCCTGCAGTTCCTGTATTTTTTCTATTTTTACTTTTACATTTTTGTACTTTTGTACCTTTACTTTTTTCTCTTTTTTGCATATTTCTCTGCTGTGCATGTCCATAGCCTACATTGCATTCCTGCATGTATTTGCTCTTTTGTTTTTCTCCTATTTTTTTGCTCATTATTTATTTTCATTATTTTTTTCATACATTACGTATTTTGTTACACCTCTTTTTCTCCTTACCATATTACCTAGATGTGTCGTTTCTATGCCATTCATTAATAAATATATTATTATTCATACTTCAGTGTGCATGTCTGCTTACTTGTTTCAATATATTTTCCATATATATGCCCCCTAGGAGAGAGCATACAAGCAGTCTATCATATTGCACCTGTACTTATTACGTATCCCAGGTCGGCAGTTCTCTAAATCCTTATCCTACTATAGATATATAGAGAGGCAGACTGTGACTGACATAAAGAGAGGCAGATAAACAGATATACGTGTATGTGTATATATATATATAGACAGACAGAAAGAAAGATAGAAATATTAATAGATAGATAGATAGATAGATAGATAGATAGATAGATAGACAGACAGACAGACAGACAGACGAACGGGTGGGCAGACAGACAGACAGACAGACAGACAGACAGACAGACAGACAGAGATAGATAGATAGATAGATAGATAGATAGATAGATAGATAGATAGAGAAAGACAGATAGATAGAGACATATATGTGACTCAAAGCAGTCTAAAGGGAAAAAACTGGCAGCCAGGGTCAAAATCAAGGAATAGGACAATAGAGATTCAGGACAACTAAGTATTATCTGGTTAACACCTGCTGGTGTTCCGCAAGATTCCGTCCTTGTCCTTCTGTTTTTTCTGTAAACCTCCTCTCTCGTCAACTTTTTGAAATTTTTTCTGAATTTAAGATCGCTACCTAAAATGTTATCTCTTTAAAATGGAGCTGAACATCTTCCCTCCCTTGAGCTCTATCTTTGTACCTGAATTCACCGTCACTGTCAATAATTCTAAGATTTTACCCACTAACCGAGTTCTATGTATTGTTTTTTTTTTTTTTTTACTTTGCTCCGTCCTTCGTCCCCCCTGTTTAATCTCTATCCAAATCCTGCCATCTGCACTTAAGGATCATTGTGTGCCTTCGCCCATTACTCAATGAAGAGCCTGCAAAAATCCTAGTGCACTCACTTGTGATCTCTCATCTTGATTAATACAATACCCTCCTGACTAGACTCCCCTACTATCTTGTCATTCCCATTCAGTTGCTCTTCTCTGCACTCTTCACATCGACTTAGGCTCTCTCCTCCAACCTCATTACCATTTCCCACTCACACTTGTAAGACTTTGCCCTTGCTTCTCCCTTTCTTTGAATCTTCCTTCCATGGAGCATACAGCTTTCTCCCTCATTCTCAACCTTTAAAAAGTTCCTCAAAACTTACCTATTTAAGGATGCTGACTACTCATACCTCCAGAATACTCCTTAATTAACCCTTAGCCAAGCCCACCTAGCTCTCACTGTCCTCAAACACTGTTACGAATAAGGAATAAGAAAGGTTACAACTAATCCAACTAAAACACAGACAATTAATCCCTGGCCAAACCCATCTACCATCCCAAATAGTGTTACCACCTTCTCTTTGAAATCTTCACTTCCTTATGTGTCTCATCTCCCCCACGTCCTCTAGATTGTAAGCTGTAACAAAGTTTTTCAGAAGTGCTTAAGTTCATCTGAGCAGAAGTATGTTGGTTTGATAGTGGGGTTATGGTGGCAGTCATGAGCATGACAGTTTGTGATCACAGTAGTTGTTTTGTAGATGCATTTACCCCTACAATGTAATATTACAAACCAATAGTTTCTGAAATCAGCCTAAACATTCCAAAAATGCAAAGAACCAAAATGGTAGCCTCTTTAATCCCCACTGACTTCTATGGGACATTTATGAGATCTGGGCACATGTTCCCAGCCTTGTATATAATACACTGGGGACCAGGGCTAGTAGGCATGATTCCCCCCAAAAAATAGCCATGGCTAGTAGATGGCTCCGAGTCCCAATACTATATATAGGGTTGAGGATAATTTGCCCTGGTTCTCCATATTATATAATGTACCCCCCTGGGGTTTGGGGTCTGTCCAAAGGCCCCTGAACCTACCTGAATAAAAATAAATAGCCCGGGTTCCAGAGGCTGACAAAAAACATACTCCATCTGAATAAAAATAATTACCCCCAGGATCCGGATGCTGACAAAAAATAAAATAATTCACTACCAACCCCCTACCTCTACCTTGAACAAGAGGCAAAAATATTAATCTCTGACACCTTTGATGCCCATTTTTCTTGTTCCCAGCCCTTTTTATTATAAAGGTGGCCAAGGAAACAGACTCAGGCTGACCATTTTTTTTTTTTATTTATGGGGCCAGCACACAGGGAGGCTATTTTTTTTTACACATTTTTTAATGATTTTCATTTCAATTCTCAAGCTTTTATCTGGAGCATTGAAATGCCTGAAATGAGGCCATCTTAGAGTTTGGGGTGATCAGGGCATATTGAGTGCCTGCAATTCTACAATGTTCATGGCAAAAATGTCCCGCTCTGAATACTTTTGTACAGGCCAAACTGCCAATTCAAAGTCAGATGAACATATATTGAGTAGCCCGATTTTGAGGATTTATGAAATTGGGCTAAAGTTTCCAACTCCAAGTTGCCACATTAAGTAGAACCTTGTAACTAGGATTCAAGTAAAGTTTTCTATCTTATATGAACACAGACAAATGGGAAATGCAACAAAATTATATTAACAATGCAACAAATGTGGCATATGTACTGAGGACATTTCATAAATGTATTAGAAGAACAGTCTATCATGCTTCCAAACTAGCAGCATAGATGGCCATCTGCAAGGATTTGGTGCTGAATCGTGCAGATGTGAAGAATGCATTACCACATGTGCTTTCTCTCTCTGCTGACACATAATAGGAAGATCCGTATGTTGTGTGTATCTCATAAAAATGAAAAGGTACTGCAATAGGATTGGATATGATAAACCTTACAGTACTGTATAATATCAATTTATTGGTAATCTTTTAATGAGATTCATATAAAATACATATAGCATAAAAACATCTCCACCATTAGAAGACATTTTTATAAATCTTTTTGTGCTTTAGGCATGGGACATCAATCTGTAGAAAAACAAATGGTGAGCATCACTGAAAGCATGATGTTTGTAGACCTGCTCATGCTATGAGTTATAATCATTAAACTTTGAATTTACATTTAAATTCCAAAATGTAGCCCAAAATAACTAAATAGCAGGCAACATAATATCATACTTGACCAAAATAGGAGGAGATGCCTGCTTAAATAAGTTTACAGTTGGAGTACAGTATACAACGATAAAACTTCAGTCAGTAGATGTGGGCCCTATACATAAATAAATCACTCTATATCATGATATATAGGCCAAAACATATCTGTTAGAGTTTAGACTAAACAATAACTAAAAAACAAGTTAATAAGACTAAAACTATGAAAATCCATTGCAATTTTCCTCAAATGATGAAAATGTGACAAAAATGTTAGCGAGGGACTATTGCATTTACCTATTTGAACTTCTGGCTCTGGTTCACTAAGATATCTGCCAAAGCCCAGTCCCTTGGCTCAATTGGCAGCTGGATTGGTAGCTGTCTGATGCCTGGGACAATGCCCTAAAAAAAAATATTTGTCACAAGCTTCTATATTAAATTTAAGAACTTAATAGTATTTAATTGTCAGGCTTTCTGCCCAGGACTGCATACTATAATTTTATGCTGGCAGATGTTTCGACGTATATATATATATATATGTAGAAATTCATACACCCTCACGCACTCACGGGACTTGGTATACAAAGTTAGTGAATTTGAATTTATTCCATAGTAAACATAGGTATAATCGACATTTCGGTGAAGAGACAACGTGAACCTTTATCAAGATAAGTATATATATATATATATATATATATATATATATATATATATATATATGTATATATGCATATATATATACATCCAATGTACATAAGCACTCTACTCTCTATGCAAATACTAAAATGTCTCGTGCCCGGGTGCTACTCTGTTATATATAATAACAATTATTGAATACTTTGTATCCATAAACCCCCTTTCGTTTTATCACTTTTCTGGTGCCATTACCACTTATATAATATATAGTGAATATATATGGTGAAGTGAATATATAATAAAAGGGGCATTAGCTGACCTGCCCTGGATGTGCAGTACTTACATACATGGGATCTACCAGGTTAAAATATCACTACAAGGACATAAAACAGCAAGAAGATGGGAAAGCTTATTATTCATTTCTTTTTGCTTTTACCTATATCATTTGTCACACAGTTACTTTAGACTCTTGACATTTAAATTATATGTTTTCAACAGTTTATTTATTTTAGTTCTATATTTAACTTTAAGTTCAATTTTTACTTTAAGCACACAGCCTATTTTCCAAATATACAAAGTTCTGTTTTGGAAACAAAATCTTTACTAAGTGGTTTTGCGCTATACATTAATGTTCTAAACTGGTTCATAGAATAAAAAACAAAACAAATATAAAATAGCAGAAATGGTTTTATGCAATTTTTGTCATACATAAAGGATTGAAATGTTTATTTTTAAACATTAACATCAGTGCTAAAAAACTTTGTTAATATATCTGCAGTTGTTTTTTAGGAAAGAAAATTGAATTTTAAAAAATCAAACAAATTCACAGGATTATTTAATTATCCTGTGAACCATTAAACTCAAAAATGTAGTAATAACATTTGCACTCTTTTTTCAAATTTGTACAAATGATTTAGTCACCACAAACAATAAAAATACACAATGCAAAATAATATGTTATATAAGTAGATATGTAAAAATAAATAAAATGTGTTCTTGAAAAAAATCATCTCTATCAACTCTATTTCGGTTTATAGAATAGCAAGAGCATTACATGTATTCCATAAACCGAAAGTCTATAAACCGAATGTCTTTTGGTTTATAGACTTTCGGTTTATGGAATACATGTAATGCTATTGGCTTTCTATAAACCGAAATAGAGTCCCCATTCATACGAATAGGTCAGTTGACCTATTTGTATGAATGGGGACTCTATTTCGGTTTATAGAAAGCCAATAGCATTACATGGCTATTGGCTTTCTATAAACCGAAATAGAGTCCCCATTCATACGAATAGGTAAATTGACCTATTCGTATGAATGGGGACACTCTTACCCACATTTTACTTCATTTTGCAGCCTTCTAGCCCTTTTTTCCAGGACTTTTTTAGAGGCATTTTAGTGGCCAAAAGTTTGTGTCCCCATTGACTTCAATGGGGTTCGGGGTCAAGTTCGGGGTCAAGTTCAAGCACGGACCCGGACATTTTTTCGAAGTTCGGCCGAACCTGCCGAACCCGAACATCCAGGTGTCTGCTCAACTCTATTAGCAACGATAAACTCGGATAACAGCAGTTACATGCAAATTTTACTAAGGAATTGCAAAGTTGCTTCAACTGAAGTAGTTTTATTATTCGAAACGTCTAATTGCAACAGATGTTGACATTAGTGCTATACTGACTTCTAAAGTGTAATAAGAAAATACAGCAATGGGTATACATGAAAACACTAACTAAAGCTGTTTTTGTGGTATGGTCATCATATTATTATAATTTTTTGAGGCAGGGAAGTGGCAAGGGGAACAATAACGTATAAATATATTTCTCCTTTTACATAATACATGCATAGCTAACATCTCCAATTAAGTATTTTTATATGTAATACTATGTATGTATTTTTCTGGTATATCCAACAAAACATAACTTTGCAGCTATTGTGGTCAGGCTAGGAAAATATATAGGTTCTGTCATAATCAGGAAAAAAGAAAATTTATAATTATTACTTTTTATCAATCTATCCATGTTTTACATTGAAAATAATTTCATGGGGTCTCTGAATTCAGTGAAATCGAATAAGAAGGAATTGAAGTTACGCATTGATGTTTCTGTACCAATAGCAATAAATCTATTACAGTTTATTTGCCGTTTTCACTGACTTAGTTTATTTAACAAGCAATAAGGACACATAAAAAAGAAACATTTCCAAAATGAATCTGGTATGTTCAGAATGATTTACCTCAGCGTTGTCTTACCACATGGGCTCACTGGGCCACTGTAGAGAACAAACAGCATGTGGCCAGCAGCCTTTGGTGTCACAGTGCCCCGGCACAATGGGTGGTGCTTCAGGGTTTAAAATGGATACCTTCTTTCCCGCCCATGTTTCTGAGTTTCAGCATTAGATAATTCTGCTGATGCCCCCACACTACATTATCTAGCATTATATACAAAATGTAGTCATTACTACTTATTATTTGGCATAATATACTAAGATGTGGCATTGCAGCTCTTTATTTTGCATAATATACAAAGATTAGGCCTTACTGCTCATTATGTGGCATAATATAAAAAGAAGTTTAGGTATTACTGCTCATTATTTGGCATAATATACACAGTTTAGGAATCGCTAATCATTATTTGTCAGAATATATACAATTTATCATTACTGATCATTATTTGTCATGATAAGCAAAGTTTAGGCATGATTTCTCATCATTTGGCATGATATAAAAAGTTTAGACCTTACTGCTCATTGATTGGCATGATATACCAAGTTTAGGAATTACTGCTCATTGATTGGCATTATATACCATGGTTAGGGATTAATGCTCATTGATTGGCATGGTATCCCAAATGTATGTGTTTCATGCTCATTGATTGGCATGATATACCACGTTTATGTGTTTACTTCTCATTGTTAGACATGATATATCAGTTTTCTGTGTGTACTGATCATTTATTGGCATTGTATACCACGTTTATTTGTTTACTGCTAATTAATTAGCACTATATATCAAGTTTAGGCCTTAATGCTCATTGATTGGCATATATAAAAAGTTAAGGCATTACTGCTCATTGATTGGCATTATATACCATATTTAGGCATTAATGCTCATTGACTGGCATGATATACCAAGTTTAGGCCTTACTGCTAATTGATTGGCATGATATGCCAAGTTTAGGCATTAATGCTCATTGATTGGCATGGCATACCCAATTTATGTGTTTATTGCTCATTGTTTGGCATGATATACCAGGTTTATGTGTTTACTGCTCATTGATTGGCATGATATACTAGGTTTGTGTATGTACTGCTCATTAATTGGCATTGTATACCAATTTTATTTGTTTGTTTCTAATTGAGCCTTTTTGACTAATTATTTGCTAGTCCATACTGCATTTTTAATGAGGGATATATATATCTACAGGATGCCTGTGTCTGCTATACTGCATCTATACTGCACATTTAATAAGGGATATACATGTATTATAATGCTTGCTTCACATGATGGTTATTGTTTGTTTATTTATTTTTGGTTATTAAGACAGCCATGATATACCTAATACTTAATTATTTAATATTTTGGTTGAAGCAAAAACAAACCATTCAGTCATAACATGTGCTTTAGTTTTAGTAGTTTTAGTGGTTCAGCATTTTCTGTTTAACATTTTCATTATTAAATTTAGACCAGTGGCTTATGGTCCTTAAGAGCTGCATCGTCTATTTCTGGGAGACTGCAAATTCGACAACAGTCACTCAATCTGGTGCCAATTCAACCAGCACAAAAAGTATTTGAAAATTTTTATATTTTTAGTGTTTGTCGAATTGGGAACCGAGCGAGTGGCTCTTTTGCCAACTTTGCAGCTGCCATTGGCCCTTTGGATGTATCTCGTGTATTTCTGGGGCGTTTGTGTGCTAGTTGTTCACAGCACGCAAACCCCCGGAAATACACGATATCCATTGTGCCCCTTAGTGACAGGTGTGCTACAGACTGGCAGCACACCTGTCACTCAGTGGCGCTATACGCCCCTAATTTAAACCTGTTTGTGACTGATATATTTTTATTATTTTCCTTTTTGTTTTTGTTTTTGTTTTAAGATTCAGTGGGAAGCACTATCCCCATGGAGAACATAATGGTAAAGTAATTTTGGAGCTAAAAGTCCAAGGTTTGCCATTCCTGAGTAGATGAAACACTGCAAGCACATGCACACTGCTTTGTCCTTCACCTTCTGCTGTCAGGGATTTGTTTAACTTGTGCAGGGTTAAAACCCTTTATGCACCACTGAAAGGTTCAGTAGTGAGATCATGATTTGCCTTGATGATCATTGCAGTAAAACTGTGGGGTTCCTTTTAATGTCAATTTAAGTCAAAATATGTATATTAACATACTTACCTAGAATAACTTTCTAATTTGCCTCCCTGGTTAAAAGAAATCATCCTACAAATCATGGGCAACTGGATTTTACTTAGATCAACATTAGATAAAGAAGCTGAGTGTTTTTCCTCCACTAAAAATGAAACAGCATTTTTTTTTTTGTTTACTACTCATCCTACCTGTCATAGGTAGATAACTGTTATCCACCTGGACACCTGGTCCTTTGGCTCAAAGTGTATAATTTTATGAAACTTTGCAGGTCATTGCTGCATGTATTGTTGTTAATGATCTGCAATGAAACATATAATTATTTTTTAACTTTAGTATAGAGACAGTACTTCAGTATCTAGTTCATACCATTTAACACTTTAACAACAGTACAATAACTGATTGCTATATTTATTTTGCATGCAGGAAAGTGCTAGGCAACACATCAAGGTGTGAAATATACATCTATAATTGTTCAATCACTTACTCAGTTGGCATCAAAATATATGAAAGGTGTGGACTTGGTGGCTTATGTAAATTCTTAAAAGTGTACAATGTAAATGTGAGAGCCAATGACTTTACACCAATACTCAGCTCAGTGCTGTTAAAGTATCCACAGCATAAGACAAAAAGATCACAGACCAAAAGCAGATATCCTAAAATTTTGACTTGAAACAATCATTGACTGACTGAGCATCTCTATTTTGAAAAATAGTACAATACTGTCATAAGCTGTCATAAACGAAACATGGTTTTTTTATATATATATGGATTCTATTTGTGTTTGTATTGAACTATCATCCGGAAAAATAGGGTTTTGTGTTGTTTGCACAGCATGAGCAAAAACGTCTGTCATTTTTGATGTGCCTCTTAGAGGTATTAAAAGTAGTTTCACTTTCAAGCATATTCCAGTACTAGAGTTTTTTTCTTTTATTTCTTTGTATTGAATTATACATTGTATTTTTTGTTTTGAACTATATATTTGTATTTAATGTATATTATAATTGTTGGTGAAACATGGATTGTGCTAATTAGTGTGCAATATACAGCATTAATAAAGTAATGTGCTAAAATGACCACACAATATATATATATATATATATATATATATAGAATCCAAAATAGGTAAAGAATGCACTCACAGGACTTCTGAAGACAGTCATTCAGGTTTTAATAAATCGTCAGCATAGTTGTTCAGCGACGTTTCAGGCTGTTAAGCCCTTTGTCAAGCATTACTGATGAAGACAAACAAAACAAATATATACACACATCTAATCAAACACTTACCAGCAGCAGCTGGAGAAACGCCCATCCCACACCGAGATGTGTTAATCAAGTAGCAATATCCGGTACGTGATGAGTGAGTTTGCGTTCCACCATGCGTGTCACCTGTGCCAAACCGTTGCTAAGCGACGCTCAAAAGGCGTCTAGTGCTAGGACACGGGGTCGCGTATATAGACAGATGACAAAGCCCAGCGATGACACAGGGTGGCTGATCGTAACAGTGCCTATGTGTCTGGGGGAAATTACTGACCAGCGGAGTCACTTAGCTGGACACACAGTCCGGAAATAGAGGCTCGCTGAAGCGAAGCTGTTTACCACTGCGGAGACAAATGCTCCTCACGTGGCTGAGGCTTCAGAGGGCTGTCATATATACATGACCTGAAATTGAGGATCACTGTTCTAGAACAGACATAGTGGGGTGCAATAGAAATACTTACTATCTAGAGCAAGTGTGTTGTGGGACTATTAAAAAGAAACCAACGGTTAACCTGGATCACGCATGCGGATACATACTCAATGGGGGAAGTACCACACCTCATGTTACATGCTGCAGCGAATACCCTCTCACCGAAGGGTGCAGGAGGTCATATAAAAATGTGGGTATATACACAGAAAGGAAACATGGCTATAATAGATCTAATACTACATAGAGCGAGACTACACCCCATAGACAGAAAACCCAGCAACAGGGACAGGCAAACAAGTCTAGACAAAACATAAACAGAGAGCTGACAGACATCCGCCCCTGTAAAGAATCAAATAAAGATACAAGCTTACATGAAACCCAAACAAATAAATCAGAAGACAATAAGAAGACATAAAGACTAGAAAGTAAAAAATGTAAAAAAATATAAAAAATGTAAAAGAATAGGGAGGAAAAAAATATAAAAGAATAGAGAGAAAAAATAATATAGAAAAAAAATATAAACATGAACAGCGTACAAAAAATCGAAAAATAACAGCAACGTATCAAAAATGAATAAAACAAAGAAAATGTTTCAGTTCAACAGTGTCACTGGGGCCACTGGTGTGTATGGAGAGTCATATCGCCCATATAACTTGCTGCATAACACAGTTTCGCTGAATAAAGAGCATATGGGGTACGTTCACACCATTGCATTTGTAGAATCCTGCAAAAAATAGGGCAACCAGGCTTAATCTTATGTTCTTGGTGAGAGAAATGAGTGAAAAAGTAGTTGTTCGTTTAAGCCTCGTGGAGCTACCGTGTCCAATGTGAAGATCCATTTGCACTCACGTTGGAGAAGAAGTTTTGCTCTATCACCCCCCTTCGAGAGTGGAGGTATGTGATCAATGACAATAAATCTGAGTTGTGATAAGGAATGTCGTTTTTCAAAAAAATGTTTGGACACTGGTTTGTCTGTCACCTTATCTCGATAGGCTGTTCGTATTGATGATCTATGTCCTCTGATCCGATCCCTAACAGTCATATTTGTTTTTCCAACATATGATAGACCACATGGGCAAGTTATAAGGTACACTACGTATTCAGTTGTACAGGTAATACGATGATTGATTTTGTACTGGTGCCCTGTGTGAGGGTGTGAGAAGTGTGTGCCAGATACCATATGGGAACAAGTCACGCATCCAAGACAGCGGTAACAGCCTGTACGTTGGTATTGAGTATTGTGAGAATAGCAATGTGTTGGATCTGACTTGACCAATCTATCGCGTAGATTAGTCCCACGTTTGTAACAAAGCATAGGTGGTGAATCAACTGTACGGGGCAACGTTTTGTCCCCTGTTAAGATATTCCAGTTGTGTGTGATAACATCTCTTACGGATGGAGAGGACACATGGAACTTCGTCGGGAAGACTATCCGGGATTGTTTTGCTTCATGTTGATGTTTAGGTGCATGTTTCAGTGCTTTGGATAGAGCACGTTGTACGTCCGGCCGCTGATAGCCTCTCTCGTAGAATCTTTTGGCCATTTGATCTAATTGTGTTCTCATATTCCTGGGATCAGAGTTGTTCCTGACCACTCGTAGGAATTGTGAGAAAGGTAGTGATTTCTTCAACGATGGGGGATGAAAACTGTTAGAGTGTAATAAGGTATTACGATCGGTGGCCTTCCTATATAGGGTATATCCCAATCTGTCATGGTTTGTATAAACTAATACGTCTAAGAACTGTATTTGATCTGATGAAAAATCCATAGTGAATCTTATGGGTGACGATACCTGGTTAAGAGTCGTCAGCATGGTCTGCAAGTGTTTCACTGTCGATGTCCATATCAAGAATATGTTGTCTACAAACCGATTGTACATTAGGATATGTTCAGAGTAATTAGAGATGATGTGCTGCATTTCATATACATACATAAACATATTCGCATACGTGGGTGCCATCGCGGCTCCCATAGATGTGCCTGATGTCTGTATATAATACTTGTGTTCAAATTTAAAGAAATTGTTCGATAAACAAAAAAAGAGCATCTGGCACACAAATTCAACAGGAGGGCCTGTGTATATTGTCGATTGAGCAAGGAGTGTCCTCACCGCCTCCACTCCCTGCTCATGGGGTATCACTGTGTAGAGACTCGAGACATCCATGGTAACTAACAGAATGTCAGATGTAGGGAGTTTGATGTCCCTTAACTTCTGCAAAAAATCAGGAGTATCTTTCAAGCATGTAGTCAACTGGAGAGCAGTGTCCTTAAGGTGATGGTCGATCCATTGGGTAATCGGCTCCAATAAACTGCCTTTCGCCGATACAATTGGTCTTCCTGGTGGTTTAATTGGGTTCTTGTGAATCTTTGGTAAGGTGTATATAACCGGGCAGATAGGAAATTTCTGATGTAAAAATTGGTGCGTTTGGTCATCAATATACAGATGTTGTTGAGCATACGACAATAAGTTGGTGATTGCCTGTTGGACATTAGAAGTGGGATCACAAGGTGTAGTGCGGTAAGTGTCCCTATCTTGTAGTTGTCGAAGAATCTCTAGACGGTAGTCTGCATAGTTTTGTATGACAATGGCGCCACCTTTATCCGCTGGGCGAATAACTATCCGTGGGTCTTTTGCCAAGCATTGAAGTGCATGTGTTTCATCTTTTGTTAAATTGTATTTTGTTCCGACAGGACTAGTACATATTTCCCGAATTTGTCTCTCTGTGATCTTAGAATAGGTTTTCAACGCCATATTTTTGGTGTGTGGATCTACTTGTGACCAAAATTGTGCAGAGTGCTGGTACTTTGGATCGATATATATATATATATATATATATATATAATAGTATATTTATTGAAAATTAATAAATAAATGTAAAAAAAATGTAAAAAAAAAGCAGACATGGAACACTGGCAGGGCCAGCCCTTCCATGGGCCAGACTGGGGCACCCTGGCAGGGGAGGCATTTTGCTGCTCCATCCAGCGTTTTGTTTTTTCTTTTGTCGGCAGCCTAAGTTCAGGACAATGTATAGTCCCGGATTGAGAGCTTTGACAGAAGGAGGTCTGAGAGTTCAGAAGCCTCTCCTGATTGGCTCACTCCCTCCTTCACATGGGGCTCAATGCAAGAGATGCCTGAACCAGGTAATGTAAGAGCAGACAATGTGTGTGTGTCAGTGTGAGTGAGAGTGTGTGTGTGTCAGTGTGAATGAGAGTGTTTGTGTGTGTTTCTGTGTGTGTGTGTGTGTGTGTGTGTGTCAGTGTGAGTGTGAGTGAGAGTGTATGTAATGGGTGAAGGAGTTTACTCCTCTGACACTGTCTATATCTGGATAGCCACCCAGGGGTTAACTGCTCTGACACTGCCTATATATGTCTAGACACCCAGGGGTTAACTCCTTTGACACTGCCTATATCTGTCTAGCCACCCAGTGGTTAACTGCTCATTGTCACACATTGATAGGAATGCCTACTGTAGTTAGGTTCCAGTTATAGTCTCAATAAGTCTAATTTCCCTCAATAATTTAGCAAATCTGTAACCTCATACATATGTTCATTTGGATTGAAAATGTTTCTCTACCTACATGGCCTACGTCTGGCCTATTCACAATACACTACGTGCCAAGAAAGAGGAACTGTGATACATGGGAAAATAAAATCTTTAAATATACATTAAATATACATCTTGTGGGTTTTTCATGCAACTGAGATAAGACCATAAAATGGCTTAACATATTATAGTATCATATTCTTCATAAATATATATTATCTAAAAAGTCTGATATAGACACAGCTGTTCCAATGTCTTGAGTAGTTTTAATATTTTATAACAGAACTGTTATTTATAACGCCAAACCGTTGGCAACATTGGATTGACCCAGTCCATCCTGTGGTTCAGAACATCTAGGGATATGGTTCGAATAATGGTTAGCGTTACAATGAAATTAATGTTAGCATAAGGGTTAAGGCTACAATTAAACTTAAATCAGCAGAAATTAACGGTCCGTTCCCTTAGCATAAGGGTTAGAGTTAGGTTAAATTTAGGGTTATGTTATAATGTAGGGTTTGGGTTCAGGTCAAAATGTCACTGTATGTGAAATAACACTATTTTTGGTTATTGCCCTATAACTCGCAAAAAACAACAGAAAACATGGATACAAGCATATTTCTAAACTCGGGGAAAAAATCTGAAACTATTTAGACAGGGTCTTTTTTTACCGATTGTAATTGTGTAAATGGTTTTGTAGGTCAAAGTTTTGTTTTTTTTTCATAATATTTTCTGATTTCTTTTGTAGTATTATAAGATATTATAGATACGTTTTGACATTTCTGGGGTGTTTGTTTAGCTGTAATTTTTTTCTTTCTCACATACTGTACCCACACAAATTATACGTTGTTTTAATCATCATAAGAAGGGCTTTCATTAGATACCATTATGTTCATCATATCTTATAATTTACTACAAAAAAAATCATAAAATTAGATGAACATTTTTTAAAACCCCCACTTTTTCTAAGTTTGACCTAAAATATAATTTACACAAATACAATCATTATAAAAGACCCCATCTAAATACTTTCTAAATGTTGTCCTGAATTCAGAAATATGCATGTTTCCATATTTTTCTGTAATTTTCTGCAAGTTTTTTTGGCAAAAACCAAAAAAAAGTGTTTTTTGTTTTTTTCCTATATTGACCTTTTGATTCCAACCCTAAATTTTACCCTAACACTAAATTTAACCCCAACTCTAACCCTTATGCTATCCCTTAATATATTTTAATGTTAATTTAGTTTTAACCCTATCCCTTATGGTAAAAATTATTTAATTTTAAACCTAACAGCTAATCTAACTTTCATCCTAGTTTTACGATAATTAAATCTTTTTTTTTTTACATTGCAATGTTGCTGACTTCCTCTAGGGGAAGTCAAGCAACAAATTCAGAGCGACAAAAGTGAATTTCTTTTCACTTCCGAAGCTCTGACCACAAGAGGGCAGAGCCATATTGACGGAGCATGCTGCTCCACCAATATGGCACCCACGATCGCTCCGTGGGGTGATCGTGGGTGCCCCAGGGAGGAAATTTCGACATTGAGGCAATAGACCAGTACTGTTAGAGCGGTTTTCGCGATCATTGATCACGAAAACCGCTCGTTTCACCACAGGAGAGGAGTTCCTGGCCGGACATGCCTGACATGTCCATTGTCGTGAAGGAGTTAAGGGACATATTGTTGCATTTTATAAATTGTTGGTTGATTATGAACCATGGTTGCCAGATTTCCTGGAAATTTCTTATTTCCCCCTGGAGATAAAAAAAAAAACAACTCTTGCCATCCTATATTGGTGATTGTTTATGTATATCATTCCAATTTGGATTTCTTGAATTATTCCATTTTCTGCTACATTCATTTGTATTGCTCTCAGTATATGTGATAGGAAACTTATCTGTGTTTTAACTCTCAATGGAAGTGTTTTATTAAATAAGAAAGCCTGTGGAGAAATGTCGCCAAATTGGGGGAAAATTAAGTTAAGATCTTTTGGGGTAAAACTTCCCTTATTCCCACCATATGTGGAAACTATTTCCATTTTTTTGGGAACATCTCCAACATTATCAGTATAGTTACTATTTATTCAATCTAGTAGGTACAAGATTCCCTCTGTATAATATTTTGAAGTGAAGTTCGAGAAAAGATGTGCAATGCACATTGTGTATGACAGCAGATCTGCATAATTGGAGTCTACTAATTAATCCAAGTGAAATTTTATTTTAATACCATGATGTTCGATACATAATTTTATACCAATCAAACTGATATTTCTTTTCTAATAATGGTTGTATTATTTCTGGCATATGCATCATAAGGATTTTATCCTTACCATAATTTATTTTATAATCCATGTACCTATTATACAAGTCTATCATCCTAAGAGTCTTGTTTATCAACTGGGTAGGGTTTATCACATTTTCTGCATATAATGTTATTTTATAATTTTATCTTATCATGATGGCTAACGGTTCGATAGAGAGAATATTCAGCAGTGGCTCTAAGGGGCAACCTTGACAGGTACCATTTCTTATGTTAAATAGATTGGATTGATTCGAAATGTAATGACAAAGTGTTGTTTTTAAAGTCTCCTTTGATACCAAATTTACTCAACATTGCATCCAAGAATCTCCATTTTGCCCTACTGAATGCTTTTTGGGCATTTAATTTTAATATAACAGAACGTTGTTTATGTATTTATTTGATGAATGATGTTTATTATTTTACATGTGCTATCAGATGTGCCCCTATTGTTGATGAACCCAGACAGATCCGTGTGGATCAAACTAGGTGCAACATGTTTCAGTCTCACTGTTAATACCGTAGAAATATTTTTTGTATCCAAGTTTATTAGGGAAATTGTGCTGTAGTTTGCAGTTTGGGATGGATCTTAAAATTGTGGTTAATTTAGCTTGCTTTTCTAATGTAATTGTTGTAAATGTGTTCAAAAACAATAAGGCTATTATATTGCATATTTTTTATAAAGAGACTGAAAACCCGTAGGGACTTGGAGATTTAGTAGGTTTCAAATTAGCGATCACATTTTCTGTATATCCCCAAAAAATGTAAGACTCCTCGAGTATGTTTGCCCAATTTTAAATAACATTCTGCAAATGCCTTAGCTATGTATTTAGGCTTTAGGTAACATTTGTCTCCATCATTATCTTCATTATTATTATTTTTCTTAGTAAGTAAACATCCGGCTCCATTGCAGTCATGGTACCACTTTTGTTTCACAAATAATATTTGTTATTGATATTTTCATTTGTTCTAGCAACTATTTCCCTTCTTAATCTCAGTATTTCCACAGCCGCACTCATATCAAACTAATTCTTATTTCATCTTTCCAACATAACTAATTTGATATAATTCAGAGAGCGTTACTCTGAACTAATTTATCTCTAGGGGTATTACTCGTTCCATATCGGTTGGATACATAATCCTTTCAGGTTGAGATTTACCTTACTTTTCAAATATCTTTATCATAAAATCAATATGTTTTTCATGGTCTAGCACAAAAACCAATCTATTCATTTGGTCCTTTCTAACCTACTTTTTCAGAATTTCTGTTCTATTTATCTAATATGGATTGTAGTATTTATCTCACCAAGCAATGTGGGTACCCTCTGATGCTTTTTAGACATTTCTTGTAATTGTTTTTGTTGATTTTTAGAGAGCTCCCATGTTGTTTCTTAAAGTCTGGAAGAAATTTGAAGGGGTTCGAATGGTGGTAGCTCCATGGAGTGGGAGGTGTGTGTTACTGGTGGTGCATTCTTGCACTATTTTTTGTGATGATGTCTGTCATAAAACTGACTGAGCATAATTGGATATGTAGTTACCAAACATTTGTCATGCCAAGGTTAGCCATCACTGTTATATGTTATATTGGCTACTAACTATTAGTCGTACTTGCTTGTATCATGCTTTCTGCACATGAGTCTTCAATTGATCTGATACACCTTACACAAAAGAATGCTGGAAAATGTTCAACATTAAACCTACAATTAAAAAAAACCTGTACCTTACATTTTAATAATATCATTTGGAGGCCAACACTATCTTATGCAAAGTCATCTCAAAAAATATGATGTGTAAGAATGGATCTGAAAAAGCCAGTCTTGCTCATAACTATCAGAGTAACAGTTTTCTGAATATTTAGTTATGTATATCAGCTGTTATGTTTTACATATAAGTCCACTTTAATCTAGGAGGCAGCATTTCCCGAAAGTTTTTAACTTTACTACATTCGGTTCAAGTGTTTGGAAAGGTGTCATATTTTTAAATCAAGCTGATACTCTTGACACAATTGTTAAATATTAATGCCTTTTACTGATTTACAGCTGTAGCCAATGTGCTTTCTGAGCTGATCAGTATGAAATTTAAAACATATTTTCTGAGGTATTTTTTCCTTTGGATACATAAAACAAAGAAATATTTTTTAACTTTGAACTGAGAGGAACCCAACTGCTTAGAGATTGACATCACATCACAAATGATTTTAGAATAATTTTAATGAAAACATGGTACCCCTAAACTCTCCAAAGTCTTCCAAGGAACCAAAGAAAAAACTGTGCTAGCACTGATACGAACCACAACATTCTGTAAAGCAGAAACACAGGCTCCTACTCATTAGAAAAATGTAGTTAATTCAGTGTTCCAAATGTATGTGCATTCATCTATGTTTGAAATGCTTGAAGGGGTAAGACCATCTGAACAAAACTTTATAACATGTGTAAGTAATATCTCTGAACAAGAAGATTTCATGTGTTGGAGACTGACTACATGAAGTTACCACTAAGAATTGTTTATATTCATTTTGCTAGGAAAAGCAGAATGTTGGCTGTTGCCAGATAAAGGTCATTACTGGCCTGAAGGTGTATGTAAATTTTTAATACTATGTGGTGTAATGTAAAATGGATTTAATAAAAACAGAACAAAATAAAATCTTTTTCCGTGGAAAAAAGGCAAATATTATCTATAGCAAACAATTTTATTTTATAATTCAAATGAAATGGAAAACAAAAGTTTTGAAAGCTAATTGTATATGTTCCTTGTAAATCAGGTATGATAGTAATTTTCTAATATACAGATCAATAAATCAGGGTTAGATCGGGTTTATTGTTTTCTTCTTGTGTCTGCACTCTTGTGTCATTCTGTTCTGGAGACATTGAGCATATGATGAATTTCAAATGGCCAAGCGTTTACAATTTTCAAATCTGCCAAATAGCAAATCAACCTTCATAATTAAATGTGACAGGCTGACAAAAAAAATGAATGTAAAATGTATATGTATTTGAATTTTTGTGTCATGCTGCCGTCTGTGCACTTGTTTTGTCTTACCATAGCCGAAGGCTTATTTTGCCGCACTTGAAGCACATTTTTGTATGGAGGCCTTCAGACAGCTCCCCTTCGCCCTAGTGAATTTGCTGATTAATTTTGGATGCTCCTCTTAATTAACACCCCAAAGGAAGTCTGGATTTTCTAGCCTATACTTCATATAAAACAAGTGAATCTGAAGAACGATGACCTAAGGAGACAGCCGCACTCTGTCCGAATGACATTACAAGAACACTGAATATCTCACAAGTCAAGACTTGTACAGGCAATGCCTAGAGAAAAAGTAGGCCTTTAATCAAGACAGATATGAGATTCTTGTTAGTCCAATTTCATTTTCTTTATTTCTGGAGAAGAGAATTCAGGATGGATGCCACCTGACAGTTGAAACATGTTGCCCTGCAGAGAAACGGGTGCCACTGGCCTTGATTATTAATTGGTACTATCTTTATTTCCAGGCAGATTAGTAGATGATGAATGAGATTAATACAGTGGAGTGATGTATTAGGGATCTGCAAATCAGCTGGTAAAAATGCACGTGAAAGCTATTGCAAATGCTTCAGATAGGCATTTGTCTCTGATGTCAGTGTGTTCCTCATCTGCTACTGGCATGCATGTTGTAATTTTGTCTACATATACATATATATAATAGATAGACAGATATATCCTGCAACTTAGACCAGGTTATGTGTATCTTGTGTGTTGTCCAAGGATGCCATCCCTACTATAAACTTTAACACCAATCTTATTAGGTGCCCATCTCCCCAGTCCCCATAGATGATGTTCAACTGATGACCGCAATTATTTTTTGCCAGAGCAGATTGCCCATGTTTGGCATATAATGAAATAATTATTAATACCATTCCTCTCAATACATTGAATTATTTTGCAGTATTTGTGATTGCTGCAGCTACAGTTCAGGCACCAACGATTTAGCCTCTTTGCACCTTTGTTTGTTTTCTCATTTTGCTTTGAAAAGTCAAACCTTTTATAGTTGAAATATACAGTATGTACTGCTAATTGGCAATTCATCTAATAAGACTCCTATGTGCTGCTTTACCCATAATTTTTAAGTAGTGTTAGAGTGCAGAAGTTCTGGTGTTTTCTTTATTTTGTCTATCCCGTTAAACAGATAGTTAGAAGGATGGATAAATGTAGTGAATTTTTCTTCATAATATTACTAGTATCTATAAAATATGACATTCTATCATTCAAAATTCATTGCATAACAGTTGTAACCATTAGTTGTTGTACTACAAAGCTTCCAAACTACATAGAAATCTGTCTGCATGATATAAGCCTACACATTTTGACTGCAATGCTCAACTTTTCTACACATAAACATAAGGTGTCTCATTCACTTATTTCACTCTTTAATGTTTATTTATTTTATGTGTTTACTTAATGATTTGTACATTGCTTTGAGTGAAGTTGAGATCTGTAAGTTACAATAGTTTCTTCTGGCTCAAAAATGTTGCTCAATACCCCTTTCTACAATATGGTTAAAGCTATAGTTTATGATGTAAAAAGTCAGAATCAAATTATAACACTTTAAATGAAGACATATTTGCCTTTAACAGATTTAACAGCATGAACAGAGATGAAACATAAATGCACACATTAATAAACATATTTTGAAAACAGTCATAGACATTTGAATGCCTGATTCTATCAGTTTATTTTATTTTTACTTTTATCAGGAACCCCCTATGTACTTGTGTCTTCAAAATAGTCCAATGAAAATATGTTTTGTCTTTTGCTATCTAAGAATTCATTTATTTCAAGTGATGCCATCTGGATTATATTCTCTTATGTTTTAACTATGAAGTTGGATTTTCTCTAGAAGTGCATTATTAGTTAGGATATTTTTTAAGTGTTGCATTGTGGAAAAAAAATAAAAGAAAGAAATAGAAATGTGATATATTTAACACAAACAGTTACTCTACAAAATATTTTTCAAACATTTGACAGTAGGCTGTGGAGTAAACTGTTTATTTAACTCTGCTGCTTGCTTTTATGTACATAGGGGGTTGTGTATAAACCTCCCTTACTGTTAGGTGCTGGGAAGTGACGAAAAAAGGTACAATCTCCTTTTGATGTGTTTTTTACTACCTGATTTTTAATACATGGGCTGCGCCAGTGCACTGAGTGTCAGCAAAAGCGGAAAAGTGCAGAAGTCGCAGAGCCTGGACAGACTCATGGCATCTGTCTGGAGTCTGGTTTATACATGAGCATACACAGTATTTTCTGATATATGCCTGTGTGCCATGTTTTCAAATAACGCCCATAGACTATGTCAACAAATAACTCAATCTGTCCATATTTCTACCTGTAGTAAAATCCTTATAGCTTGTTTGTTCCTTGACCTTTTAGTGTTCAGGATAGCCTTATACTTACCTCGCCTGTTATCTTGTACACCTGGATAACTAATAAAGTATGCTGATGGCTAGGACCAACTGTAAACATGGACAAGAGAAATATACATCTGTTCAAGACTGGTGGCCTTTTCAAGGTCAATGCAAAAAACATTTGTTCATGAACGTTGGCCACCATTTGATTCTTTACATAAGGGTGAGTAATAAGCCAACCTACTGATTCCTTCTCTACACATTACAGTATCACCCAATAGTTACACGTCTGATGAGTGTCTAATTCTTTGATGTCCAACTCTCACAGAAAGTGATATTATAAATAGGCAAATAAAACATCTAGAAATCTACACAAGATATCAGCATACAAAATGAGAATCTCAGGTCACTATGCATTAATGTTAGTGTGCTGTGATTAGTATTATGATTGATTGTTTTGGTTTTATAGCATAATGGGGTAGTTAGCACACTATTTTAACTTGCCATTACTAGTTTCAAATCTTAGGCTGATTACATTTCAATTCACAATGTTGATGAGCTAGGACAAAAGCACCAAAATAATGTTTCCAATGCAAACAGTCATTGGCCCTCATTTTCACCAATTTGCAAGGACCTCATAGGTTGCATTTCACTGGTCTGGTGAATATAGGACACATACATAGAAACATAGAATGTGTCGGCAGATAAGAGCTATTCGGTCCATTTAGTCTGTCTGATTTTCTAAATACTTTTATTAGTCCCCAGTTCCCTATCTTATATCTAGGATAGCCTTGTGCCAACCCCACTCATGCTTAAATCTCTTCACTGTGTTTACATATTTATTTTCCAGTTACAAGTTCCTTATTATGTGGCATCAGCTACCTGGAAATATCACTTGTGTTTGGTCCAGCCTGTCATCAATGCTATGTATCCCGTATTTAACAGATTAAAGTGTTTGTTTTCTGTAGAATATTTAGGGTTTATTTTTGTTAGTTTATTTTTGACACAGATTAGTTTATCAGCACTAGCTAAACAAAGAACACCTGTAATTTGGTGGGAATTTAGCTTTGAATATTAGGTGTCAAGGTCTCCTAGCTTTCCACATGGTTCCAAAATTAAACCACATGTACACAATTATCTGATTCACAAATTTCTCAACAATTTCAACCAAATTCACACTACAAACTGAGGTATGTGCACATATTGCACATGCTCTTTGTAGTATATCTTGCTGCATTTGTGCTGTATCAATTTTTAAAAAATGCATGATAGATTTTAACTGTGCAGATGTGGATGCTCTGCTAACCAGCTGTACCACACGTGAAGTGGCAATCGGTACCATATTTTATGCATACAATACATGAACACAACAATTACCTTCATTTGTTTTACCATCAGTATGTACAGTTTGTAAATGAATACTAGCAAAAAAAAAAACAACAATATCATACAGTATGGCAACCTTTTTTGATGCATCTAGCTGCATTTCTAACAACTCCTGCATTTTAGTTTTGCTTTCTAAGACTTTTTATGATTTTAATTAGAATCATTGGTAACATTTTAACCATTAGTAGTTACACAGACTGCAACCATGTTGTTACATTTTAAGAAATGAGATGATATTAACTGTACGATCAACTAAAGCCTACCCATCATAGATTTTAGTCAGTGACCTAAGTTTTTTAAATTTAATATCAGGTCATTAAATAGAAAATGTAGTTTGAAAAGTGATGTGATGATCCAGGTCATTGAGTAAAGGCCAATATGTTGTATTGTTAAGAAGAAAGTTGAAAAATAGTGAAGTTGACTCCATAAATCTACCTCGGAGAAGGGTTGTTATAGCTTTATAATTTTTCTTTTTTGCAGAAATCTAAAAAATGATGATGGAAAAAGAACTAAGAAATGCAATCATAGTTTTCCAATTATTTAGAAATTTTCCTATTTGTAAGTTAGGCATTCATCTTTTGATTCCAATATAACAAGCTATAAATATACCTGTCCAATGTTTTGATTATATATATATATATATATATATATATATGTGTGTGTGTGTGTGTGTGTGTGTGTTCTAATGATAATCCAGTCATTGTAAAACAATAGACATGTGAAACTTTACACCAATTACATAATTGGTGAGGAATGCCATTTCACGCTATGTAAATATCTGTCAAAGAAAAATGAGTACAGAAGCTGCAGAATGGTGCTGTGATTCATTGTAGGTATAGTATATAGTTTGTGAATACTATGCACACCTGACATGGTTGAAGTTTTATATGTGCCCACTAGATGGCAGAAATAGATTTTTCCAGAGGTGCCATCTCTTTCACTGCTCCCTTCCACCCTTCATCTTCATGATCTGATGTTCACAGCTTTTGGAAGATAGTTTATATCTGGATTCAGATATTAAAGTGCCAGCTGTATTTGTCTGGAAAATTGACATACTTTTTATAGGTTATAGTAGACTTTTACCACAAGAAATTTGAGATAAATCTATAGCTTGGCGAATTGACAATGCGTTTGCAGGAAAGTAATTGCTGCATAATTTTACAATGAATAAATGAAGGAGGGAATTTCAATTATAGCCAACAGGAAAAAAAACTTTATTTTTCCCTCACTCCTCCATCATTTGAATATGTAGTGAGATTGCCAAACCTTCCCTATGCTTATTCTTTTGGTGTAAGTCATTAGTAAGATGCCTCATATTGCTAAAACAGAAATATGTATGTGAATATGTTTTAGTAATGGTATTCAAATAAGTACAATAACATATTGTCCAGGTGTGAGGGATTTGGACAACTCCACTAGGGTCTGGTCAAAGCATTTTGTAAAGTAAAATAATGGGAATAATTGGTAACAGAGTAACTGTGTCTAGCATGGGTAAAATAATAAACAAAATAAAAAGTAATGTTTAATAAACAGAAACTTGGGAAAAATGACATGCCCAAAAATACCATTATAATTTTATAATGAATGCATAACAAGTAAAGTTATCCAGTGTGCTATTTGTTAGTAAAACATAAATATAATGTTGAAGAATGCTAAGGATCGGGACCAGAAAACATCAGGATTTAATAGCTGAGTTGGAAATATTTAGCTATTTGGCCTCATTTTTGCAATTCCTTTGTTAGTTCATCTCAGCTCACTATGTTTCACTAGACTTTGCTAAGATCAAGGGAAACTCACTAGATCTAGGTTGCCTCCACGTATTTCCAAGTAGATATATATGGGAAGCTATCTATGTTTTAAATTAAGAAAAACTGGAAACGTTTCATTCTGCACTCTTAACAAGTTGACCTTGACTCCTGAGTTAGGAATACACCCACAAGATGATCTCAAAAGTGCATATCAAGCAAAATAGGCAAGTCAAATTTCTCCCTTGAGAATAGCCCACATATTTGACAGAATCTGTTGCTAGAAAGACAGGAAGCAGACAAGGTTTTTCCACTGTTACTAAACGCTATCTCATTTTCGCCTCATTACAAATCAATTACAAGTCATAGGCCAGTACTTGGTCAGTATTAAAGGAACTGTCTGGTACCCAAAATGCATCTTCCAAATATGAATGCATATTAATGTGCTTTCAAAGTACTTTAAAATGCCTGTTTTACATTCTGTATAATATAAAATACTGCTGAAATTGTGAAATTACAGCAATTTGCAAGAAACCAAGACTGCCCACTCTATATAACCATTTACCCATGTGCAGGCTCATCCAAGCTATATCCAAGCCTCTCTGTATACTTTTGCTTTCTCTTATGCTTTGCTTTTTTATTTATTATTTATTCTCATTCCTATCTGCCTGTTTTCTTGTACTGTCTAGTAGTCCTGCCCTCTTCCTGCCCTATTCCTTGTGTGGCCACAGAGTGGCACCCTTCCCTTGTTTGGCCACAGAGTGGCACCTGCCCAGTTGGTGCCAAAGTGGCACCTGCCCATAATGGCACCTGCCCAGTTGGCCCCAGAGTGGCACCTGCCCAGTTAGTCCTAGTATGGCACTTGCCCAGTTGGCCACAGAGTGGCATCTGCATAACCTGGCTACAGTTTGCGTCCAAGGTGTTATTATCAGTATTTCTGTGCCTTGTGTTATTTATCCTTAATTTGTTTTTCATCTGTCCTGCTCTAGTCTGTGCCTAGCCCTGTACCCTATATTCAGTTCCTTTCTGCTTTTGCTCTTTTTAATCTGTCCTAGCCTGTAACATCCTGTAACATCTTGTTAATAAATCTGTCGAGGTATTATCCATGCTTGCTCCAGGATGTTCCAGTGTTTCTCAGTCCTAGCCAGAGTATTATGTATGCAGCAGTTGTCTATGTATGTGGCTGCCCAAAACCTGAAGCCTCAAGCTACCAGATAAGTATAGTTACCCAGCACAAGGCCCTGTTTCCACCCCTGCATCATAGCTCCTCATCTTGGGCTCTCAGGGTCTATTACCATCCCGGACCTCTTGCATTACACACTAGCTAATTAAAAGTCAATTTCTTTTTCTTTTTTTTGCTGCAGTAACCAATGACAATAATTTCATTGAAATGAATGGAATTACATGTCTCTCTAGTGATGTCATCAGACAATGTGTTGCACTGTTATCCTACTGTACAAATGCAAGTCTATTACAGTCCACACAATGTATTATATTCCAGCAGCACAGGAAGTGACTAAATGAAAATCTTTATTTGCTCAGTGTCTATATAATCAGTGCTGCTGCACCTGCAGTAAACACATAAAGTGATCACTGGAAGAGGGCTTAAGACAAATATAAGAAATGTGATTTATGGGGGAAAAAAGCCTGTGCTCTAGACAAGCAGTCATTTTCATCTTACACCAAAATGAGTTTGGGGACTAGCCAGTCCCTTAAATGTAATAAAAAATTGCGTATATGGAAGCATAAGGTATATATACAATGTTAATAAAAACATGTTTGTAACACATGCTTGCCAAGCTACCCAGACCTGCAGTGTCTTAGGTGCTGGGACTTTGAATGTATAGTTACAGTACTGCTTAGACTGCAATAGATATTCTGAAACATGTTTTCCTTTACCATACTATATGACCCTTTATCTAGAAGTATACATTATGGAAACAAGTGCAATATTTATGTAAAATATGTAGAATTGAATGGAAGAATTTGAAGCAACAACACAGCTTCAAGCATCTTAAATCAACTTAATGGAGCCTTATTTATTTTCTATACTAATGTATCATGCTTGAAAACCTTTTAAAATAATGCATTGTTGTAACTATAGTGATCTTATAAACAGTGCTTCCATGACCCTTTAAACTGTTACATGATATGTGATGCCAGTTGTATAATCTTCAGACTTTGTTTCCTATCACCATGAGTATGAACAAACAAGGCCCAGCAATGTCATTTGTTTTTTACGGATATTTGGTTGCAATTCTATGTAATGATGTAAAATGAAGCCAGTAAGTTAATATGGCTTGAACATTTGGTAACTTGCTCTGTTATCTGAGGCAGTGACAAAACTTTGGTTTCTATTGCTTGTTTAATGATGATAACAGTGTGATTTTCAGGTATAAGTAACAAATGAAGTCAATTAAGGATCCAAGACTGGCACCTGTCTAAGTGTAGGGTTGCACTAAATGATTCCCACATCTTTGTTTCCTGTTCAGCCTGCCATTTGCTGCCTTGTCACATGCCATTTAACAATGGAATACTTGTTTCTTAATGGTTATGAGGCAAGAAAGCAGGTCTTATTCAGAACCCCAGGTATGTGATTATTATCTTTTAGTAAAGAGAAATAATCCTATATTCAGCCTTAGTCAAACAAATACTTCCATTCTTCCAAAGAGTATCTTGGATTAACCAATTTGTACTTTTTCTTGATATAAATGACCCCCATGTTAGAATTGGTTTGTATACTACAGATAGATACATTTACTACAGATAGATACATTTGTGATAAAATGTAAGGTATTACAAGCAGTGCAATGGCAGTATATATAATAATAGTTAAATTATAAAGGAGTACAGTCATTTATATCTAAATTGCAATTATATATTTATAATGTCTAAACCTACAAATGATAGGAAACCGTAAAAATCAGAAAAACAATTAACAATTTTCCAATGAAAAAGAAAATGTTTATTTTTACTTTAATTGATGTGTGATTTCATCTAGGCATTGACAGGAAAACATAATCCACAAATTTGTTTTTCTTTGGTGTACTCACTAAAATACACTAAAAGACTTTCATTTTGAGACACCCAAAGTCAATCTCCTTGAGCTATTCTCGGAAATTTAGTGACTAGACCCATCTGTCTGTCTGTTTGTTTCTATATAAATGCATATATCTATCTGCATCTGTATATATGCATGTATCATCTATGTCTGTATATGTTCTATGTGCCTTCATCCATGTATGTGTGTGTGCATTTGTGATACATACATACACATGCAGAGAGGGGCAGCAGGTTTTACATGTCTTGTTGGTTAATAGTCATCTTTTTGCATTGTCTGCATCTATTATAGTAATCCGGGCAAGATGACACCTGGTTTCTTTTCTGTGTTGGAGACCCAGATAAAGGAAACATTACCAGTGAAAAAGACAGAAAACGTACATCTGCATAGGCTATACAATGATGTGTTATCAAAGATTTAGTATTCAAAATTGTGAACAGTGCACTTGTAGTGTCCCACTTAAGCTTTTCCAAAAACACAACACTTATTTTTCCAATAGGTGTGTACGAGCACTACTGCCTTCACGGGAATCTGAAGATCCACAGGGAGTCCGGCATTATATCAGAATCATCACTCGATCCTTTAGAACATTTAAATGTTTTTAAAATCCTTGCAAAAAAACTTTTTTTTAAATGGCTTTATTGCATCTACCTATTACCAGACATGGCAGATATTTACAAACTTTATAGATTGTAAATATTTAAAATGAGGAGATCGTTCAAGATGACTGAAATATTGAAATGCCCATAATGGGATATTCTGGAATTTTTACTAGTTTGCAGCATTCAAACAGTGGTAATGCATACATATATAATCATATACAGTGTAGCTGTACAATGTTGTTAAAAAATCATGGGTATTAATATATTGGAAGGTGGAGAAAATAAAAACTATGTCCCTCCAGTTACTTGCTAATGTTTTCAAAAACACATTTTTTTTTTCAGTCAAGGGATACTCAAGGGGTTAAAAATGGAACAGTCTCACAAAATGGTGGCACCCAGTCAGACTTGTTTAGTAAAAAAACGTTCATAAAATAAACTCACATAACAAAAACAAAAGACATATCTGAAAACAACAATGCAAAATAAAAAAATAAAAAAACCTTTTCATTTTTTGATGAGTGTCTTTTTAAAACAATGGATTTGTTTATGCCAAACATTCATCAACTGGGTATTTTTTTGGAACTGAGTGTCACAAACCAAATATATTATATATCTGAGAAAAGAAAAATTTGGGTGTGCTGAGCTAGTCACGTAATATAAATTTATAGAATGGAGCCTACCAAACAGGTGTGAGCATGCAGCAGATACAGTGTGATTGGCTGTACAATTTATAAAAAAAATTTAAAAAAACTGTCTGCGCTTCTCACTTGCCAACTTTGTTACAGTGAGAAGCGCAGACAGTTACAGGGAATTACAAAAATCATGAAATTAACTAAGTTGGAAAAAAGTCTTCAACACACCCATTATTTCAGCTTATTTTTGCTTGATTTTAACAATGTGTTTCACCACAGTTCGCTGTTTAATGAATGAACACCACTGTGTAACCATTATGTAATTAGTACTGTGCATTGATTTTTGGCAAACAAATTTTTCATGTTAGTGGCTGTGAAAAATATTTTGTTTGCGGCTTATCTTTGAAAAGATACAAGAGTATCAGGCATTCATGTCTGTAATGAAAAGATAGGTTAATCAGGGAAATCTTTAAAACACTGCTAGTAATGCCTGATTTTTACAGTTCACGTATCAGTTTACTTGTCAATTTAGTGATTAGCCCCCCGCACACTCTTAAATCATGTCTAAAACTATTGTTTGTCCTAAAACAAAAAACATGTATCATTGCGTTGATAACAGACCATCAAGCTAATGCGTTTAATAGAAAAGAAAAACCTGGGATGAAAAATTCATAGCACCAATTAATGCTATGGGCATGTTCTGGGGACAGGGGTAAGTCCTGGATGTGCAATGTGGGTTAGGGGGCAGGGTTAATTTCTGTATGCGCAGTGTGGGTGAGGGAGCATGGATAATTTCTGGACGTGCAATGCGCGTGATGGGGCAAGTCCTGATGGGCACTGGTAAGTCCTGGATGTGCAATACGAGTGATTGTGCTGGGGTGCATTTAAACCTCATTGGCATGGTATACAAAGACCTGGATAAAATTACTTTGGGAGGGTAGGTGGGCAAGAGGGAAACACAGTTGTGGGGGGGGGGGGGTCCAGAAAAACATTTCTGTAAGGTGCCCCGAAATTTCTGATGGTGGCCTTGCAAAACATAGAATGCATGCTATAATGAAAACCCAATTAATTTTAAAGAAATTTGATAACGCTTATGTATTAAATTGTTTGTAAAATATCTAGTTTTATTACCTTTTAGCAGCGCTGGCTTCTCCTGACAGTGCTGTCAGGATGTGCCTTCTCTTAGGTCTGGTAACTGATACCAGACCTAAGATTATAATCTGATTATATTCTGACCCAAGCCTGGTGAAATCCCACAGACACGCATCCAATCTTGCACATCACAGAGCTTCAGAACAAGTGACAAAACAAGTGGCAGGGCTGCAGGGAGAGAACTCTCCGTTGCAGCCTAGTTTGAGTAACTGGAGCTGTGTTAGAACAATTCTGAACACACACAGATCCAAATTCTCCTTTAACACAGCTCTGCTTACTCAAACAAGGCTATGAGGGAGAGATCTCTCCCTGCAACCCGGTTGCTTGTATTGAAGGTCCATGATGCGTGTGACGCCGGGTACATGTGGGCGAGACTTCAAAAGGCTTGAATCGGATTATCAGTTATCCGACCTAATTGAAGGCATTCATGGCAGCACTGAAAGAAGCGGCCAGCATTGCTAAATGTTAACAAGACTTGATATTCTTACAATCATATTTTGAGACAGGATCTAATACATAATTGTTATCAGATTTATTTAAACAACTGTATTGATGGGGATGATAGTGTTCCTTTTAGCAAGGAATATGTTTTAACATTTATCAATAAAAGTACATATACTCCCATAAGAGGAAGACTGTGTCTCATGTTTATGTATTTACCCAACTGATTACAATAACTATTTGCATACTTTATTTGTTTTCATTATAGTCCGTTATTATGTGAGGCAGTTATTAATTATGAAGTAAGTGGCACTGTTTAATTTTGCCTTTGGTTTTCAGAAGGGAGTAATGGACTCTAGCCAAATTACAACATTGATTACTTATTTTTATTTAGCCAGTAAATGTTTTCCACATGCAATTATGAGTATAAAACACCCTGCAGGCCCTGTAATCAACTTGCTTCCTGGTGTCATCTTCCTTGACATTTGAGAGGAGGTAAAATATTGTATTATTTAATATTTATTTGTATTTATTTATAAAGCATGTCACCAGGAAGGATACACAGATATTTATCCCATTTTTAAATATGTTCTGGGTCTACAAAAAATTAATTGCTACAATAGGTTAAGAAATAATATTAAAAATACAAATATACAATTTAAACTGTAGCACATGGGGTCCCAGATGGAAATAGACTCTAAACGCCCGAGATCAGGAGCTACTTTGCAAAGTGGAGACACAGGACCTTGTGCTGGGTAACTGCAATCCCTTGGAGGTTTGGGACCCCAAGATTATGCAGCCACGTCCCAGGCCCTGTGAAGCAGCTGCTACATCCAGATTACATGGTGAGGATGAAATGAGGTAAGTGACAGCCAAGCAGAGCTAAAACAGAAAAGCAACTGATGGAGAATAGAACAGAGTTCAGAGCTATAGAACAGAGGCAAAACATGAGCAAGATAAAGCAGAAACCAAACTAAGGATAAACAATACGAGGCATGGGGTTGAGGAACATAAGAGAAACATACAAAGGAACAAACATAAATACAGGAACTAGCCTAACACTAAATATGGTAACGGTGGGGGTTTGGTTCACTTATTACATTACATTAACATTTATTTGTACAGCGCCAACAATTCTCGTAACACTTGGTACAGAGCATAGAAGGGAACTACATACTAAGTTAGACAAACTAGAACAGGTTGGTACATGAGGTAGAGAACCCTGCTCGTAAGCTTACAATCTAGAGGGAATGGGATCCATGAGACAATTAAGGGATTGAAGAGGTCAGAGGGATTGAAGTTGTAGTAACAGTAGAGAGGCACTAGGTGGGAGTGTGTGTTCCAGCTCGGTGAGATCAGCTAGAGGCAAAGTGACTGGTAATTTAGTGGGTTAGGTAGTAAGCCTCTCTAAAGAGATAAGTTTTGAGGGACTTTTTAAAAGGAGGGAGAGAGCTGGATGCTCCGGGGAAGGGAGTTCCAGAGAGAGGGGGCAGCTTGGGGGAAATCTTGGAGACGAGAGTGAGAAGTGGTGATGAGATTAGAAGAGAGTGTTAACCCCTTTGAGGAGCGCAAAGGTTGTGCAGGGAGGTAATGGTTAACAAGGGAGGAAATGTACGTAGGAGCAGAGGAGTAGAGGGCTTTGTAGGTGAAAGACAGCATTTTAAATGTTATCCTCAAGCAGACGGGAAGCCAGTGGATGGCGTTGCAAAGAGGAGCTGCCGAATCAGACCGACGTGAAAGAAAGATGAGTCTGGCAGCCGCATTTTGTATAGACTGTAGGGGAGCCAGACGAGCCAGAGGTAGTCCAGTCAGAAGAGTAGTCCAGGCGAGAGATCACAAGCGAGTACACTAGAATTTTGGCGGTCTCTTCGCTAAGGAACGGGCGAATGGGTGCAATGTTCCTTAGGTGCAGTCAACAGGATTTGGCCAAGGACTGAATTTGAGGAACGAAGGAGAGAGCAAAGTCAAAAGTGACCCCAAGACATCGGACACGGTCAGCCGGTACGATTGTAGCATTATCAACGGTGACTGTGAACCCAAGTGTAGGGACAGAGGTTGAGGGAGGGAAGATAATCAGTTCTGTTTTGGAGAGGTTAAGTTTCAGGTAGCGATCAGACATCCAAGTGGAGATAGCTGACAGACACTCAGCTACACATAAAAGAGGGAGTGAGGTCAGGGGAGGAGAGGTAGAGCTGAGTATCATCCGCGTACAAGTGGTAGTGAAAGCCAAAAGAGCGGATGAGTTCACCCAGAGAGGTAGTGTAGAGGGAAAACAACAGCGGGCCAAGGACCTATCCTTGCGGAACACCAACAGTGAGTGGAAAACAGGCGACAATGTCGCTCCAGCAAACGACACTGAATAGGAGCGCTCAGATAGGTACGACTCGATCCAAGAGAGTGTCACACCACCTAAGCCAAGCGAGGATAATCTATTAAGAAGGAGGCCGCGGTCAACAGCAGAGAGATCTAAGAGGATCTTCACCGAGAAGTGGCCTTTAGATTTGGCAGCAAGGAGATCATTTGATACTCTAGTAAGGGCTGTTTCAGTAGAGTGTAAGGGTCTAAAGCCAGATTGAAAAGGGTCAAGTAGGTCATTGTGAGTCAGAAAGTCTGTCAGTCGCGAGTGCACCGTTTTCTCCAGCAACTTGGACACGAAGGGGAGAAGGGATATAGGACGGTAGTTAGATGGAAGAGTAGGGTCGAGGGAAGATTTTTTCAATACAGGTACAATTTGGGCTTGCTTGAAGGATGACGGTACTATTCCAGAAGACAGGGAGAGGTTGATGAGATGGGTTAGAGTTGGACAAAGTAGAGGGGAAAGAGAGGATACAAGGTGAGATGGGATGGAATGAAGCGCACAAGTAAAAGATTTCGAGCAGGAGAGCAGATCGTCAACCTCTTTCTCAGCTGCAGGGGAGAAGATATTCAGAGTGGGTTTGGGGGTTGGGAACGAGGCAGGAGGTAGTTGAAGCAAGTCACAGGAGGTGAAGTTACACCTGATAGCGTCTATTTTGTTTTTGAAGTGAGAGGCAAGGTCTTGGGCCGTAAGAGCGGAGCATAAAGAAACGTAAAGAAAGACAGAAAGGAAAACATAACAGGATTCAACTGCAGAGCTGGAATACAAGGCAGAAATACAAGGCAGGATCAGAAGGCAGGAATAATAAAAAAGACAGCAAAGAAAATGCCTGGATACAGCATGTATAAGCCTACATGTATAAAGGCACCTATATAGGTACAGAGATCTTTTAAGGGATTTTAGACTGGAGAAAAATGTTATAATGCCCGGGAGGTTACTCCATTGTTCTGTAGGAAAATGAGAATCAAGCTGCTTTCTTTTTGTATTGTGGAATAATAAATAAAGTGCTGGCACTGATCTGAGGTTACATGTTTTGCCCATTCATCCAGTAGAGCATTTGTGAGGTCAGGAACTGATGTTGGATGAGAATACCTGGCACCCAATATCTGTTCAAGTTTATCCCAAAGGTGCTTGATGGGGTTGAGGTTAGGGCTCTGCCTACATCTTTTGGGCTGATATGAATGCCAGGGAAGTTTGGAACTCTTCAGCTATTGAATCAACAAAGCATTCTTTTAAGAATGTAGTTGGATGATTTAAACAAAAGCCTGAGTGATCTGGGGTTAGATAGTTTGATAATTCTCAAATAATTGCATGTGAACACATTTTTGAAGATTTTGACAGTACAGGGAGCAATGATATTGCACAGTACTTAGATACCATACAGTTGCCTCCACTGCTATGGATAGGTACTACTCTTGCAGTCTTCCAGAGTTTGCATATATATTCAGTTGCTAAGGTTTAATTGATTAGGATTGTGACAGGTTGAGCAATTGCCAGCACATTGCTGGGTTTTTATCAGGTTAATATTGGTATTTCATTTTTAGTTTATTGAAACTTAATTTCTCTGTGTTATGGGCAGTCGGTAGGGCCTGATTTGAATTTTTTGTTTTTCAGAATTTGCTTAAACAACAAATCCCTAACCTTGTACAATTGAGTGAGTTCAGCTGTAACCCAAGGGAGATGCACACCTTTTGCTCACAATTTACGTAGTGGTGCATGGATATTCCAAACTCGCTATAGCTGGGACTGAAAGTATTCAATTGCACAGTCTAGGTCTGGGATTTGTGCCATGGGAGATTCTTGAAACCATTCAGATGGTTTCAAGAAAGTATTTGGTGGCCTTCATTTGGTGCACCCAGTACACTAGCCAGTGGTTAAGGAGAACTGTTAGGGAGAATGCCTGCCTCCTGGATTCCATCAAGGTAAGAGGAAAGCATCTATTCCAGCACAGTATGGTTAGGGCTATTCATTTAAATGCAAGTTGGGGAGAAGATTAAATGCATTAACTTCAAAGTCTTAAACAGTATATATGATTTATTATTTTTGGAGTTCAGCAAATCAATATTAAAATCTACAAAACCAGCAGTTCATTTTTTGGGGTTTTATGCAATGATTTTAATGAGCAGTAGGTTTCTTTTGGCCTCCTTTGTAAACTCCCTTAATAAACTCCTCTCATCCTTTCATCAGGGCACTTCATTGAAATTTACACTTGATGGAATATGGCTTGTGCCCTTCCTAGCTTAGATTGTATGGGTGCTGTGTTTATTTTGCTTGTGTCCTTCCACATTTGTATCGACTAGTGGTTGGTAATCTGGCTCAGTGATTTACATTTCAGTAGGATTACACCTCTTAATAAAAGAGGCGGCCATAAAATTTCACATGTCAACAAATCTCAGATGATTAATCTCAAGCTTCAATCGGGAGGATGACAATTACAAAACAAAAATCAGAAGTTTGCTCAGTTTCCCAAGGATGTGACTGAACAGAAGCACAGTCTACAATTCAGTAGCAATTACTGTAACTTCAATAGAATTGTGTCTGGCATCAACCTTGTTATTTAGCAGATATGCCATCACTATCACATGACAGAACAAACAAGGGTTTAACAAAAATAAGTTATAGAAAATAACCTACTTAGCAAAACATTTGCCTCCTATAGTTGCATTGGTTGAAAGCCATAATGGTTGCATTAAAAAACTTGAGCTCCATGACTTTGAGGATATAATTTGAGTGGAAAGTGAGTATGCTTATAAAGCCAGTGATTAAAGGAAAATTACTTTCAATGGTGATAGGGTAAGGGTTTCACAGTAATGGCAACATAGATGATATGTTCTATTTGTAGACACAGTAATAACAAAAGCAGCAGCTATAAATAAGAAGTTGTAAAACACACCACTATTTTTTTCTTAAGTGAGTACACAGGAAGAATTAATTTAATTTAATTGAATTAAATCCATCCAGGTAAGGCTGATACAGTACTTATGCTATGGTTTTTTAGTACTAGTTGTAAACCTTCCAATTTGCATTACATATTTGTTTCTATGTTTCTAACTAACAAACCATTTCAGTTGGGTATTGCCATATCAGCTACACATTTTCTCAAGATATGTGTACAAATCTCAACCAAATGCCTAACATTTGTGTATTGTCAAAATAAAAATTACAGAGGATTCTTCTAGACTAAAATAGATGTATAACTAACATGTTAAATTCAACAAAATTAAAATCACTTATACAATATGTGTTTTTAAAACAGGACAAGTATTATATTAGACATATGGTTATTATTTTTATTTTTTTAAATATTTTTTTTATTGTTTTACAGAAAGGTACATAATGAGTTATCGGTAAAGCATGTCAATTGTTTGTAGCAGACTGGGTGTTAACAGTACAAGTCTTGTAATATAAATCTATTTAATATGTACATTGGCATGGTAGTGACACAGAGTACCTTAAGAACTATGAAAAAGAAAAAAAAAGAAAATAGATATTGTAGAAATGTGCGGTGTAGGGAGGGAAGGAGCATGGAAAGCGAATTGAGGGATATATTGGTAGGGGGGAGAAAGTAGGGAGGGGTTAGATGGGGAAAGGGAAAGTGTCCCCTCATTGTGGCTTTATGGGCTTCCCATAGATTTGTTTGTGAGATATCAGGTAAGTAGTTAATGCAAGAGTATTCCTGAAGATAGGGTCTCATTTTTTCTTGTGTTAATAAATGTGAAAGTAAGTAGTTGTTCATTCTCCATGTGCCAAAGTCCCTTGTAGGGTTGGATTCCCGAATGTGTAAAAAAGAGTGGAACATGATCGGACCATACCATGGTGCCTATTTCACATAGTTCGGCTCTTTGTAATGTCATTTTATCCACTAAAAAATAATCCAGCCAGGAGTAGGTTTTATGCACATTTGCGTAAAAGTATAGTCTCTTAATGTAGGGTTGCTTGTTCGCCAGACATCAAATAGTTTGAAATCCAGCAGAGTTTGGGTGAGGCGCGTACTTTGTACTAGTAAGTGGGCTTTGTGTGTCCCTGCTGATTTACATGTGCTGTCTAGATTTTCACTAAGAGTCACATTTAAATCTCCACAGAGGATCAGTGCTCCTTTGAAAAACTTTTCCAATTTAAGAAGTGTGGAATTTAAAATTTGTACAGAATTACGGTTAGAAGCGTAAATATTTAACTGAGAGTATTGGATGTTATTGATTAAGAGGACTAGCAATAAAAATCAGCCTTCATTGTCTTTCTTTATGGTTTTTACTATAGCAAGTGAATTATGCAAAAAAAATCCTGCTCTCTTGGTCGAGTTCGTAGCATGGTAGACCGTGGATCTGTGGGATTTTATTTGTGCGAAGTGAGTTTCTTGTACACATTAGATTTGGGAGTAGTGTTTCTTTACTTCTTCTAGTAAAAGACGTTTTGTGAGGGGTGTTTAACCCGTTTACATTAAAGGATAAACGTTTCAGTACCATGTTTTATTAAAAGTTGGGTTATTTGCATATATCATTAAACTCATTTTTTAGGTCTAATGCCACGCTTTGCTTTGCACAAGGTATCGTAATTTTACAATTAGCATATTTATGGAGATGCCCATGTCTGGTTTAGGAAAAAGTGCCCATGCATTGAGCCAGGTTTGGAAGTGTGTTAGATTTCTAATTATTTTTCCACCTCTAAAAAAATCCGAGCTCGTTTGGGGTAGGAAGGGAGGGAGGTGGGGAGGGTTTTGAGAGGAATCTAGGGTGAGAGGGAGATATTGCAGCGAGAGAGAGGGCAAAAGAGAAAGTATAAAAGGAAAAAAAAGAAAGAGAAGTATAGAAGAACAAAGGAGAAGGAACATAGTAACATATTAATAACATAGTAATTTAGGTTGAAAAAAGACACACGTCCATCAAGTTCAACCCTTCTACCTATCATTTCAGATTTCGATCCAAAACCTTTGTTGGTGGGCGAAACAAACAAAGTTATTATTTATCTGTACTTTAATGAAAATGCATACATTATCTGTTCAAATCCATACTGTGGTTATATTTATAAGCAATTATTTTAGTTGATATTGTTTGCATGTTTTCTACTAAGTACTAAATACTTTTCCCAATAAAATTGTAAAGGATGCAAATTATAGTTCTTGTTTTTGCACTAACTACTAAAGTGAACTAAATATTTATTTCTTCAAGGCTATAAGGCACATATTTGATCAATATAAACTTCAACAAAATGTGAAAGCAGGAATGCAATTACATATTATAATCCAAAAATGTATCTGATATTCAAGGCTTTATTTTTGCACATGTGAATGTTGATTATATATTTAATCCCTAATTATAATGCATTGTGAGAATAAGGTTTTAACTACAATCCAATAACATCATTTTTTTATTGAAGAATTAGGATGTTTTTATTATGTTGATTATTTTTCTTTATCTAGCTTATTTTTCTGAACATTGATCCATTGCTTATTTGTACAAGCTTTTGGAGATCCTTGAACAGTGGGCATCTGTGATACACTGGGGTATATTCAATGGCGACCGTTAACCTAAAAAATGGTGTTAGCTGTAAATTAACGGACATTGATGATTCAATGTCCGCAGCAACTAATGGGTGCGCTAAAAGCATTACCATATCCACACCCACCAACAACCTACCACACCCATTTCTATGGAGGTCTAGCAGACCTGTTAAAAAATACCATTGAGGTATCTGGTCCCAACTAGAATTGCAAAGATGATTCTCATAGAGTTTAAACAATTTTGGAGATGTAAACAAGCTAAGGGATCATACTTGCATATATGGTGGTAATGCTTTAACCCCTTGCCGACACAGGACGTGCTAGGTACATCCTGTGTGGCGTGGCGTTAGTGAGACAGGACGGACCTTGTCCATCCTGCACCAAAACAAGCAGGGAAGGAGATATTTTTTCCACTTTCAGTGCTCCACCAGTATTGTTTCGGTGGTTCCACGCCGACGGCATTTCTATCACTCCGAAGAGCCGGTTTTAAAGGTGCAGTGCTTTTAAAATGATCGGCAGTTAAAAAGAGCATGAGACGTTAATTTAATCGCTTCATATGTCTCTGCAAGTGTTGCTGACCTGCCCCACAAGTCGAGCCAGTCAGCAACACTAAAAAAAGCATGATGGCACTGCACTTCTAAGAGCAAGAGCACAGGAGGCAGGAAGTAGCTGCTTCCTGTGCTCTGGAGGCTGTCACACTGCTCCCTCTCACATTTTTTTTTAGTGAGGGAGAAAGACAGATCAAAGTAGTAAAAGTAAGTAAAATAAAAATACAATAAAATTGCCTTTCGTTCCCTATGTTTAACCCCTTCCCTGCCATTGATCATGTGTATTTTTTGGGGGTTAATTTTAGTTTACTTTTAAAAAAAATATGTGGTTTGGGGGTAAAAATTTCATTGGCTGGCTTCAAAGATATATCCCATATAGGACGCAGGTTGACTACATGTCAAAATTCCAAGTTGGAACACTGAGATGCGCACCTCACAAATACCAGAATCTGAAAATTAATACCTGAACTACATTGTGTGTGGAAAAAAAATGACATTCCAACCCTTTGACAAAGGCTGGTGGTAGAATTAGTACATGGAAAGTGTTAAAATACCACAATTTTAAATACCCTAGTATGTGAAGTTTTCCAAAATATATGGTTTGATGGGGTAAAATACATTGACCGGCTTCAAAAGTGTCCCAAATGGAACATGTGCATAGGCTGACTACATTTCAAAATTCCAAGTTGAAAATGCACAACTCCCAAACGTGGCCTTTTAGCCCCCAAACAACCCAAAAAACCTATGCATGGGTGGTATCCCTGTACTCAGGAGATGTTGCTGACCCCATATTGAGGTGTGGTTTGGCACTGACACATAACAGGATCTGTAAATTCATGTCCAAAGTACAATGGATGTGGAAACAAAATATTAACAAATTACTAACCAAACATTTGACAAAGGCTGGTGGTAGAATTAGTACATGTAAAGTGTTAAAATACCACCATTTGAAATACCTTAGGATGTCTAGTTTTCAAAATTATATGCTTTTGTGGGATAAAATACACTGTCTGGCTTCCAAAATGATCCAAATTGCAAAATTCCAAGTTTGAAGACCAAAAAGCACACCTCTCAAATTTGGCCTTTATCCCCCAAATAACGTAACCATAGGCTGGGGGTAGAATAAGTGCATGGAAAGTATTAAAAACTACCATTTGACTAGGGTGTCTAGTTTTCAAAAATATATGGTTTTGTGGGGTACAATACACTGTCGGGCTTAAAAATGTTCCAAATGGGACATGGGCGCAGGTTTTCTGCATGTCAACATTCCAAGTTGGAAAACCAAAAAGCGCACCTCTCAAATGTGGCTTTTTACCCCCAAGTAATCCAACCAACCTATGCATGGGTGGTATCCCTGTACTCAGGAGATATTGATGTGTTATTTGGAAATACCCCTTCAAGGGATTTTTAAATAGCTTTGCACTACTTATAGTTCTGGCCCTGTAACATGAATAAAAAAATCACAAAAACATAAATCATGGGTTATTTCTGAACTCAGGACAAATATTAGAAACTATTTATCAGTGTTTTTTTGTTGTATCTTGTAGATGAATATATGATTTTTCAAATAAAAGTCAGAATTATTTTTAGTTTTTTTCTTTTTTTTTTTTTTATATCTATGTGCTATTATCAAAATAATGGGATCAAAAGAAAGCTCTTCTTATGATGATAAAAACAATATAGTTTGTGTGGGTATACTAAATGAGAAAGAAATAAATTACAGCAAAACACAAACACCGAAGAAATGTTAAAACAGCCCAAGTGTCAGACAAACCCAAAAAGTCATGTTACTAAGGGGTTAAAGTCAGAAAAATAATCAGAACAAGTTTTTACCTTTTTTATTTCGGGCCAATAAGATTTCCATCCCAAATACACCTGCAGCAGCATTGCTTCATCTGGGATGGCCATCTTTGTCACCGGCACAAAGAGCCCTGCCAAGCCATACCTGTTTGGCAATGAAGAGGGTGATAAATAGGAATTGGAAACAATGTAAAAACTTGGAACGGAAACTTGTCAAAAACCAATTAGGATACCAACTTCGAATGGAGAGGGTAGTCTCACGTGTGACAAAATTTTGTTTTAATTTTGGATAAGAATAATAATAATAAGTATGACTTCACAATTCGTATAAGCGCTCCCTAAAGCAGTGAAAGGGTCACCAGAGGCTGCAGGCTGGCATATGCCTGTGATACCCATTTAAAATAAATTATGACCCCATGGGGCTATTGCAATGTCCATGTCCTTTAAATAAATAAAATCATACTCCCCCTGGGTTCATGAGCAGTGCACAGACACCATGCAGCAGAGCGGTGGTGAGAGGAGATCTTCTGATCTCCCCAGCCGTCGTATCTGCCAGCAAGTAAGTTTTTTTTTAAAGGGGCACTTCTTGCTGCCCCCCCCCCCCCCCATGCAGACAAGGTAAGAGCCACCTTGTCTGCCTCGTGCTGGGGCCACTGTGGTTGGTGCCGGCATAATGCCACAAGCCATTAACAAAATAAATTGAATGCCATCCTTCCCTCCTGCCTCCACTGCTTGTGTCAGGGGCTGGCTAAATGCTCCTGGCACACTAAATGAATAAAATAAATCAATATATTTTAATCCTTAACTATCCCCCTACCACTACCTTATCCTGGTAGAGAGGTGATCAAATATTGTCCCAAATCATAAAAAGAAAGCACCCTTTGAGTGCTATGAAGGTAGGCAGTGAAAATCACAAAGGGTGTCCTGTAGGGAAAAAATATACTTATATTCAGGTTCCGGTGGCAATCCACAATGGCCAGAATCCTTATCTTGTGGCCCAGGGAAGGAGGCCATCCAAAAAAGGATTCTAGTTGATCTTTGTCATGGGGAGTGAATAGAGGGAGGGCACATTTATTATAGTGAATAGCTCAAGGTGATTGAGTTGGGAGGTCACATTTTATTTTTACACCAAATTTTATTTTTATAGTCAAATTTGACCTCCCAACTCGACCACCTTGAGACTAATTTGATTTTTAGTGTAGAGATTGATTTAACTTTATTGAAATCTCTGTGCAGACACCGTCAGTTGAATGTTCTAACCTGGCCTGGAAGTATGAATTCCTTTTTTTAACACCTCAAAGCTGTAGACTGGCAACCAACACCTCTGCATGGCATTCTCACAACTTGCTGTGCCTGATTAGCACATCTCTGACAACAAAAAAGGCTATAGCTGTTTTCCACATCAGAATACATGCTTGGAGGTTGACACTGTTAAAAGAGTATCCCACATTTTAAGCATAGGGCAAATATAGCTTTTAGAATAATGTTCTGGAAATCAGCACTGTATAAATAATAGTTGGTGCCACACCATATGGAGCCTGGTTCCCTGACATATGGTTTGATTTAACAAGTTTAAAAAGCTGTTAGGATCAGTTTTTATTTCACAAAAGGTGAAACCCACAAGACACAGTGAGGTAAGATTCAGTAACATAAAATATCTGATTGTGTGTGGTTTGTGAATAGATCAGTATATATGGTATAGACATCCTACCAGCTCTTTGACAAGTACAAGACAACCGTTGCAAAAATAACTTATGTTTAATTGAAGTGAAGATGTTTAACTAGAAATGGTGTAACATATAAATACAGATAAAATACCTTATTGAGTCTTCTTTGCTTCATATATCTCTATCAGGGGACTAACATGTAGTTTCAAATTTTGGGCTAGCTATTCATTCACCTTGGGTCAGATGAAGGATTCCTGAATATAAACTAATTTAGTTTACTAAATCTTAATACAATGTTAACTAGCCTGGTGCTAGGGGATGTTTGGAAGTTAAACACCATACAAAGCACAACCTCAGTAGCCCAAAATCTGCATCATTCCAAATAAAATCTATGTAAAACCAGCTTTACTAGTGAATCAGCTACACCATTACAGATGAAGGAAGACCCAAGAGTCTAAAAAAACATGGCTGCTCCCTTTTATAGCAATTTGGTGTAAAAGGGGCTTAAAAAGCAACATTATTTTTATTCTTTCATTATATAATTCCTATATAAACAATCTTAACTTAATGCAATCTTTCAATTAAACATTGTTGCTACAATTGTCCTTTAAATCAACTATAGATAAAGAAAGATAGATCGATGGATGCACGGACAGATTTATAGAGGGATACAGTCTCAACTTTTTCAAACATACATTAATAATTTAGAAGTAATATAGAAAGTGTAACTGACAAAAAAAAAACATGTGTGTGCTGATCAACTCTAATTGAACCTTCACAGGGAGAATTGAAGCTGAAAAAAATGCTTCAAAGATTTGAGTTCTGCATTACACAAACACTGTTTCATTTAATCAAAACTGCCTTTGAAGTAAAGCACTTGTAGACCACCTGTAGCTTTGAAATATAGTCATAAGAAGTCATCAGAAGGAGAACGCATATAGTTCTGATACACTTACAATAAAAAAGTACAAAAGTAATTTGCTCATAAAACAGTATTTTATATTCATGTTTTTATTAACCAGCCTTTTATTCCTTGATGAAACTAGCCTTCTAGTTAATTAATGTTCTCTTCATAACCAAAATAATGCATTTGAAAATTTTAGACACTGCCTTAAGCAATATTGATTGTTTTAGCTTTCATTTAGATAAAATATTCAACATAACTTTCTCCTTGGATGATATGTATCAAGTTTTATTTATGAGTCACATATATATTGCACTGGGCCTGGATGTATAAAACAGAAAATGGTAACCAGGAAGTAGGGGATTCCTACTACGAGGGATTCCTAAATCTTATTCAAGTTACTGCTCCTTGTTCTTGCAAGTGTGTCATACAGAAATCCTAAATAAAAACTAATTTAGTTTACTAAATCTGAATACAATGTTATCTAGCATGGTACTAGGGGCAGTCTGGGTGTTAAACACTATACATGGTGCAACATCAGCAGCATTTCAAAATAAAATCTGTGTAAAACCAACTTTACTGCTGAATCAGCTACACCATTTCACAGTGTGGTACCTCGTCATCAGAAGGAGTACCTCTAAAAAGCTGTAGTACATTGTGAAAAATATAAAGTGGTGAAGCCATGGTGCATACCACAGGGAAAGACCTATCTAAGGCTCAACAAATACAGGGTGCCTACTAACTTGTGGTGATAGATAGCCTTTGGCTTTCCAGCTTTTCTGGACTACCTTGATGCTCAGCCTGTAATTTGTACCAAATGAAAACCATGCAAGTTGTTATCGGCTAGACTGGGCAGTAGCCCCCTTGATCCCAAGGTAGGAGCTGTACTTAAGTGTGACAATGACAGTTTATTCCAATACTAAGATGGAGTAGCCCATTCACCCATCACCTCACATTTCCAGTAAAACCACTACAAATGCTGTTTTGTCAGATGCTGAGGTGTTAAATTAACACATTTTTAAAGTTCATCACAATCCAAAATATAATACAAATACAAAAAGGGCCAAATATAATTTCATTTAATTCTTGTCAGTTTATGTATTTCTTTCTTTAAGAGCTATGTTTCCATAGGCTCTTTATGACTGACCACAAGCAAAAGAGTTTTAAAAACTTCTCAAACTCAACTAGCATGTTTTTTTTTTGTTATTACTATAGTTTAACCTTTGATGACATGACTGTTTTTGGGATGTTGTACAGTTTAGGACAGAAGCTGTTTTTAGACTTCCTCCAGTGTTTGTGTGTTAGCTGTAATTTTATTTTTTCTCATTTAATGGACCCACACATATCCTATATTATTTTTAAATCCATAAAAAGGGCTTTCTTTCGATATCATTATTTCCATTATATCACATAATTTACTCCCAAAAAATTATAAAATACTAAATAAAAATGTTTAACAGGAAAAATATTTTACGCATCTACAGATGCAAATATAAAAATGGCTAAATAGATTCTAATATTTGTCCCAAGTTTAGAAATACTCATTGTTTATAGTTTTTCTGTTGTTTTTTTTACCAGTTATAGGACTCAAAGTAGTGTTTTTTTCCTAACCTGCTTATCATACAGTGACAGTTTGATCCAAACCCTAATAACCCCAACACTAGCACGAACGCTAATCTAACTCTAACCCTATATTCAAACCCTAGATGCTAACACTGGCATCCTTTTTTTTCTCACTGTAATATTGCTGACTGCCTCTAGAGGCAGACTAGCAACAGTGAAGACCGACAGAAGTGATATTGATAATTTCCATTGCTTTTGTTGGCTCAATAGCAAAGCCAGGTTGGAGGAATATGCTGCCCACTATTGCTCACTATCACCCAAAGGGCCAAATTGTGGTGTTGCTTAATGCCTCAACATTGAGCCATTATAGCAACACTGCCTTAGCACTGTCTGAGCATCCACCACTCATGTTAACGGAGGACATTTCATGCCATCACCAGGTCCTCAATGCAAAAAACAAAACAAAACTGCATGACATCATGAGACGTCCGTCCTTATTCCCTGAACGGGTTGTCAGAATTGAATATGTTTTATTATGGTGTGGCTAATAGTTTCCTTGTTTTTTTTGCACCTTATATTTACTAGGTAAAGTTTTTCATTTCAATAGTGACTAGTTATAGTGTGCATGGTATCTCATTCTTACTTGGATTCCTGTTTCAGAATGTAAAAAGATGACTTTTTCCAAATTTTTCCTAGTCCATTGGCAGCATGAACTATTTCAATCCAAGAAAAAAATGCCCATCCAAAGGGGTTACAGCACTCTCAGATAGTTCAGCAGGATGTATATTTACTTAAACCATAAAGGATTATTTATTAATTTACTAACCGTATTTAAGCTGTAATTGGAAAAGGAAATGCAATGAAAGCAGACTAATAAATCTAGTGAAAATACAAAATATACTTGCAAGTGAAAGAAAGGTATGAGGAGTTTACATGACTGGCAGTTCCCCCTTTTTTTTTTTTTTTACAAGTGTTACATTTCAGTCCCCTGCCATTTCCACATGTTTCCTGTTCACAGATAATTTGTACAACATATTTTATCATTCAGTTTTAGACACAGTTGAAAGACTTTTGCCTAAGGCTTGGAACACTTTGAAATGTGTATACCATTTTCAAGGCTTTCTTCTGCTTCACCGTACAATTAGGTGACTGTTTTTACATAGACACTGGGATTTATCTGTTTTGGAAAGGGTTTTCCAAGGTAAATGATAATGGATTATACACTGCCGAGGGATTGGTGAGTAGAACAATCATGGAAAACTGGGTTTGAAAAATAGAAAAAAAAGAAAAGTATTTTGAAAAAACAGAAGTATAATTTGGTACACAGTTAGTTTATATTTCACAGCGGTCAAGTTAATAAATGATGAAAGCGTATAATGTAAAATAGGTGGTTTGACAACCAAGTGTCCAAAAACATGACCATGAGAGAATCACGTTAAAGTATATCTTAAAATGAATATAATAATAGCATAAGAAAATTATCACTGAAAACTGTATGTTTATGTATTTTCAACTAGGACCATTATATTTTATATAACCAAAATGTAGATTTTTTTTTTACAAAGTGGAAAAAAAAATGAAAATGGATGAATACAGCATTTGGCACATTTTAAATACCCATGACATAATTCATCAATATCTGGAAAAAAAGGCTTATTCACTAAAGCGCTAATTGTGGTAAACTGAAAAAGGAATAGTAAAACTCTCAGTGCCTCATTTTTGCAATCCCATTGTCAATTCAACACAATTCACTCTTTAGTGAATACGCCCAAAGGATAACTCCCCCATCAGAACATGCTGAAATGATTCAGCAGAAATGAAGACACTCTAGAACAACCCTGAACTGCCATTATAAATGTCATAAAATACAACTTTAGCAGCTATAAAAAAATAAATTCTATCATTTTAATAACTAGAACAACATGTCACTCCTGAAGAGAGTTTATTTCATGAGACTACAAACTGTTGCTGCTTTAACAAAATAAACAATTGTTTTCAAATATGCAGCTTCTTACACAGCAGTAATATTATATACTAGCCTTATTTGTTTTGATATATTTTATACTGTTCAACAAAGTGTTTTGTTTTATTCCTGAGCCTGTAATCTGACATAGCAGCTATCATAACTGTTGGAACAAAAGCTCAGACTAATTTATTACTGTGCACACCAATTTTAAAGTCAGCAGAGGTTATTCACTAAAAGGTGAGCTGCTGGTGAGATGAACATTTCATGTCACCATTTTAACTATACATTGTGCAGGTACAAACCCGGTGAGTTTCCCCCGCTAAGCAAGCTCACCAGGTTTGTCCCCAGACAATGTATCGATAAATTGGTGAAATCATATGTTTATCTCACCTCAACTCACCTTTTAGTGAATAAAGCCCAATGTGTCACCTATCTGCCCTATATTACCCTACAAGTAGAGATACACTGACGTTCCCATGGGTCTCATTTCGGGGCATGGGTGAAACTATAGTGTCTGACTGTTAGAATCATAATGGATACAGGTTAAAATTACATGGTACCAAGAATTCTTGATAATATTCAGTAATTAATTATATTGTGATACCCAGGAATCCTGTATTTCCAAGATGCATAACGGGGCACCTGCCAGTGGTGTATCTTGGTTTTGTGCTGCCCTAAGCAGACAAAATTCGGGAAATTTCCTACCCATGCATGACATGCCCCATAACCCACATTACCCCATTACATGCCTCCATTACCCCCATTACATGCCTCCATTACCCCCATCACATACCTCTATTGCCCCATCACATGCCCTATTACCCCCATTATATGCCTCCATTAACCCCATCACCCTTATTATATTCATCCATTAACCTCATCACCCCCTTTATATGCCTCCATTAACCCCATCTGATGTCTCCATTAACCCCATAACCTCCATTACATGTCTCCATTAACCCCATCACCCCCATTACATGCCTCCATTAACCCCATCACCCCCACTACATGCCTGCATCACCCCATCACATGCCCCCTCACCCCAGGACTTACCCTGAACCCTGGTGGCTAGTGGCAGGCACCATGGTGTCCTACCCTGCTGCCTGTTCAGCTCCCCATGGTAAGAGTGGATAGGTCACATGACCCAATGCGCGTCGGGTCACGTTACCTGTCATCACTCCGCCCCCCCCCTAAGAAAAAAGTGCATGGGCAGCCCATTCGTCGCGATCTGCTGCCCATGCGTTTTTTTCTTAGGTTTTTCTTTTCAGTGCTGGGGGGCTTTGCTGCCCCCCAAAATTTGCCGCCCCAGGGCATCCATCTAGGATGCCTCACGGTAAATACTTCACTGGCACCTGCCCCTGCAGTCAGTCTCAGTAGATCTTATTAGCATCAAACTACCTAACTGTACCCTACCATACTTAAAAAGGGAGTAATTCTTAAACTGTTGCAGTAGCATTTTAACTCCTTAGTGACACAACCTTTTGTCTTTCCCTTGGTGACATGGGCTGTTCTGACATTTCTGGGGTGTTTGTGTTCAGTTGTAATTTTCATTTTTCTAACATACAATACCTATACTAATTACATATTGTTTTTATCACCATAAGAAGGACTTTCATTAGATACCATTATGTGCATCATTTCTTATAATTTACTACAAAATCATAAAATATGATGAAAAAAAAAACACTTTTTCTAACTTTGACCTAAAAAATAATTTACACAAATACGATCAGTAAAAAAGACCCTAAATAGTTTCTAAATTTTTTCATGAGTTTAGAAATATGGTTGTTTCCATGTTTTTCTGCTGTTTTTTCCGAGTTATAGGGCAATAACCAAAAATGGTGTTTTTTTGCTTTAAAACCATTTTCGGGTTTTGAACCCGACCCGAACCTTTAAATTTAACCCTAACCCTAAATTTAACCCTGTCTAACCCTTAATTTATTCTAATTTTAATTTATCTGTAACCCTATCCCTTATGCTAACCCTAATTTAATTGTAACCCTAACCATTATTCTAACCCTAGAGTTTAGCAAATGAAGTCTTTTTTTTAATTGCAATGTTTCTGACTGCCTCTAGGGGCTGTCTAGCAACAGCAGCAGGGTGACAGAAGTGACATTTTATTCACTTCCGACACTCTTACAACAGGAGGGCAGCAGCCGTATTGGAGGAGCATTCAATAGAGTTGTATAATTTAGTATTGGATTTTATCCTGTGTTTTTTACATAATAGATGTTATTTGTGCTTAATTTCAATTTTATTTTGCTTGTTCTTTTCAAAGCTAAATCATATTTTTATCAATAGCTGGCAGGGCTTAATTTTATATCCATCAATATAAATAAAATGTACATTTTTTGTAACAAACATTACACATGTAAATGCATTTTATTCATTTAAATTTTGTTTTGCATAAAGTAGATTAAATTAATGGTCATTTTTTGTTTTCTCTATAACATGCTCTCATGCTAGTCATTCGACCCATGTCTCTTTTTCTCTACTACAAGCTACAGTTTTAGAACTAGCTTTACTTTTACAAACATTAAAGGAAGGATTAATTGTATTGTACACAAAGTGTATAATCTATTTTCATAGATATGATCTACTTACAAAGTGTATAATCTACTTTTCATAGATATGATCTACTTACATACTATATAGCTGATTAAATCCTAGAAGATGCAAGTGCCAAAAAGCAGTTTATTTTTTCCTGGTCACGATTACAAGGTGATCGCTAGCCATGGACACAGTGGCAGAGACGCAGTCAGGGTCTTAATAGATCCTGTGGCTCCCTTCCGAAAACTCGTGAGACTTTGCAACATAACTTATGATGTCACGGACACATCCCTGAACCCGGAAGTTCTGACATGTCACATTTTTGCAAAATGTAGCTGCGACTCACTTTTTGAGTATTGGCTAAAATTTCCCTGTCAGACTGAGGCCACTGGCAGTCCCCTGCAACAGGATCCAAAGCGTAGATCCTTCCAGGCAATGACCTGTTAAGTGAAGGATGTGCTATCATCCTAGCGTCTTTTGGTACCTGTAAATTAGGATGGCATAGAAGGTCTTATCCCACAAATGCTCAATTGGAATGATATCTGGGGAATTTGGAGGCCAAGTCAGCATCTTCAACTCATTGTTGTGTTCCTCAAACCATTCCTGAACCATTTTTGCTTTGTGGCAGTATCCTGCTTAAAGATGCCAATGCCATCAGGGAATACCATTTCCATGAAACATGGTCTGCAGCAATGTTTAGGTAGGTGGTACGTGTCAAAATAACATCCACCTGAATAGCAGAACCTAAGGTTGCCCAGCCAAACATTGCCCAAAGCTGTCATAATGTTATGGCTGACACCTACTAACGAAGAAAGAAAGTGTGACACTTAACCCAAATATAAACAGCGAACAAAATAGTGAATAAAGTGAAATGGTAATTAAATTATACTCCTCCTCTGGCACTGCAGCACCCGTAAAAGTGCTCCTCGGGCACTTGACAATAGAAAAACAAGACGGAGTAGGGGCGCATGTACCGGGAAGAGAAACAAAAAAACAACAATAGTGCAACACAGTTTAAATATAATTGGATATATAGTAAATCTCTACAGGGGTGCACTCACAAACGGATATTGAAATCAGGCTCATCAGAATATGTAGTCAGTCGGTTTTAATCATTTCCATCTAAAAAACACATTAAAAAGCCATTGCGCAGTGGCTAACACAAACCAGGCAATAAAAACAATGGATACACGTACAAAATATAAAGCACTTAAAGTGCAACTTGCGTGAAAAAAGTCCCGAGAGGTAATACTTCTTTCCTGCTGCCACCAGGATAAGACACTCTAAGTACCTCTCGGGACTTTTTTCACGCAAGTTGCACTTTAAGTGCTTTATATTTTGTACGTGTATCCATTGTTTTTATTGCCTGGTTTGTGTTAGCCACTGCGCAATGGCTTTTTAATGTGTTTTTTAGATGGAAATGATTAAAACCGACTGACTACATATTCTGATGAGCCTGATTTCAATATCCGTTTGTGAGTGCACCCCTGTAGAGATTTACTATACATCCAATTATATTTAAACTGTGTTGCACTATTGTTGTTTTTTTGTTTCTCTTCCCGGTACATGCGCCCCTACTCCGTCTTGTTTGACACCTACTAACAGCAGCTAAAACCCTAATACTGAGATTCGAAATCTGAAAAGTCTCCCCCATTTCCTGAATGGATCGCAAGAGTAGAGGAAATCAAAACTATGGAGAAGCTGATTGCCTCTATAACTGAGAACCTTTCTAGACACAAGTCTGCAAGTCTGGATCTCCTCTTGTGATATCTTTTACATGCATTTTTGTTCTAAAATAGATATTTATGTAGAATTGATGATATTTGGAAATCTGTAAGCATTCTACAACTATACTGTACTGGGAACTCCCTCCCCCCTCTCTACCTCCCTCTCTGGAAGTAGTAAATCCCAGCTTGCTCATTGTTTATTCTGTATTCCTTTGTGTGGGATGTATAAATAATATTTGGTTGTTCTAGCTAAATAAATTCTGCTGTTATGGCACGTGGCACCCACATTGAACATTCTCAGTTCAACTTTCGATTCATTTAAAATACATTTCTATATGTCACACAAAATAAGACAGTTTTATGATGTATTTAATAGGGGTTTATGAATCCCCAAGCTTTAACTTGGAGCCAAAAAAACTATCTCTGTTGCACATCAAAGTAAGAATTGCAAGGCTAGAAGTTAAGAACCGTACATGGTACAACTACAAACCACTGAGTTTTGTGAATTGAAGACATTTCACTGGTTTTTATGGTTAGAGTTTGTAATTATTGTATGGGGATTCATTTCAGTTTACAGCTAAATTAATTAAACCTTTTAAGCCTTTCTACCTGCTACAAGCGGTGGACAATGAAGAGCAAACCAGAATCACAGGAACAAAAGCACAGTGACTGTCATGTAACCAAAGATATCTTAAACTAGCTTTGGATTTCAATAATTAATCATAAAGATGTCAAAAGAACACTTTCCATTACATATTGTCCCCTTTGGTGCTGCGATTCTCTCCACATTTGGTTTACCACCAGGATCCCTGGTCAGCTTGATGCACTCAGGGGACCTCTCCCATGACCACAAAGAAACACTGGCAGCTCAGCACAAATCAGGTGTATGGAAGTAAATTCCGAACAGGTGGCAATGTTTTGACCCAAAACTCAATAAATGACCCAAACTCAATAAATTACAAATATACTTTGCCACTTTGTATGTGGCACACTGTCACTTTAAATTTTGTGATTTAACTTTGATTGATACATGCCCATTTGACTGTTGAATGATGTAAATTTGCACTTTATTGAGTTGTTTGCTATGGCTTGATTAGGACCCATTGGGTCAAAACGTCGCCACCTGTTTGGAATAAACTTCCATTCACCTGATTTGTGCTAATCCTCCTGTGTTTTTTCATTTCCATATTGTTGACAATCGGTGGAGCCTCTGGCTCGAGCACTCTAATTTCACTGTGTGCTGCTTACACCTTATGATGTGTTTCCCTTCAAATAACTTAAATTTACACCAATATGAAAAGCTTTCAAATGTGGCATTCTACAGTGTAGTTCATAGGCCGTAATATACATCTAATACATATACAGAGTCTATCGAAAAAGGTCCAAAGATGATTAAGCACTCCCATAGCACAAAAGGTGAGCACCTAATTCTAATCTTCGGGACATGGAGGCACTTGCTGATATCTTACTTATGCTATTTAATAAGCAATAAAAGGAAAGTTTTTTTTACAAGCAACTGTGCAGCCCTTGCTTCCGTGGCATGCATATGTTTTCTTTACGGTTACTTGGATTGCAGCGTGCTATGTGTCGAGCCTCGGAAATTAAGAGGAAGAAGTGTATGCAGCAGCTGACAAATTGTTTTTCCAGTAAAGTGCTTGACGAAGAGTCTCCCAGATAGTGGATGGGTCATAAGTGGTTAGTGAATCATCCATACTGCAGGACTAACTGTGAGCACATGTTTCATTTTGTAGAATGCACTGGGCCCTGGTGCACAAAATTCCACTGGGCTCCCTTACTTTACCATGTAACCACAAAAAAGGACCACATGTGATACATACACAGATTGAGTCTCAGGCATTGTTCACCATTATGTAGTAAAAGCAATGAGTATTACTCACTGTCCTTTATATACACACAGCAGAAGAAAAAATAACTACCACCAGCTCAGTTATTCAGGTGTAGGGAACTTACTGATTAAGAAGGGCTAGAGTGGGAGCGAGCCCCTGCTCTAACCATTTGTGTGCATGCCAACACTGCAGAACCCAAAGTTTATATGCCCTTTAAACAATGGTGCAGATACAAAATGGCTGCATTACAGCACACTGAATCAGTCACAACAAAGCGTGTCACATGACTAAAACAAGCTTTATTATAAATAGCAGTAGTGGATAAAAAAAGGGGGGGGTGGGGAGCCTAGATCATTACAAGACCTTGAAGACGTAGTCACTCTGATAAAGTTTATTTTAGAGGTGTCACTAGCTTTGTTGTGGCTGAGTCACAGGGGAAGACACTTTCCATATATAAAACCTTTGGATAGCAAATTAGCTGTGCTTGCATTCCACATAAATTTAGGAAATCTAATAATGTAACTAACTAACCTACTTGCTACCACAGCCTTGCCCTCTGACCTTCTCACTTACCTTTTGTGTCTCCTGTCTCCCCACTCCTTCTAGATTGTAGACTTGTGAGCAGAATCTCTATTTTATGTATCAGTTTGTCCCTGTTCATCTAACATAGTATCTAGTTCCCTTCTATGCTCTGTGCCAAGTGATACATAAATTGTTGGAACTATATATATACATATTATTACATATTACCAAATACAGAAAAGACAGTTAGTAAATATTACCATGTAAATGAGATATATACATCTGATCATAGATAGACAACCAAAATGCTTAGCTTTTTAAATACTGTTATTTATGCACACTTTGAGTGGGCGTATTGAGGGGCGTATTGTTTATATTCTCTGCTTCTGAACATATTTAACCCCTTCGCGACACAGGACGGACTAGGTCCGTCCTGTGTGGCGAAGCGTTAGTGACACAGGACGGACCTAGTCCGTCCTGTGTCAAAACGAGCACTGAAAGCGGAGTTTTTCCGCTTTCAGTGCTCTGATGGTATTGTAACGATGCTTCCGTGTGGAAGCATCGTACAATACTAAAAAAAATGCCCGTCGGCATTTCGATCGCTCCGGAGAGCGATCGAAATGCCGGTTTTAAAGGCACAGTGCCTTTAAAACACGTGCATTTAAAAATGAGCATAGGAAGCGAATTTTTCGCTTCCTATGCTCAGAAAGTGTTCCTGATTGCCTCGCAAGTCGAGGCAATCAGAAACACCAAAAAAAAATGCACGATCTTGGTCACTGAGTGACCAAGATGGCGCTGCCCTTCTAAGGGCAAGAGCACAGGAGGCAGGAAGTACCTGCTTCCTGTGCTCTCTGGCTGTCACACGATTGCCTCTTCACAGAGGCAATCAGTGACTGCCAGGCACACTGACAGGCAGTGGGGATGTTCTGCTGAACATCCCCACTGACTGGTCAGATCAATATTAACCCTATATTGATCTGACCAATTATGATCTGCCTCCCTCTCCTCACATTTTTTTAGTGAGGGAGAGAGACAGATCAAAGTTCTAAAAGTAAAAAAAAACAATAAACACACAACACACAAATATTAAAACAATAAAAAAAAACTTATTAAAGCAATTCCCTGCGTTTAACCCCTTCCCTGCCACTGATCTTGCACAAGCAGTGATCGTGCACATCAGCGCATTTATTTTTGCCGTTTGTGCATTTTTTAGGGGTTAATTTTTTTGTACTGTAATTTATTACAGTACTAAAAAGGCTCTTCTAAGAGTTATTAACCCCTTCTTTGCCGTCGATCACTGCTTACGCAATGATATTGACGCCAAAGCAATTTTTATCTGTCTGCATATTTTTATTTTATTTTTTTTACACATACCCGCTAGGGGATTACATGTAAAGTAAAAATATTTGAGTTTTTTTTTTTTTAAGCTGCCTGAGCGCATAGCGATCAGTAACAGCGAATTAGTGGCAAAGGCGGTTTGGTGATTTCTCAATTAAGCTCACCATTCGCCCTGGTCAGATCAAAATTGGTCGGATCAATATTCACAAATATTGATCTGCCTCCCTCTCCTCGCTTACATTTTTGTGACGGAAAGAGACAGATCAGTATTAGTGATATAAAATAACATTTTATAAAATTGTCAGGTTTTATGAAAGTCTTTCACTGTGTATTAACCCCTTCCCTGCCATTCATCACTGTGTAAGCAGTAATCTTGCACAGCAACAGTATGTTTTTCTGTCTGCACTGTTTTATGGATTAATTTCTTTGTACTGTAATGTATTACAGTACTAGATAGGCTCTTCTAAGAGCTATTAACCCCTTCTTTGCTCGAGATCACTGCTTACGCACTGATTCTGAGGCCGCGGACTCAGGGTTCGATTTTGACCCTATTCAGCTTTCTGATACATCATCTAGCGATGTATCGGTGGCTGCTGAGCCCTTGCCACAAGTAGTGATGGGGGTCTACCGATAAAAAAATATATGGTTTGGTGGGGTAAATTACATTGGCTGGCTTCAAAGATATATCCCATAAAGGACACGTACGCAGGTTGACTACATGTCAAAATTCCAAGTTGGAATTTTGAGATGCGCATCTCACAAATGTTGCCTTCTAGCCAAAAACAAACCAACAAACCTATGCATGGGTGCTATCCCTGTACTCGGGAGATGTTGCTGAACACATATTGGGTTGTTTTTTGGCAGTGACATATACCAGAATCTGTGAATTCATGCCTGAAGTACAATGCATGTGGAAAAAAACCTCCCAAAAAAGTACTACCACAAACTTTTACAAAGGCTGGTGGTAGAATTAGTACCTATACAGTATTAAAATACCACCATTTGAAATACCTTAGGATGTCTATTTTCCAAAAATATATGGTTTGATGGGGTAAAATTCATTGGACGGCTTCAAAAATGTTCCAAATGGAACATGGGCGCAGGCTGACTACATGTCAAAATTCCAGGTTGGAATTGCGCACCCCCTAAATGTGGAATTTTAGACCCAATACAAACCAACAAACCTATGCATGGGGGGTATCCCTGTACTCAGGAGATGTTGCTGAACACATATTGAGGTGTTGGTTGGCAGTGGCAAATACCAGAATCTGAAAATTCCTGCCTGAACTACAATGTGTGTGGGGAAAAAATGACATCCCAACCCTTTGACAGAGGTTGGTGGTAGAATTAGCACTTGGAAAGTGTTAAAATACCACAATTTTAAAAACCCTAGGATGTCTAGTTTTCCAAAATATATGGTTTTATGGGGTAAAATACTTTGACAGGCTTCAAAAGTGTCCCAAATGGAACATGGGCGCAGGCTGACTACATGTCAAAATTCCAAGTTGGAAATGCACCCCCCCTAAACATGGCCTTTTAGCCCCCAAATAATCTAACTAACCTACACATGGGTGGTATCCCTGTACTCAGGAGATGTTGCTGAACACATATTAATGTGTTTTGTGGCACTGACACATAATAGGATCTATGAATTCATGCCCGATGTACAATGAATGTGAAAAACAAATTACTATCCATAACATTGACATAGGCTGGTGGTAGAATTAGTGCATGGAAAGTGTTAAAATACTACCATTTGAAATACCCTAGGGTGTCTAGTTTTCAAAATTATATGGTTTTGTGGGATAGAATACACTTTTTGGCTTCAAAAATGTCCCAAATGGGACATCGGCGCAGGTTTTCTGCACGTCAGAATTCCAAGTTGGAAAACCAAAAAGCGCACCTCTCAAATGTGGCCTTTTAACCCCCAAATAACCTAACCAACCTATACATGGGTGGTATCCCTGTACTCAGGAGATGTTGCTAAACACATATTGAGGTGTTGTTTGGCACTGACATATAACAGAATCTGTGAATTCATGCCCAAAGTACTATGTATGTGAAAAAAAATTACTATCCATAACATTGACATAGGCTGGTAGTATAATTAGTGCATGGAAAGTGTTAAAATACTACTATTTGAAATACCCTAGGGTGTCTAGTTTTCAAAAATATATGGTTTTGTGGGATAGAATACACTTTTTGGCTTCAAAAATGTCCCAAATGGGACATGGGAGCAGGTTTTCTGCACGTCAGAATTCCAAGTTGGAAAACCAAAAAGTGCACCTCTCAAATGTGGCCTTTTAACCCCCAAATAACCTAACCAACCTATACATGGGGGGTATCCCTGTACTCAGGAGATGTTGCTGAACACATATTGAGGTGTTGTTTGGCACTGACATATAACAGGATCTGTGAATTCATGCACAAAGTACAATGTATGTGAAAAAAAATTACTACCCAAAACATTGACATAGGCTGGTAGTATAATTAGTGCATGGAAAGTGTTAAAATACTACCATTTGAAATACCCTAGGGTGTCTAGTTTAAAAATATATATGGTTTTGTGGGGTAGAATACACTTTCTGGCTTCAAAAATGTCCCAAATGGGACATGGGCACAAGTTTTCTGCATGTCAGAATTCCAAGTTGGAAAACCAAAATGAGCACCCCCTAAATGTGGCCTTTTAGCCCCAAAACAAACCAACAAACCTATGCATGGGTGGTATCCCTGTACTCAGGAGATGTTGCTGAACACATATTGAGGTGTTATTTGGAAATATCCCTTCACATTTTAAGGTAATGTTTACCTAAATTGCAATATATGTGAAAAATTAAAAAAAAAGATTTTTTGCTGCAAACTTTGGCATAGATTGGTGGTAAAATGGCTACATGAAATGTGTCAAAATACCCCAAGTTAAATGCCCTGAGTTGTCTAGTTTTCAAAAATATGTACATGTTGGGGGTCATTCATGGATTTAGTACAGAAATCAGTGTTACAATGTCACTATCGCTAATTTTGAAAGAAAGGATTTTAAAATAGCATTGCACCACTTATAGTTCTGGCCCTGTAACATGAATAAAAAAGCACAAAAACATAAAAACATGGACTATTTCTGAACTCAGGACATATATTAGAAACTTTTTAGCAGTGTTTTTTTGTTGTCTCTTGTACATGAGTATACGATTTTTCAAATAAAAGTCATAAAAAAAGTATTTTTTCAATTTTTTTGCCATATTTTATTATTTTTTTTACATCAAATTATATGCTATTATCAAAATAATGGTATCAAAAGAAAGCCCTTCTTATAACGATAAAAACAATATATAGTTTGTGCGGGTACACTAAATGAGACAGAAATAAATTACAGCAAAACACAAACTGCTCAGAAATGTTAAAACAGCCCATGTCACCAAGCGTCGGACAAGCCAAAAAAGTCATGTCACTAAGGGGTTAAAAAGCACCTTTCTTCTCTGTAACCAAATCAAAAAACCACAATTCAGCAGAATATCATCTGAAATATCTAATAAATAGCAGTATTGCACTTAATATATTCAGAAATTTTTCACAGTTATTTAATATTAAATAGAAAAACTTATGTAGGTTATCTATTTTTCCTTCTGAAATGTATCTATATGACCATGTATAATGTTAAAAACGTGTCTTTTCCAGGATTTATTAATTATGCCATTAGTGATGGTACAACACATGTGGTTTATGTTGAGTCTATGGTTCCAGTTTCAAGAATGAAATCCACAATGCTGGTAGGCCTCCTGTCTCAAACTAAAAATGTCACTACTTTCTTATGATGTTTATCAATGTCCAGAAGATTAATTCATTTAGTCTATGCCTGTGACACTGTATATGATACCACACCCTGCCATGAAGTCATGAAAAAAACGTGAGCTCTGTACAGACTTATTATTTGAGGTAAATTGATGTTAAAAACACTTTAAAATGTTTTTGTTTTCTCCCAGAAGCTTCTGGGATATGCTCAGAGCTGTTTTGGATGGCAGCAGGAGCTGCAAACATATTTAGAAGTTTAATTATTCACAGTAGATTGAAATCATAATGAATACCTATGTTTAATCCTTTTAAAAATCTTAATAAGCATGAAAAAGGTAGATCATTTTCAACATGGCGTGGTCCTTTGATACAAGGCTGGTGTATTTAATCCATAGTGGAACTGATCAAGATTTATATGATTCAGGATTCTAGAATGCCTGAGGTAGGCATGAGACTTTTTTGAGAAATTATAGAGAAGAAAGTCTGGAGAGCATTGTACAACACAATGTTATATATTTAAAAAAAAAAAAAAACAAGATCATTAAACATTAGCAGCAGAGCCGGGTATATATCTCAGGCCCCTCAGGCACAGAAAAATAAAAATGTTTTTAAAATAATATAAAAGGCTTTGTGAGAAGACGTAGGTTAAATATGCACTGGTCAAACCCAAAACAGATTGGATTTTAGCAGTGGGAGAAATCATCTCTGCCTTGTACTATTTCCAGGCCCAGTTAAAATGTATCGCAGTACGTGTATGATGTAGATACAAATTTAAAAGTGCTCTATATGATGGTTGAGCTTCACCCACCTCATTTTGTAATGTGGAATGGAAGAAAGGTGTGCGCAGCAATCATAGATGGTAGGATAGATGGATACTGGGTACTACCCAAAAAGTCCAGTGGCGTTACCCAGAAATAGGTACATTGGGTGACATGAATTGGAATACTAGTAACATTATTTTTTTTAACTTATCACAATAATAGGTGCTGCATAAAACAATCATGGGTGATATAATGACATTGAAGCATGCAATAACATGATGAATTGCACAGGATGCTATTATTATTGAGGCCTTGAAGAACATTTTACAAGTTTCTCTAAATAACCTGGAAAGAAAGTCACCCTACAGTGAGAACAGTTGCTAACAACAACGTCACAAAAAATAATCCATGTCTCATCAAGGCTCAAAAAGAATGAATACAGGAAAGTATTCTGTGTGTTCTCTGTGTGATAAAACAAAACACCTGGATTCATGTCCTTTTATAAACCCTGTCTATAATATTGACTCTCTGTTGCGTAGTAAATAATTCTGGGGTAATGAGATTCAGTCTCTGAATTATGCAGTGCACCCTATTTGTACATTTCTCCTCTGCTGATTACTAAATGACTGCTACAAACATATTTCATCTAACCTCCTGTCTCTTCAGACTATGAAAATAGAATTGGAGCGCAGTGCCTCCCTGTAACTACTGCGTGAGAGCTATGATAAAGTGTAACCAGCTCCAAAATATGTTCGCAGGATAATTAAATAAATAACAAGCCCAGTGTCTATTTCTGCTTTCCCTTGATGAAGGGGCTTTCTCGCAGGAGAGATTGCTGATGGTTAATCCTCCCTAACAACAATCTGTGTAATCACAAATCCCAATTATCCATGCCTGTTCTATGCTATACAAACTATTTCCTTAATGTTTCACATCACTACTTTGTAATTAGCTCTCATCTGCACAATGCTTGACTAAAAAATATAAAAAGGAGCGTAAGTGATTGTACTGGCGCTCAGTATTCCACAGAATAATCGCAGGCGATTTCAATCAGATTAATTTTATCACCCGTATTAAGCAAAATTACCTCCCTCTTCACTCTTAGCAGGTGAGGCTATTTTATTTCTTGAGATGTTCATAAAAATAGAATGTAAAGGGTTCTGTAATTGTAAATACCCTCGTCTAATAACTCTGAGATATTTCACTAATATATCTTTATATTTGTAGTTTCCGTTTCATAAAATACAGTAACAAGTGCTTTATTATGCTCTAAGTGCACACTGTTAAACCAGACAACTTAGTGCTGTCCTTCCTGTTTTTACATAGGGTTATATTTAACTTGCACATAATGAGAATAACATTTAAAAGTGATGGAGCGGAATAATGGCATTACAGCAACAATATATCTTACCACTGAAAAGAACTTTACAAGCCTATTTCATTGTAGCCATTACTGACGCTATTTTTCACACTCGGGCAACTTTCACCTTCACTTATATTAAAAATAGGCATAAAGAACTTTACAGATGACACTTATTTCAGGATACAGTAAAATATTTATAGAAAAGGGATACTCTGTAAGTTTATAGGAGTGGGTGGGTAGATTATGAATTACAACTGTACTTTAAATCACACCTTTGCATATTTATGCACTTAAGTCTTTGTATGATTTATAAATGATTGTCAGGGAAAAGCTGTCAAATAGCAGAAGACATAGGCAGCAGTGCATTGTGGGACCATATTTAGTTATGAGGTCCTTGCTCCATAAATAAAGTACAAGACATTTGTGTAGTAGATCACATGTAAGAAGAAGAACAGGAAGTGCCACTGTTAAAAAATTGTTTCTAGAAACTTACATGTTTATTAAACTTTTAATGCATTTGTAAATTAATTTCTTGACTGACCAATTTTGTTGGCTTAAACTTGGTACAGAAGGAAGCTACTTTATTAACCAAATGGATATTATTTATGATAGAAGAAAACCACACTGGAGATGAAGCTCTTTCACTACATCAGATTTTGATTTACCGTATTTGCTCGATTATAAGACGACCCTGATTATAAGACGACCCCCCAAACTTTGGATATTCCTTTAGGAAAAAAACTAAAAGCCTGAATATAAGACTACCCTATAGGAAAAAAGTAAAATTTGTATATATTCACATGGAAATTGCTTTTTTAATAAAAAAATTATATCAAAAAATGCCTTTCTTGTTTTCATTTCCTTTTTATGTGCCAATGCTGCCTCTCTCTTTCCTTTGCCCCCAGCTTTGTCTCTCTCCCCCTCCCTTTGACTCCCCCCCCTTGTTTCTCTCTGCCCCCCCCCCTTGTTTCTCTCTGCCCCCCCCTTGTTTCTCTCTGCCCCCTCCCCTTGTTGCTCTGTCTCTTCCCCCCTCCCCTTGTTGCTCTGTCTCTTCCCCCCTCTCTCCTCTTGTTGTTCTGCCCCCCATCTCTCTGCCCCCCATCCCTCCCCCATCTCTCTGCCCCCCATCCCTCCCCCTGTCTCTCTGCCCCCTCCCTCCCACTGTCTCCCTGCCCCCTCCCTCCCCCTAACATGTAAATAGAAACCCTGGTGGCTAGTGGGGGCAGCCGGGGGATGTCTGCACGATACGTGCAGACATCCTCCATGCTGCCCGACACCTCCGTCTATTATGACGGACAGCTGGTCCGTCATAATAGACGGAGGTATCGGGCAGCATGGAGGATGTCTGCACGTATCGTGCAGACATCCCCCAGCTGCCCGATTCTCCCTGGTTCCTAGTGGGGCAGCAGAGGATGTCTGCGCGACTTCTGTGACGAAAGCGGAAGTTCCCAGCTTCTTCATAGAAGCCCCGGCGGTCGTGCCGGGCGGAAGCAGGGGAGTCTGCGCTCATCGTGCAAACATCCCCTGCTGCTAGAGAGGGGGATCCAGGTCCCCTGCAGCTCTGCTGGGGACCTGGATCCATGTTTTATAATCTGACCTCAATTTGAGGTCAGATTATAAAATGACCTCGATTATAAGACGAGGGGCAATTTTTAGAAAAAAAATTCTGAAAAAAACCTTGTCTTATAATCGAGCAAATACGGTAGTATTTACCTATGTTGGTTGCTATAATACACAGATAAGCACACTATACTTTTTGTGAGTAGGTGGGAACATAGGTTGCTAATTTGGTCCAGTTTAAGAAAATTAGATATTTTAATACACAATGACAAATCAAATGAGAAGAAATACAAGGATATCAGTGGGAATCAAGTATGTTCACTGTGGGTAAAAGTTTAAAATGTGACAAGTGGAAATGATAAAGAACCACAAAAGAAAAGTTCAAATATGCATGGAAATGTTATAGGCCTGTCCATTCTTTCTTGGTTTGCAAATAGCTCTACACTTTGAGGCTGTAGAGAAGGAAACTGGCAGAGAGGCACAGAAAGCAAATCAGAGCTGCTCTACTATGTCCTAAGTCAATCAATATCCAGTTAAAATGCCCTATCAGTGACTTGCAACGTTGTAGTATTCATTAAATCACATATATTAGCTACTACGTTAGGTTACTAAATCCCAGAGTTTCTCGGTGTTAGAAGGTGATCTACCAGTATATTTTACAGTCACCAAAGTGAATGAACTACCATAATCCCACCTCTGCCATCAATTAATAAGGATTACCACTGATATTTTTTAAATGCAATCTGCTAGTAAACTTCATGCAATCTGCTAGTAAACTTCATACAATCAGCTAGTAAACGTCATACTATTGTAACTTGTAATGAATCTTACAATGCCAATCTGTTAATTCTTACACATCAGTGGTTGTGTAACTAACCCCATGTTACCTCGTTCATGCGTATGCAGAACGAGGTAACACGTGCACTGGGAATTTCTATACTGGTACTTATTGGTCCAGAAAATATTAGCAAAAATTTTGGATTTTTTTAAATGTATTGCCCTAAAATAATTGTGATTTTTTTCTGGCATCATTTTTTTTTAGGCACAGTGGTCATATTGCCCTCTGTAATTCTAATAAAGTTTAAATTATATACCAATATTTTATTCTTATTTTACATTATATTACTGACTTTTTGCATGAAGAAAAAATATGTAGATGTTGAGTAAACACGGCATTTTCTTTTTCCTTTATAAGCACTGAAATTCAGAATTGTAATTTGGCACCTTTAACACTGGAGAGCTTCCCTTTAGTGTAACAAATGAACATGTGATGCAACAATATGAATATTTTACTTTTACTACACAGTTCAAACATTGAAAACATAATGAATGTTAGCAAAAAAAAATAAAACACTTAGCAATTCAAGTGGAATCAGAGAGGGACAAGGCAGCTGGTTAGTAAGCAATTCCTGCCTTAATGGACTCTTTACAATGGAGATGTCTTCAAGCATCTGAGATCTATTGTCTTATTTGAATAGCAACTAGAACATCCTGATGAGAGTGAAAGATTACTAATGATATGAGTTAAATCAGTTGCCGATAAATGCCTTGATCATTGCTTGGAAAGGCTACTTGGTAAAAAGCTCCTGTAAAACAATATGTTCAAGAAGACCAACACCCAATAATTCCCAGCTGGGTTTTTGAGTTACGAGGAGAAAAAAAACATTTACCATTAAAGTTAAAAGGCAATTTTATCATTTGTCTCTGGGTATCAAAACACCAAGATTCTTCACACCTGCTAAAGGGGGTAATCACTATAAGCTGAAGAGACTTGAAAAGGTTTATGTTTCACATTGTAAAATGTATCTTAACAAAATTTTCTTTCTTAATTTATTTCATTTTTTGAAAAAGAGATTTGACATGAGTATGTCCCCAACACTGAAAGGCTAATCACTTACATGGCAAATCGCCATTGCGCTGGTCATGCCATTCTTGGTTTGAACTGACTCAGTGGAATGCTCTTCAGTGTAGCACTGCTTTATGGTCGTGTTTTGTAGAGGGCAGTTAGTGCCAGCTCAACATAACGATCCTGATATTAAAGTAGTACATTTTAAAGAGCATAGCATAGTAAATATACATAGCATTAGAAAATGCTGTATACTGAACGCAATATTCTGTTTTCTGCACACCTGAAAAAATGCATTTCAATGTTTTACACAGTAGGTAGAAATCCCACATGCAGCACGCATGGACATGCTATATAACAGGAATGTCATCACCTTGGGTGGAGTTAAGCGTTCATTAACATTAATGGGGACTGAATTTGGGAATCTGCAGAGTCCAACTATAACAGCAAGAGCTGGATACATTTAAATCCCTCCTGAAATTTAGGTAGTAACTGAATACAAACCTATATCTGCTGCTGCACTGGTTAGCACCCAGATAACAGAATAGTGTAGACAGTGCTTTATTTGTATGTATTAGTATCTATCAATATATGTACATATTTTGAAATATTGGAAATCATTGTTTTGTCTTTTTATTTAAAAAAAATACATGCTCATACAATAAATTATAAAAACCCGAGAGTGCTTGAACTTCCCACAGCTGCCAACCAAAGGTGTGAGTAAAAACCTATTATAAATTCAATTGGATTAGGTCAGTGTTACAGGACTTCCTAGTATATCAGTATCACTGCAACAAAGCAAAAAAGTATAAAACCAATTGTTACTACTAATTAGAAAAATAGTGGATTTGTGCATATAACAAATACAAATTTATCAAAGAAAAGTCATGCACAAAGTAAGTCTAGGATAGGCACCATTTTTGCTCAAATATAGGACAACCCTGATTATAAGACGACCCCAACAAAAATGTTGATATTAATTTAGGGGGGAAAAAAAGAGCTGATTTACAAGACTGCACTATAGGAGATAAAAGTTTCAAAGACAGGGCCGGCGCCACCAGTAAGGCGACTTAGGCAGTTGCCTAGGGCGCATCTTAGCTGGGGGCACCGGAACCCTGTGTCAAAAAAAAACTCCTCCCCCTTACTTACCTCGTCGCTGCTGCTCTGTCTCCGGTGGAGGTCCGTGGCTGTGAGGGAAGCGTTGTGCACTCCCCTCCAGCCAATGCGCATTCAATAAAGTTTGTTTAAACAAACTTTATTGAATGCGCATTGGCTGGAGGGGAGAGCACAACGCTTCCCTCACAGCCACAGACGGGCAGATGAGAGCACCGGGAGACCAGCAGCAAGGAGGTAAGTAAGGGGGAAGGGGGGAGGATCCTGGCATACTGTGGGGGGAAATCCTGGCATATTGGGTGGCTAAGTCCTGGCTGGCATACTGTGGGGGAAAATCCTGGCATATTGGGTGGCTAAGTCCTGGCTGGCATATTGGGTGGCTAAATCCTGGCTGGCATATTGTGGGGGAAAATCCTGGCATATTGGGTGGCTAAGTCCTGGCTGGCATATTGTGGGGGAAAATACTGGCATATTGGGTGTCTAAATCCTGGCTGGCATATTGTGGGGGAAAATCCTGGCATATTAGGTGGCTAAATCCTGGCTGGCATATTGTGGGGGAAAATCCTTGCATATTGAGTGGCTAAGTCCTGGCTGGCATACTGTGGGGGGAAATCCTGGCATATTGGGTGGCTAAGTCATGGCTGGCATATTGTGGGGGAAAATCCTGGCATATTGGGTGGCTAAATCCTGGCTGGCATATTGTGGGGGAAAATCCTGGCATATTGGGTGGCTAAGTCCTGGCTGGCATACTGTGGGGGAAAATCCTGGCATATTGGGTGGCTAAGTCCTGGCTGGCATACTGTGGGGGAAAATCCTGGCATATTGGGTGGCTAAGTCCTGGCTGGCATACTGCGGGGGAAAATCCTGGCATATTGGGTGGCTAAGTCCTGGCTGGCATACTGCGGGGGAAAATCCTGGCATATTGGGTGGCTAAATCCTGGCTGGCATACTGCGGGGGAAAATCCTGGCATATTGAGTGGCTAAATCCTGGCTGGCATATTGTGGGGGAAAATCCTGGCATATTGGGTGGCTAAATCCTGGCTGGCATATTGTGGGGGGAAATCCTGGCATATTGGGTGGCTAAATCCTGGCTGGCATATTGTGGGGGAAAATCCTGGCATATTGGGTGGCTAAGTCCTGGCTGGCATATTGTGGGGCAAAATCCTGGCATATTGGGTGGCTAAGTCCTGGCTGGCATACTGTGGGGGAAAATCCTCGCATATTGGGTGGCTAAGTCCTGGCTGGCAGATTGTGGGGGGAAATCCTCGCATATTGGGTGGCTAAGTCCTGGATGGCATATTGTGGGGGAAAATCCTGGCATATTGGGTGGCTAAGTCCTGGCTGGCATACTGCGGGGGAAAATCCTGGCATATTGGGTGGCTAAATCCTGGCTGGCATACTGCGGGGGAAAATCCTGGCATATTGAGTGGCTAAATCCTGGCTGGCATATTGTGGGGGAAAATCCTGGCATATTGGGTGGCTAAATCCTGGCTGGCATATTGTGGGGGGAAATCCTGGCATATTGGGTGGCTAAATCCTGGCTGGCATATTGTGGGGGAAAATCCTGGCATATTGGGTGGCTAAGTCCTGGCTGGCATATTGTGGGGCAAAATCCTGGCATATTGGGTGGCTAAGTCCTGGCTGGCATACTGTGGGGGAAAATCCTCGCATATTGGGTGGCTAAGTCCTGGCTGGCAGATTGTGGGGGGAAATCCTCGCATATTGGGTGGCTAAGTCCTGGATGGCATATTGTGGGGGAAAATCCTGGCATATTGGGTGGCTAAGTCCTGTCTGGCATATTGTGGGGTCAAATCCAGCCATATTGGGTGGCTAAATCCTGGCTGTCATATTGTGGGGGGAAATCCTCGCATATTGGGTGGCTAAGTCCTGGCTGGCAGATTGTGGGGGGAAATCCTGGCATATTGGGTGGCTAAGTCCTGGATGGCATACTGTGGGGGAAAATCCTGGCATATTGGGTGGCTAAATCCTGGCTGGCATATTGTGGGGTAAAATCCAGCCATATTGGGTGGCTAAATCCTGGCTGTCATATTGTGGGGTAAAATCCTGGCATATTGGGTGGCTAAGTCCTGGCATATTGTGGGGGAAAATCCACGGATATTGAGGGGCATAATCCTGGCATATTGAAATGCATAATCTTGGCATATTGTGGGGCATAATCCTGGCATATTAAGGGACATAATCCTGGGATATTGAGAGGCATAATCCTGGGATATTGAGAGGCATAATCCTGGGATATTGAGGGGCATAATCCTGGGATATTGAGGGGCATGATCCTGGCATATTGAGAGGCATAATCCTGGCATATTGTGGGACATAATCCTGGCATATTAAGGGGCATAATCCTGGCATATTGAGAGGCATAATCCTGGGATATTGAGGGGCATAATCCTAGGATATTGAGGGGCATAATCCTGGCATATTGTGGGGGAAAATCCTGGAATATTGATGGGCATAATCCTGGCATAATGAGGGGCAAAATCATGGCACATTGAGAGGCTAAGTCCTGGCATATTGGGGGGCAAAATCCATTGGTGTTTGTCTCCAGTCCCCAGAGCCAGACCAAGAACCAGACTGCAGCCAGAGACCAGATCATCTCAATGTCCTGGTGGTAAGTAGACAATTCAATATGTTTATTATTTAGTTGTTTAGTTATTAATACTACATTGGAAATTAATTTACCTCACATTTAAAGGACACTATAGTCCCAGAACCACTACAGTTTAATGTAGTGGTACTGGTGTCTAAAGCCTGTCGCTGCAGAGAAAAGACACTGTGCAGTACTGGTGTTAAAGGAGCACTATAGTGCCAGGAAAACAAATTCATTTTCCTGGCACTATATAGTCCTTAGGAGTGGGGCACCCTCGTGTCCCCCTCCCACTGGGCTGAAGGGGTTAAAACCGCTTCAGCCATTTACCTTTCTTCAGCGCCAAAGCTGGGAATTTTCCTCCCCGATCCTCCTCTCAGCTGCGAATGTTTTTTTATTTTTTTTATGTTCCGCTTCCTCCCACTGTAATGTTCACAGTGAGAATCACAGAAGCACCTCTAGCGGCTGATAATGTGTGTGTGTGGGGGGGGCGGCAATTTTTATTTTGCCTAGGGCGGCAAAAATCCTTGCACCGGCCCTGTTCACAGACCATCTGCCCCTCTTATTTGCCAGTCTGTCCTCAGACTTGCCAATCTGGACTGTCAAAGCCCCTACAGACTTCAATGATGTCTAGTTGGGGAAGTCGGAGGCTGTCTGTGACCCAGGCATTCTGACAGAGAAGTCGTAAAAGTGTTGGGCAGATGATATCTGTGCACAGAGCACAGACATCCACTGGCTGCCTGCAAGGAGAATCCATGTCCCCTGCAGCACTGTGAGGAACCTGGATCCTAGTCTTATAGTCAGACCTCTATTCAAGATGAGAGTCTTTTTTCAGAGCATTTACAGTTGAAATAAATAGACTTTCCCAATAATACTGTTCACGATACACTATTAAAAATCCAACAACTATTTTCTAGTTTTTATAAGTCCATTCCTTCTAGAAAGTAATCATTCCCTCAAAAGGTAGCTATTTTTATTTAACCGAATATATACCACTTTTACATGCTCCTTGCAGAATATATGTGTGTTCAGGGGGAACCAAACAATTAATCAAGGAACTACATTGATTACATTGATCAATGCAATTATGTCCAAACACACACAGATCATACATTCTACTAGACAGGATGTAAAAAGATATATCTCTCCTAAAAAATGGCTTATGCATAAAATCAGAATCAAGAGAAGTTAAGGTAAGATCTATTAAGGTTAATAGCAGAGATAGCTGCTTAGGGTACAGTGAGGGAAAAAAAGTATTCAATCTCCTGCTGATTTTGAAAGTTTGCCCACTGACAAAGAAATGATCAGTCTATCAGTCTATAATTTTAATGGAAAGTGTATTTTAACAGTGAGAGACAGAATAACAAACAAAATCCAGAAAAACGCATGTCAAAAAAGTCATACATTGATTTGCATGTCAGTGAGTGAAATCAATCAGTATCAATCAATCAGCACGATTTCTGGCTCTCTTAAAGGGAGTGCTCCAAATCTCAGCTTGTTACCTGTATAAAAGACACCTGTCCACAGAAGCAATCAATCAATCAGATTCCAAACTCTCCACCAAAGCCAAGATGAAAGAGCTGTCCAAAGATGTCAGGGACAAGATTGTAGACCTGGGGGGCGTGTCCAGCCGGCAACAGGGACAGATGTGCTTCTCCTGGCTCCCGGGCAGGAACTTAGCTAAGAGCAGCTATTTCTATGTTGAGATCGTTATGGGGCAACAGAACCGCACGCAAGACACATCTAAGAGGCCAGAGGACCCGCAAATAACACACTGTCAAGGATATATTTGCACATTCCCAAAGCCCGGGGTGCAGCTCCAGCCTACCCAAAATGGCCACCAGCAACTCTGTAAACCCCACACCATGTTCTGGCCTAGCTGACCCTCTTGCTCTCTTGGCCCCCTCGGAACACTGGAGGGAAGCCTTAAGCCTACTGCCGACTTAAGCTGTATGAAAGACTTAATGGAGGCAGCGATCTCCCCACTGCGAATGGACGTGCGGGTCACTGGCTATGGAAACAGAGACACCCACTCTTCGTATCACTGTTGAAGCCCTGAATACCCACATACAGGGTCAGGAGTACCAAATATATACCTTACAACAGCAGGTGAAAACACTGGATAACTGGGGCAGGAGAAACAATCTCCGTGTCTGAGGGATAACAGAAGAGATCCCAGTGAAAGAGCTCCAGAAACTCATACAGAGCATCTTTGACACCACACTGGGAAAAGATGTGGAGGTAGAGAGAATGGTGCGAGTGAGAAGGCAGAAGGGACCACCAAACTCTTCCCCTAGAGATGTGCTCTGCACTTTACATTATTACGCTGACAAAGAACCTATCCTGAAATAGTACAGGAATATGACACCTATACAGGTGAAAGGCATTGCCATCGCTCTTTCTGCTGATCTGTCCTGCACTACTCTCCAGGTGAGGCGAGCTCTGAAGCCCGTCACAATGGCATTGAGATCTGAAAATATACCTTACACCTGGAACCTTCCATTTGCTCTTCAGGTAAAGAAAGATACCAAACCCCACGTACTGCGACATCCTATGGACTTACCAAGTTTTTTAAGCGGTTTAGGATTGCCTAACATTGAAGTCCCAGAGTGGATGAAGCCAGTAACCTTTCCAGCTCCTCTGCGAGCAGTGACTGCTCCTGATGACCCCCTACCACCGGACTTTCGTGCATAGTGGCCCTGAATCCCCTGCAGAAGAATTCTTCTTCTCGTGGGCACCCCACCCGACCTAAGATTGGACGGGTATGGGGTATAATCACTTTTTGTGACTCGAGGGCGCCCCTTGTTTGGCAGCACTACTATGCTGTCTGGGGTCTTTCCCACCAGGGGTTTATCCCAATTCTCTCTTTTTCTCTCTCTCCTTCTCTTGCTCCAATTTTCCCTCCCTTCGTATTCTCCTACTGTCTCCTTCTCAGTTTCCCTTTCTTATTTCCTCTAACACTTGAAACAATTTTGCATGCAGTTTATAAATTTTTTGTGTATGCCTTTTATTATTTTCACTATGCCATTACTTATGTAAACTTGCTCTCTGGGGCACCCATCCATATTGACGGAGCAGCATCCCTGTGAATATGGCTATGCCCTCTTGTGGTCAGAGCTTCAGAAGGGAAAAAAAATCACTTCCCCCTAGAGGCAGTCAGCAACATTCCAATGGAAAAAAAAAAGATTTGATTAGCTTAAAACTAGGATTAAGGTTAGATTAGCTGTTAGGGTTAAAATTAAACCATTTTTAGCATAAGTGATAGGGTTACAATAAAATTAAAATATATTAAGGGATAGCATAAGGGTTAGAGTTGGGGTTAAATTTATAGTTAGGGTTAAATTTATGGTTCGGGTTGGGGTCAAAAGTTCAATATAGTAAAAAAAACTATTTTTGTTAGAAAATGTTAAAACAGCCATTGTCACCAAGGGAAAGTCAAGGTAAAAATGTCTTGTCACTAAGGGATTAAGATCCTGGAATGGCCTAGCCAGTCTCCAGACCTTAATTCCATAGAAAATCTCTAGAGGGAATTGAAGGTTCGAGTTGCCAAACGTCAGCCTCGAAAACCTTAATGACTTGAAGAGGATCTGAAAAGAGGAGTGGGACAAAATCCCTCCTGAGATGTGTGCAAACCTGGTGGCCAACTACAAGAAACGTCTGACCTCTGTGATTGCCAGAAGTGTTTTGCCACCAAGTATTAATTTGAAGGGGTCAAATACTTATTTCACTCATTGACATGCAAATCAATGTATAATTTTTTCGACATGTGTTTTTCCTCTCACTGTTAAAATACACCTACCATTAAAATTCTAGACTGATCATTTCTTTGTCAATGGGCAAACTTTCAAAATCAGCTGGGGACAAAATACTTTTTTCCCTCACTGTATATGCAATAAAACAGTGGACAATTTAATGGAATGGGCCTTTAAGCTATTATACACCATTAAATTGTGACCGAAAAGCAGAAGGACAATAAGAGCATAACTGTGGGGTCTATTTACCAAAAGGTGAGCTGCAGGTGAGGTTAGGTGAGTTGAAGTGAGATTAACGTTTCATCTCAACAATTTAGCATTACATTTGGCAGGGACTTACTGAGTTTGCTTACCAGGGACAACTCACTAGGTTTGCACCTTCACAATTTATAGATAAAAATGAAATGTTCCTCTCAACTCACCTGCAATTGACCTTTTAGTGAATAGACCCCACTGTGTTGCCTGGACTTATTAAAACCTTTAAACACTGTTTAAACTTAAAAATTTAATAATTATGTTTTTCATAGTCATCTAAGAACCTTTTTGTTATTCTTAATGTTATATTTTAAGCAATAAATCACAATAAAAAACTATATTTTGATATTTTTCATTTAATATATGGTAATTTATGAGAAACATCTATGTTGAATATGTATGTTATACAAATGATCAAATTCTCCCTGGTTGTTTTATCTTATTTCAGGAGAGTGTCCTATGATATATCACATTATAAGAAAAGGGGTAAAGGGTCATCAACGTTATTCAAAGAAGGTCATTTTCGGAAAGCATCAACATGTCATGTTATTCACAGGCTTTCAACAGGGATATCTGCAAGTGCAAGAGCGACAAAGGAACTGATCCGACAGCACTTTGACACACTCCTCCATCGTGTTTGTTTAGGATGGTCCTAGAAATTGTATTTCACCAGCCACATTCTCTATCAACACACAATTATCTGACTTAATCATGTGGAACAGTGGCAAATTCACCTGGGGTTTAAGAACTAATGACATTCTCCTCTGAGCTGCTTTAGTGAAATGGCCTAGCACCTGAAGCAGGAACAGCAAGATTGCTCAAGAAAATTTGGTTTTCTTTTTTCATTTCACAGCATAGGGTTCTGCTCAAATCAACAAACACTGCTGATTAAATAGCTGCGGTTGCGGACTTATTTGCACATCTGCTTGTGGTTCCTAATGTTCATTGAGAATCTTAAGTCTTTTTTTTTTCTGTTCAGGAAAAAAATTGCCAATCATTACACATACACACAAATGTTCATACACCTCTCAGGAAAACGCACAAATAAATCAGAGCCCAATATATGGTGTTTGATCACCAATATTAGCATGGATGATCCACAAAATACCACCATCCATAGCATATACAAAAGAGGGAAAGGGAAATATGTTATAATCCATCCAACTGTTGTTTGTTGTTCCAGCAATTATCTTTAAAAGTGAATTTTCTCCAATGTTTTTATTTTATTTTCTGATGACCACTTTAGATACTCATAGACATGCTATATAAAAGGGAAGAAAGAAAGTGGGATTACATAGCTCTGTAAGAGGAAATACAGTTACAGATTAATACATGTATTTTGACTCCTATGACAAATTACATTTGTGATCTTTGTTGATAATGATGAAGGGAAACCAGGTCCAAAGGAACAACCACTCCATACCTCCCAACTTCGCATGACTACCAGATGAATGTGACAAACTGCAAAGGGGCAACTCACATGGTCAGACAGGCCAAAGTCAAAGAAAAGCAGTACAGGTTTATGAGCAATTCATCAGTCAATGGTCAAAAACATCAAATAAATACGGAGAAAAAGGAAAAATAGGTTTTACACATGAAGTTATTTGCAGAATAATTAAAGAGGCAGGTTGCAAATCCAAGAAAGGAGTCTCCTCTGTTAACAGCAGCACAGCAACTGGTAAAGAGGGTAAAAGTGAGGGTACACTTGGTGTCCCCAGTGCCCTGCCTTAAATAAGGCTATGCTTTTTAAGCTGCCCTAGAGTTTGATTCTGTTCAGTTAACATGTTTTAGTTATCTCAGCTTATAAAACAGCAGTGGCGTCACAAGGGTGACGAGGAAATCCAGGGGGGTGACACCATGAGTTACCGCACCGGGTGACACCAACCCTAGTGACGCCTCTGTAAAACATTATTTGTCCATGGGCTTTTTAACGGTTGTAATCATAAGTGTGTTTGTATAGCCGTGCTTTTATTCAGAACTTTTAGAATCTCAAAACTCATAGTAAAACTATCTTTGGTAGTTTAAAGTGACGTGATCTAAAAATAGACCCCGGTTTATGCAAAACACTGAATTTAGAATTATTATCTTTAACCAGTAATACATTTCTGATGTGAAATCTTTGTTGATAATATATGATGACTTTAATAAGCATATTAGGGTCAACTTGTTCACACCATTTAAAAATGGAAAGGTGTTTGTTTTACAGCAGTTTAAGGATTCATATTGTGGCCTCAATGCTGGGTACTGACTTCTCAATATTTTCTTATCCTTTTGTCACTTCTATGAACTGCAGCTTATACAGCAGTGGTAATCATTTCCTATGTTTGAAAAAGAGATGAAAGCATTCATGGATGAAAGTAAGTTGGATTTAATCTCCTTCTCTCGTATCCAGTGCACTGTACTGATCATGCCCCCCAACCCCCCCCCCCCCCCCCAAAAAAACAAGACTTAAGCTCATTTTTGTCATGACAAAACTAGCTTCATAATAATCAGATGGCAATACCTAGAGTACACAATTCTAATATAATTACCGAGAGGAAACGTAGAGGGGGTTGCAGGTCTGAGATAAAGAAAATCCTGTGAATTTTGTATTAATGTCTTAGACTCTCTTATTTGTGCAAGCAATCAATCTTTCGAGGGAGTAGAATAGTAATTCTTTGCAAAAAAAAAAAAAAATGACAAGAGTCTGAGGGAGAAAGAAGATAATCTGAGTTTCATTCTGCACACAGCGGGTCAACTGTGATTGACAAAGCTCATCACAAAAATAGAGCTCTCTGTATAATCCCGGTAGCTGAGTTCCATTTGTAGCTGTTGCAGTGCTAATGACATGTTTAACAGCGGCTTGTTGAGGTTCCAAATCTGCATTAACCGGCTGAGTACAGTACAGGGAAACGAAGTTAAAGAATCAAACATTCAATATGCTGATATGTGGAATTTACTTGAATAGGATGGTTATTAAGAAGAGGTGTGAAGGAAAAGTTAGTATACAAACAAGGATGCTCTACGAGACAGCAATGTCCACACAATACATATTTGTGCAGAGTGTTGTGACTTGAATTTTACGGACAGGTATGAAAAGTTTAACCTTTTGTGAAGATTGTGAGAATTACTGAAAACTTTTGGCTCTGTACAACATTAGAAATTCTGCGTGGAAATAAGATTCTGTATCATGATTTACACATTATGATACCGACATTCCAACCAAATGCACAGATACATAGATAGCGGTCTCCTCCCTTTATACTAAAAACAATAGAGTATAAAGATTTTGAAAATGGTCCCATAAGATGACGTCATCAGCAGGAGACAACAGATATCCTATGTCTGATCAGGAGGGTCTAATCCAAGGCTGTCCAAGTTTTTTCTGTAGTGGGCCACTTCACCAGAAATGTATGTGTGAGTGGGCCAGATTAATTTTTCATAGAGAGAAAATGTTATATGATATATATATATATATATATATATATATATATATATATATATAAATTAACATTAATGTGCATTGTGTGAGTGTATCACAGACTACACAGCAATAAAACTTACATTGCACATTACTGTATACCAAGACACAGCAAAAAAAACAACAAGCTTGAATTAATTACACACGCAGTCACACTTATACACATATGTATACTGCCACAAATACACACACATTCACACATACAAAAAGAGCCATACATACACAAATACACAGCCACAAAGTCACACTTACACAAATACACACATACAGACACACTTACACACAGACACCCTCATGCACATAAACAGTTACCCCTATGCACAGACACATTATAAACTTATAGAGAGGGACACCCTTACACATAAACAACCTTACAGAAAAACACCATTACACACAAAAACCCTTTCACACACCCTGACACACATACACACACCCTGACAATCATACACACCCTGACACACATGGACACCCTTACACACACACACCCTGATACACAAACACTGACACCATTACACACAGCCACACATACCCTGACACACTTACACACAGTATTTTTTTGATCAAAAAATGTGCATCCATTTGGGGGCGTTTTCTGGGCTGTTCTCTTTATACTGCACATGTAAGGTACTGCTGTTCTTTTATTAAATGTTGTACTTTGTGCTATACTTACCCTCTTCCCTGCAATATTTCTTCAAATTGAACCCTCTGTAATACCAGATGAAGAGGAAGCAGTGAATACATGCTATATTACATCACATGAGCCCTACAATCTTTCGAGCTTTGTGAGTGTAATATCGCATATATTTTCTGCACGTTTGTTCCCATTTTGGCTGTACTGTACTATGTCTTTTGTCTCTTTCTCTTTACATATAATTTGAGACATATTGACTGTCAACATATTTGTACTGTGCGACCATCTACATATCAGGCAATTATCAGACCTGGTGGTGTGGACTTTTGGTGGGGGTTACTAAGCGCACCAACCATTCCAGTGTTTGGATTTATTAGGTTATAACTTATCTTCTAAATCTTACATTGTGTCAATGTGTCATTTATCAAATTGTTTAACAGATTATAGACTTTATCAGAATTATTTACAAAGTATTTGATATCATATTTGCAACTTAATATTAATAAAAGGAAAAAAACTCAATTAAACAAAATAGAGGTTTGTAATTAAAAAAGAAAAAAAACTTAGCTTAACCCTTTAAGGACCAGGGATTTTCCTGGGCCAAGGACCAGAGCGTTTTTCAATTTTTAATACGTGGTTTTTGAAACATAATTTTCCTCTCTCTCATTTAACGTACACATACAAGTTATATGTTGTTTTTTAAAGGACAGTTAGAGCTTTCTTTTGATACCCTATACATAAAAATGATTTATATTTTAGTATTAAAAAATAAATATAAAATAGGAAATTTTTGAGGAAAAAAAAGTTTTTCCTCATTATTTTCTCAGTAATAACCTACATTACTAGTGCAACACTAACCCACTTATCCCCCCTAATTAACTAACTAATAAAAAAGAAAAATATTGGTTCCCAAACCCCCCATAACAAAAAAGACAGAAAAAAAACTCTGAAGAGTGCGATGTCAGATCAGTAAAAATCATGCAACAGGCATGCAGGGGTTAAATTTTATTAAATAAATATATTAAAATTACCTTTATTTATTAAAAAAAACTTTATAAATTGTAAAAATAAAAAAATCTGTTAAAAAAAAAACTAAATGAGGGCCATAAAGTGGAAGGAAACTGATCACAGTTAAAAACTGTGATCAGCAATGAAAGGGTTAAAAAAATGTTTACATTTTTTTTACCTCTGTATTTAATTAATTTATTTTTACTTACAGGCAGTGCTGTATTCACCGCGAGGCATCCTAGGCGGATGCCTAGGGTGGCAAATTTTGGGGGGCGGCCGCGCCCCCCAGCACTGAAAAGAAAAAAAATGTAAAAAAAAAAAAAAATGTAAAAAAAAAAAAACGCGGCCCTTTCAAAAAAAAAAGACCGCGCTTGCAGGCAGAGACGGAGGTGAGAGGGGATCGGAAGATCCCCCATCACCATCGTTCTGCCTGCCAGGCTGCACGGGGAGCCGAACAGGCAGCACGGAGAAACCTCCGTGCTGCCTGTTTGGCTCCCCGTGCAGTGTGCCGACACGGAAGTGCCGACAGTCACGTGACGGGCGCGCTGACGTCATACGCGCGCCCGGTCACGTGGCCTGTCGGCACAATCGCCTGGAAGCCGAACAGGCAGCATGGAAGGACCATGCTGCCTGCCACCAGGGAAAGGTAAGTGCTGATGGGAGAGTGTGTGTGTGTGTGTGTGTGTGAGAGACTGAGTGTGATGGGAGTCTGAGTGTGTGTGATGGGAGACAGTGTGTGTGGCTGAGTGTGATGGGAGTCAGAGTGTGTGTGATGGGAGACAGTGTGTGTGGCTGAGTGTGATGGGAGACAGTGTGTGTGTGATGGGAGACAGTGTGTGTGACTGAGTGTGATTTGAGTCAGAGTGTGTGTGATGGGAGACAGTGTGTGTGACTGAGTGTGATGGGAGTCAGAGTGTGTGTGATGGGAGACAGTGTGGGTGACTGAGTGTGATGGGAGTAGGAGTGTGTGACTGAGTGTGATGGGAGTAGGAGTGTGTGTGATGGGAGACTGTGTGTGACTGAATGTGATGGGAGTCAGCGTGTGTGTGATGGGAGACAGTGTGTGTGACTGAGTGTGATGGGAGTCAGAGTGTGTGTGATGGGAGACAGTGTGTGTGACGGAGTGTGATGGGAGTCGGAGTGTGTGACTGAGTGTGATGGGAGTAGGAGTGTGTGACTGAGTGTGATGGGAGTGTGTGTGTGATGGCAGTATGAGCTTGATGTGAGTCTGAATGATGGGGCATGTCTTAGGTGTGTAACGTGGGTGTACAGCTTGGGTAGGGGGGTGCCCGGATTTTGTCTGCCTAGGGCAGCACAAAATCAAGATACACCACTGCTTACAGGTCACTCTCTGTGCTTCACTATAAGAACGTGAAGCACAGAGAGTGAATTAGAGGCAAAGTCAGTGTGTGAACACACTGACTTTGCATCTAATTTGCATGTTATCGCGGTGATGACTCAATCACCGCGATCACATGCCCGGAAATCGACCGATCGGGTCCAGGAGCTTTGCCTCGGGTGCGAGGCTTAGTCCTGGACCCGTTGCAGACTAGATGGCGGTGCCCACGGAGCACACCGCTGGCTAGACTGCATGACGAGTTAACTTGTCATAAGGTCGCTAATGCTGCGGCTCTTATGACGAGTTAACTCGTCATAAGGACGGGAAGGGGTTAATCAATAATTCGAAGATAATAATATTGACATGTCTACCATAAGGCCTAGAAAGCCTTGGTGTCCATATTTTCAGAAATATCTTGTAATTATCATTCACAATGCGCAATAATTTTTCATTGACACAGATTTTATTTATTCTTGTAATAACATCATGCCAGGATAGGTCTAATTTATTCCATCTACTAGCTAAATACCGAATTTATCCCACCTCATTTTAAGAAGGAAATTTCAGGGGGAAAAAATGACATTTCAAATAAAGAACTTTGAAGCCCAATATGCCATTTTAATATGCCAGGATATTGCCCCCAATATGCCATTTAATATGCCAGGATATTGCCCCCAATATGCCATTTAATATGCAAGGATATTGCCCACAATATGCCATTTTAATATGCCAGGATATTGCCCCCAATATGCCATTTTAATATGCCAGGATATTGCCCCCAATATGCCATTTAATTTGCCAGGATATTGCCCCCAATATGCCATTTTAATATGCCAGGATATTGCCCCCAATATGCCATGTAATATGCCAGGATATTGCCCCCAATATGCCATTTAATTTGCCAGGATATTGCCCCCAATATGCCATTTTAATATGCCAGGATATTGCCCCCAATATGCCATGTAATATGCCAGGATATTGCCCCCAATATGCCATTTTAATATGCCAGGATATTGCCCCCAATATGTCATTTTAATATGCCAGGATATTGTCCCCAATATGCCATTTTAATATGCCAGGATATTGCAACCAGGAATATGCCAGGAATTGACCTATTATTATGAATGGGGACTCTATTTCGGTTTATAGAATAGCAATAACATTACATGTATTACATCTGAGAGTGAAATAGAACCGTCAAATACTGTGCTTACAGCGCACTTTGAAAAATTCTAATAGTTTTGGGTGCTAAATAGTACATTTGCGTCTTGCGGTGCACTTCATATCTGAGAGTCAAATAGAACCGTCAAATACTGTGCTTACAGCGCACTTTGAAAAATTCTGGCTACCTACTTCTCCTCCTCCTCCTCCAGCGCCGCTTCCACCTACACCGCCACGGTCACCGTCTCCTCAACCTATGGGTCACTTAGTATAAACTGAAGGAGAATACCCTGCACTCCAACCCTCTCTCACATGGATAATTCTGTTGATCCTCCTGGCAGCCATGCTTTAGATTTAGATTTATGTTCTTCCAAAGCTAAAATCAAAGATTCCATCTAGTGCTATTTTTTGCTACGCTGTATTTGTAATTTGTATGTATTTTATGTTATTTTAAGTTATTTCCCTATCCACATTTGCTTGCAGGGCACTTGTCCTACTCTTACCTACATATTAATTCCTTTTGCAGCCCTCTAGCCCTTTCCATGACTTTTTTAGAGGCCTTTTAGTGGCCAAAAGTCTGTGTTCCCATTGACTTCAATGGGGTTCGGGGTCAAGTTCAAGTTTTTTTTCGAAGTTCGGTCGAATCTGCCGAACACGAACATCCAGGTGTCCACTCAACTCAAGTCCTGTGTAATAGTTCAAACTTTTTAAACAGGGGGCCAGTTCACTGTCCCTCAGACCGTTGGAGGGCCGGACTATAGTAAAAACAAAAACTATGAACAAATTCCTATGCACACTGCATATATCTTATTTTGAAGTGAAGAAACAAAATGGGAACAAATACAATATTTAAAATGAAGTAAAGTTAAATCAACAAACTTACCAGTATTTCAATAGGAATAGTGTGCCAGTCAGATGCCCAGGAATATTATGCCAGTCAGAGCCCAGGAATAGTATGCCAGTCAGAGCCCAGGAATATTGTGCCAGTCAGAGCCCAGGAATATTGTGCCAGTCAGAGCCCAGGAATAGTTTGCCAGTCAGATGCCCAGGAATATTATGCCAGTCAGAGCCCAGGAATATTGTGCCAGTCAGAGCCCAGGAATATCGTGCCAGTCAGATGCCCAGAAATAGTATGTCAGTCAGATGCCCAGGAATATTATGCCAGTCAGAGCCCAGGAATATTGTGCCATTCAGAGCCCAGGGATAGTATGCCAGTCAGAGCCCTGGAATATTATGCCAGTCAGATGCCCAGGAATATTGTACCATTCAGATGCCCAGGAATATTGTGCCAGTCAGATGCCCAGGAATATTATGCCAGTCAGATGCCCAGGAATATTGTGCCAGTCAGATGCCCAGGAATAGTTTGCCAGTCAGATGCCCAGGAATATTGTGCCAGTAGAAGCGCAGGAATATTGTTCCAGTCAGAGCCCAGGAATATTGTGCCAGTCAGAGCCCAGGAATAGTGTGCCAGTCAGATGCCCAGGAATAGTGTGCCAGTCAGATGCCCAGGAATATTATGGCAGTCAGATGCCCAGGAATATTATGCCAGCCAGAGCCCAGGAATATTGTGCCAGTCAGATGCCCAGGAATAGTGTGCCATTCCAGTGCTCGTTATACCTCCCTCCTCCCCCCCTTCCCCATCACTTACCTCCAGCTGCTACCTTCCAGCTGCTGTGTCCCCAGCCGGACGTCTTGCACAGTGTTCCCTACTGCACGGAGGAGGGAAACAGAGTCGCCGGATCCGGTCGCAGTGATTTTTTTTTCTTCTTCTTCCTGCAGCCGCATCCGCTGCGGCTGCCATAAAAAAAAAAAAAAAAAAAGGTAAACAGCGGGGAGTGCCGGCAGCACCCCCCGCGGGCCGGATAAATGTCCTCGGCGGGCCGCATGTGGCCCGCGGGCCGTAGTTTGAGGACCCGGTTTATATGCTTGTTCATTGAAGGTGACTGACACAGAACATTTTGCTGTCTTTTCTAATATTTCTGACTAATTTTCCTCATCTATCGGTTCACCTATATCTTCCTGCCATCTATACCTGCACAAAAGTTCCTTATTGTTTATATAGAACATTTTATATAAGTATGACACATCTCTGAGTCCATAGTTCCAGTATTTTAAATATCTTTCAAAATATGTGTACTTACCAGTAATAAGATGTCCTAGATATCTGGATAAGAAATGTGATAAATTATTATAAGTTTCCTCTGTGATGTCATTTCTATCATTTAGTTATGTTATAAATTCATAGTCTATTAAGATGGTTTTATAAAAGAACTTTACTTGTGTCAAACAATATTTTACTATTTCCAGGGATATATGCTAAAAGGGGTGAAAAAGTACTTGTTAGAGACACATTTTTTGGAATATCTGATTTTGAACCAAATTTTTAAACTGCGGAATGTGCACTGGGGTAGGTTTCAGTTTTTCAAGAGATAAACTTTTGGAAGCCACATTAAATAACTAAAACTGTTACCATTACAAAAACTATATTCATGTTCTGCCCCTTTTTGAGTGAGTATGGTTATATTATTATTATCTATATGGTACAAATGCAATAGGTTTTTTGCTTGACATGCTATGTAGAAATGACAGATATTAGGTAGGTTCTGAACACCATGTTTTTCATCCCTAAATAGAATGTCCTGTGAAATGCGTGTTTTTTTATTATTCCATTTAATCTTTATGATGTTTCTCTGAAGATCTTCTAGGGTCGATTTAGCAATATTTATTTAATATTTATTATATTTTTTGCACACAGCACCCTTACACACATACACCCAACCACACACAGACACCCTGGTACACATATACAGTCACCCTTACCCACATATTTTGAGCGCCTGGTGTCAGACCAGGCACTCCGGCAGTATCAGTGGGCAAGGGGGCAGATAATGTACCCCTCATGCAGCACTTTTCGGCCAATGAAGGACAGACGTGCGGTTACCACATCCAATCTCATGCCGGCCACAGTTGGCCCATGGGGCACATATTGGCCCACTGGCCGAATGCTATAGAGGGATCGAATAAAGGGAGCAAATACAATGAAGGTTACGTATAAAGGTCAATTGTGGGGTAAAGTTCTAAAAGCGGTCCAGTCACTATGAAAATCAATAAAATGTTCCCGCTAATTAGATAACTTTTAAAACTTTGCCCCAAATATTAACTTTACACATAGCCCCCAATGAATGCTGGGTCCATGCACATGTGCACTATACACTTACTTCAGACTTGTGCCACAGAGGCAGCCAAACAGTGGAACATTAGATTTTACTGTCATACTAAAATGAACATATTAATTGGTTAGCTGGCTAACTAGAAAATATGTAGATGAAATTACGAGTATATTCTATCGGATTCTGTCATGGTATGCATAGCAGAGTCTTTTTAATATCATAGATAACATTTCTTTGTGAATAAAATGTAATGAAATATGGTAATTGAGGACGTCATGGAAGGTGCCTTCATCCTAGTGTTCATGAAACCACACTTAAATTGGTTTAGCTGTGTGGGGCACTATATGATCCAGGTCCATTGTGAAGGAATAATGCATGCACCACAGGGTGTACTGTTCCTGCTAATTGCCAAATGTTGACCACTATATGATCATGAGAAAATATTGGATTTAATGACTCCCAGGAGATGATTGCCAGCACACATAATTGACTTAAGGCATCATCTCACTTTTTAATATGCCACAGCCAATTTGCCCATCAATATACCACAGCCAATTTGCCCCTTAATTTGCCAGTATTATTTTGCCATTACTAAACCACAGCTAATTTGCCCACTATGCCAGTATTATTTTTCCATTAATAAGCCACAAACAATTTGCCCAATAATATGCCAGTATTATTTTTCCATTAATAAGCCACAAACAATTTGCCCAATAATATTCCAGTATTATTTTGCCACTAATATGCCACAGCCAATTTGCTCAATAATATACCAGTGGTATTTTGCCATTCATTTGCCAGTATCATTTTGCCATTCATTTGTCAGTGTTATTTTGACATTCATTTGTCAGTGTAATTTTTTGACACCACTGGGTCCTTGGTTGGTTCGTCCAGGTCTTTGAGTGTAGGCCTAGGATACAAATGGATTTCAAATTGTGGCCCTTCTACAAATTCCAGCTTTGTGAAGCTCACAATACATAGTTTTGATGAGAGTGGATAACAGAGGTACTGATTTAAATGTGTGCTAATTTGTGAGGCAGCACTTCAAAGCACACAGCAACTATCAGATTATCTATCTATCTCCACATGGTCTGAGTTTACTAATACAGAAAATACAGAGTTTCTCCTGTCCATGTGTTGAAGTGCTGCATACCCTCTGGGAGTCTGAGTGTAAACCCACAAGGGGGCATAACTCCTTGCTCTTGCCCCTTCAAATATTGGATACTCATAATCATCGCTGCACCCTGCACTATAAGGTGTCTAATTATTGTACCTTACAGTTTACCTCAAGCGCACTTTGTTAATTTTTTTTTGTTGCATTATACAATATATATCACTAATATTTATTTATTTTATTTACATTTTTAATGGATTATTGTTTGTTTGTTTGTTATACGGCAGCATTTTGGGGCTGATTTTTGGAGGACTTCGTCTATTTCTGTCATTGCCGAAATCTATTGGTGTGTTCGAGGCTACCATTTCTGTTGGCTGAACTTCGGAGGAGTTTGGCAACCAAATTGTTGGCACCTAAATCGGCCATAATGTCCGGTTTTGGGGCCAATTCTGAATAGTCCTATTTAAAAGGCTATTCGTATCACTGATGTGATCCAAGATGGACTGAAATTGTGAATAAGCCAAAAAGTGTGAATACACTTTCCTGATAAAATTAAAAACAATACAATAAAAAAATTGGCTACAGCTAAATGTGCATATGATTGAAGGCTTTTTCTACTTTCACTGGCCTGTTCCAATCAATTTTGCCATACGGTTAGTGTTCAAAATGTACTGCTAAAGAAAGAATAATTTCACTTAAAAACACATTTTACAGCTCAGTCTTTTTTCTTCTTCTTCTTCTAGAAAAGGGAACAGCATTGCTTTAAATAACAGATCTCTGACTGTGATATTCTATTTACTTACTTTTAGCATGAGATTAATTAGTAATCAGTCAGAGTTGTGCTTTTTGTGCCACCTTTGACCTTGATTGCGATAATGATCCAGCGCTAAAGACACAGCTGGCACTGTGTTATAAGAATTGGGGCTTTAAAAAAATACGAATAAATTACCATTTTTCCCTTAGAAAGCAAGACCATTTTGTCATTTTCCCAGCTAAAGAAATACTCTGGAAGCATTGGTTCCTTTGTTGTTTCTTTATGCAGACAGGCTAAGTAGCATAGCAGTGTACATCTGTTTTTTTTTTATTCCTTCAAAGTACTGTACATGTTCTGCAGCAGAATGAGCCTTACTGCCACTGTATAGGGTCTACCCAATATACACAGATCTGGCCCATAATGCAGGGCTGGACTGGCAATAAAAACCAGGCCTGGAAATAATTGTATGCTAGCCCCATAACATTGAGTCTTTATACCAGCCCATTATATAATGTCATAATTTTCGTGTTCATAAAAGGAAAAATCATGCATTTTAAAGCACATTTGAAGAGTATATTATTTATAGAAAAGTATAGATTATTTATAGAAGGGTATTTTATTTTCATATATGACAGATATGAAAGCACATAGGGCTCTAGATTGTAAACTTGCGAGCAGGGCTCCTTACCTTATATATCAGTCTATCTGTGTTTGTTTCCATAACATGTAGTTGGCACTACATAATTAAATGTTAATGTAATGTAATAAAGAGTCATAGGGGCATTGCTACATCTCCAAAAGATCTGGGTCTAGATCCAAGGTCCAAGGCTACCATTCGGGCAGCCAAACTCTGGAGACGTTTGGCTGCTGAGATGTCAGCACCAAATATCTAACGTATCACAGTGGCTGATTTTTTTACTTATTCGAGATCACTTCAGTGATTAAAAACTCAGTGGCATTGCTAGGGCTTTTGCCACCGAGGGTGGTCCTTGCGTTTGTCACCCCCATGTCGTTTTTTTGTTTGTAGCCGTTACCATAAGGTGATCAGTAGCCAGAGACATAGTGGCAGAAAAACACTCTTAGAGTCTTAATAGATCCTATGGGTCCATTCCAAAAACTTGAGAGACCTTGTGGCGTCACTTGTGATGTCACAGAGGCATGCCCAAACCCAGAAGTACTGGCACAGTGAGTTTAATTAAGATGTAGCAAGCGCTTGCTTTGAGCATCGACTACCTTTTCTTGTCAGACTGAGGCCACTCAGAGTGGCATTTCCCTGCAGTGGAATCTGAAGCACAGGTCATCACGATGAGCTTTTAAATGAAGGTTCTAGCATATTTTTGGCCATCCCATCTGCCCCCCCAGCTATGCAACTATAACGTTGCATTTAAAAAGATGACACATTTGAGTTTAGCAGCACTGAAAACAAGGGAACATAGGGAATGTCTATGCTATAATATATATATATATATATATATATATATATATATATATATATATATACACACACACACATATATATATATATTTGTATATATAGATACACACAAACACATATATATATTATATATATTAGTTTCCGTTAGATATATATAATATACTACCTAGAGAGGTGGTGTTGACAGAAGCAGTAGACAGCACAACAGAACATAAGATGCTTTATTATTCTTAACTTGTACTGTAAAGGATCATAATGTTTTGTTTTACGGATTATTTATCTTGTATACTGTGCCTAGGGTCACGTAAAGATCAAAGCAGGGATCCTAACAACTTATAGATCAATATTTAAGGATACTAATAGTATGGAATTTATACTACTGAGAACTTGAATTTATAGTAGACTTTATATTGCATTCAGTATTTAACTGAATACACACGCATCCATGTATATTAAAATGACTAGCTTTATGGAATAAGCATGACAAGTGAAGAGCTAGTGCTATTTGAATTGCTGCAATTTGTGTGTTATGATGTGCTACTGTCATTTCTAATGTTGTAATATGATGTAAGAACATTGCGATCTACTTGTCAAATGTAAAATACACATCATGCTGTTTTTTTAATATATGGGAACTCAAGACATGTCATGTTTTGTGATATGTGTATTACTTGGCAAATATCTTGAAAGGATCTACTCAATAAAGAGAGAATTGCAGAGAATTGAGATGTTAATTTCAAACAATAGGCCAATGTAGCAGCAGAATGGGAGCATTTTTCCAACTCAGCTGCTTTGGCCTTCCTCTTTATTGAGTAGACCCTTAAGATTCTCTGAGTGTATCTATATGTCCAATGGCATAGTTTCCAAAGATGGACTGAGTTAGCTGTTTAATTTTTTTACACAATGCTGCAAAATGAATAAAAATAAGTGTTTTTTTAATTTAGGCAGTTGCTTGCAATTTTGATGACACAATGAATGGATAATTTTTTTAACAATGTTTTAGGTTCCACATTTACAATATAAACAAATGTTTGGGTGACAGAATCCCTTTGAGTAGCAATCACATTCTTGTTCCACCCTTTGATATTCACAAGTAATTCTCCTTCTCTTTGACTATAGGGTCTACTCAATATACGACAAAAAAACCAACAAAGTCTTGGGCTCCGCAAAAATGATTATAATGCAGATAAGTTAATACCAATAATAAAACAGCAAGTGGGGAAAAACAGGAACACACTTGATGCGTTTCACATTTTATTAATGCTTATTCATAAGTGGTAACAAAATGGGAAAAGACAATTTAAATAACAATATCAAGTAAGGTGCAGTTAGGAATGAACCAATCATGCACTGTGCTAAAAGAAAAAATGAGAAACAAATCTATTTGTCCACTAAACCACTGAAAAACAACAACACAATATTAACCCTTCTACAAAAAAAAACATTTTTATATGTATTATATGAGTTGCCAAAAATTGCATAATAATTTTCTTGTGTTTTTTATTTATATTTTAATTGTTTTATTTTTTGTTCTTTTTTTATTTTCTTAACCTACATTAACTTAACTTTTTTCTTGTATTTCTTATTATTGTTTAATGTTATCATACCAAAGAAAAATAATCACGAATAGAAATGTAAAATAACCTGTGTAGTTATAACATCCTAAGTTTTGTCACTGAACGAAATGTCTTTTAAAAGGAAATAAATATATGTGGTGATATATAATAAGGGAAAATAATATTAATCACATCAATAATAATAATAAAAAAGAAAAAAAGGCCATAATAATACCAAATATACAAAAAAGATTTTTCTGATCTGACTTATAATCAGAAAAAAATAGTGTAGTTGCACACTGCATAAGTGTTTCAAACATCTGCTAACTTAAAACCAATAAAAATGTACATGTTTGTGTTTTTGTAAAATAATGAACTACCCAATATACAAAAGAATCTAAGTTAAATTGAAGAATAAGCTAGCATAGGACAATATATATTTTATATCTAAAGGCTATAAACAGATTTTGAAAAGCTTCAAGTTTAAGGGGGGGGGGGAAGGATGGCATGAAACAATAAATGATTTTCAAATACAACAATATTGAAGATGACAAAAATGTAAAAAAAAAAATAAATACATATAAATAATCAGAGTTCTTCAGTTTAATAAGTGGAGGAGAGAGAAAAGTTGAATGTGGAATCTGGGCTTTAGGTACATCAGGAGTGGCCATTTACTTTGCTATTTCAAGCACATCAAAGAGGAGCCATTTAGTTATCATTAATTTCCCAACGCTCCAAATGATCTAGATACATGAAAAACAAGAGCTGAAGAGAAAAATAAATGTGTGATATGATACTACGCATTCATTTCTAATGGGCGCCTAGTGCCCAGTGTAAAAATCCAAAACACTTCCCTCTGGCATAGGCGTCTATAACTACTACCACCTCTTGGACCCTTAAGAACCTTCTCAACAACTGAAAAAAAAAACCCTTCAGATTACCTTGGCCACAGATGTTAAAATGCTGGCTACCGTAGTATGTTCATATATGCGGCACATATGCGGAAATTGTAATAATGTTTCACCTTGTGAGATTCTCCTGTGGATTGTGATACAGTAGAAGACCTATTCTTTACGTATTTACACATTTTACCATTGTTTTGTCCACATGGAAAAGCACCCACAACATGCAACCAATTATTTTTGGTGTCAACTTTATTTTTTTCAATGGGTGACAATATATGATAAAAGGAGGAGTGATAAAACACAGTATGTTATAACAGGTTACTATACATGTATAGATTATATATTGAGCATTTTTTATTGACTCACATTAGGAGTATAATGTGACAGTAGTCCCATGCTGCAGAAGAAATACCTTCAAGTAATGTTATGAAGAGCATATAAAGTTAATTCTATGTACACATGCACAAAATGCATTCTGTAGTGAAAATATTAGTGAAGTGTGGGCGCTCTGAAAAAAATAAAAACCCACGCAGCAAACCACCAAATGCACCAAAAATAACAATTGTGAAAACTTATACATCTTATCTGTCAAATATTTTGACTTCTAAAATCTGAATGATGAGGCTACTTAATTCCACATAAGTTAAAAGAAGGCACTAATTAAATTGTAAAGGCTAATGATAGAATTATAATAACAGAAAAAGGTGTCTCTGTTCAGCAATACATTCAGCCAACATTCTATAAAAATATTAATTACGCTGACTGTCTTTTGATTATTTTACTGAATCCGTTCTGTAATATAATGACATTACTGATTCAGCATATCTTTCTCTTAGAAGATTTGATCCTATTTATGCGATATGACAGTGAAGAAACATTCAACAGTCTTCATTCAAGGAAAAAGAATTTCCTTTACCAAAAGCGACAGTTAATAATTTAGGAACGAGTATACTTCCTGTGCATGCCTAATGCAACATTATATGATCACACAGTAATTGCAATAGACAGTCACATTCCTACAAGAAAAAAAAAGTAAATTAAAATAAAGTCAACTAAAGAAAATACTCCACTGGTCAGAAACATAATATATCAGCTTTGAATACTGTTCTGTAATAAATCTGTCAAAAGATTTTTCTAAAATCAGTGATTGGTGAAGTCATATACTGTGTTACCTTTCAATTTAAAATATCAAAATGGTCTTGTAATTAATGAATGAATGGCTAGCAGCACAGAACAGTGACAAAATCCATTATACTTGGGAAGAGAAATATTATGATGATTCTCGATTAAACTTCTGCCTTTATTGCTTTAATATATGATTTCCTTGTTTGTTTCTGTGACGTATATTAATGTTGCCTACAATAATAATTATTATAATTATTATTGCATTATTATCCAATATGCACATATATTATTGTACTTAAAATATATGGTAAAAATCTATATTTGGAAATAATATAAAAGAATTCCAGTCAATCACAAAATTGCAGGAACATTCCTGGCATTAATACTGCCTATGCACATGAACAGCCTAAATTCGAAGACATGAGCTAAGATACTTGGTATCTGTACAGTATAGATTATAGCTCAGTTTTATGAGGTCATGCACCGTCATGTAACTAGGGTGACCACATAATATTTATGCAATTCAGGGACACAGTATGTTCTCTATTTAAAGCAATTACAGCCTTTCTGACCTTTGACATTCTAGTTGTCAATGTATTAAGTTAATGTGAAGAGATTTCCCCCCATGCTTCCTGAAGCACCTACCACACATTGGATTGGCTTGATGGGCACTTCTTAAGTACCATTCAGTCAAGCTGCTCCCACAACAGCTCTGGTGACTGTGATGGCCACTCCATTACAGACAGAATGCCTTCTTTTGGATCAACAACAGTAATATGTGATAGGAAAGAGGTTGAACTTGATGGATATGAGTCTTTTTTTTTTTTCAAACTAAACTACTATGTAACTTTGCTTCTTCCCTAAAAAGTTAATGCATGGTTTGGGACTGTGCTTTGGGTCATTGTCCTGGTGTAGGAGGAAATTGGCTCCAATGTAGCACTGTCCCGAGGTTAATGCATGGCATTGCAGAATGAAGTGATAACCATCCAAGTTTATTTTTATAAATCTCCCTTTTTACCCCCACATTGCCTCCACCACACTTAACAGATGGCATCAAACACTTCTCCAGAATTGTTTCATTTGGTCGGTGTCTCACAAATGTTCTTTCTTGAGAACTGAACACCTAAAACTTAGATTTGCCTCTTCATAACACTTTTTTCCATCCTTCCTCTGTCCAGTGTCCGTGTTGTTTTGTTCATCTTACTCTTATTTTATTGGTTTGTCTGATATATGTTTTTTTCTTTGCAATTCTGCCTAGAAGGCTAGCAGAGCTGCCTCTTCCCTGTTCACATTAAGACTGGTGTTTTGTGTGTACCATTTAATAAAGCTACTAGTTGAGGACCTATGAAGCATCTGTTTCTCAGACTAGACACTGTCATTTATATTCTGGTTAGAGACAGTTGATGCTGCTCGGTGAAGGGAGTGGTACACAGTGTTGTACGAGATTTTATGTTTTTTGACAATTTCTCACATGGAACAGCTTTAATTTCTCCGAACAAAAATAGACTGATGAGTATCAGAAAACAGTTTTTTGTTGCTGGTCATTTTGAGCTTGTAATTGGAGCCACAAATGCTAATTCTCCAGATGCTTAACTAGTCTAAAGAAGGACAATTTTATTGGTTCTTTAATCAGCGCAACAGTTTTCAGCTATGATAACATAATTGAAAACGGGGTTTTCTAATGTCAGTTAGCCTTTTAAAATGATAAAATTAGAGCTCAGGCATGCTGGTTGCTGATAATGGGCCTTTATATGCCTATGTAGATATTCCATTATAAATCTGCCATTTTCAGCTACAATAATCATTTGCAACATTAACAATGTCTACACTGTGTTTTTGATCCATTTGATGTTGATGTACGGAATTTCCCAAAAGATTCTTAATAATTGAATATGTATTTTATTTGTATGTAACGTTTATATAATGTAAATAATATGCATTTTTTGTGTAACTGTGTGTGCATATGTGAATCAGTGTGTATGTGATTTTCTGTGTAAAAGTAAAGCACACACTGTCACAAGATGTAACACATAAACACACAGTCAAACAAAGTGACACATAAAGTCCCATACACATAGTCAGGCAAACACAAACAGTCACATACACAGTATGGGTCTCTTACTTGAAGCTGGTTGCAGATTGCACTGAGTTCACTGTGAAGAATTTACGTAGCCAATCAGGAGAGTTGAGAAGCCTTTCCTGATTTGTTGAGACCTCCTTCACTTCTCAATCTGTGTCTCTGCATTTTCCTGCAGACTGCCAGGGACTCCAGACATAAAGACAGTCCCATATGCTATGTAACATAAACCTTTTAGCCCTGCACCCTCACTACCAATATTTAAAGGTTAGCAGATATGATTTAACCAACAGACTTGAAACATGGATCAGTATAATAATTCTACAGCACCTTTTTTGTCTTCATGTCTAAGCGACATATGTGTGCAAATAGTGTATTATATATGAGTTGATCTTTAGACTAGGATGTCAAACTGAGTTCAGTTCTGCTGACCCAGTGCTACATTTAGGCCTTAACTGAGCTTGTACTTCACCTATTGCAACCTAAGAAAGACTGGATACATGGTATTTCATTATTCTTAAGCACATCTCTGCTTACTGTCTGAGGACATTTCTTTATTTAGATTATTTCAATAATAAGAGTGTAAAAGAGCATTTTTTTTTACATTTCTGCATTAATTTGTCTGTACCGTAAAACAATTTATAGTTATTATTATGATAGTACATTGAAAATAATTTAAAAGGCACCTATAAATTCATTGACATCACTGAAATGCAATATGCAGGAGACAGTCTGCCTCTATTTGTAGCATTATTCATGTTCCCCTCTGAACTGTCTCATGCTATTACTGTAATCAGCCTTTCTCTAATAAACTCATCTGTTTCAGGTGCTTGGAATGCAGGGGGCCCGATTTCTGCCAGCTCTTTGTACTGTGATGTAACATAGTAAGAGGGGCTTAGAAAAATACATAGAACAGTTGTCACAGCAACAGCAGGAACCATATTAAACTTTAGACAGATATGATTATTAACTTTAAATTATGTGGTATTTATTTAATAATATTTTGGACACTTAAAGGTGAAACTGTGCCTTTAAAAAATGCACCAGGATTTTTTTGGGTTGGTTCATGCATAGAGTAGAGAGTTTTATATATTCAAGACCAATGGGGTCTTACAATGTGTGAGTTAGCTTATGGGAAGCTCTAGAGTTGCCTTATGATTGGCTCAGAAGAGGAGTTAGAGAACCTCAGATGGAGAAGGAATAGCCTGCCTTGCAACAAACCTGCAAAACTCTTACATTGAATATGAAGTTACAAAATAATTCATTACCCTTTTGTGACAATTGATGTGCCAGACACGTCATGCAAAAACAAGCAGTTTGTGACATATGCAGCGATCAACAGAGTATTATATTAGCTTTGATAATCACAGCAAACCTTTTTAAAATTAAGCGTTGGGGGAAGTTCGGTATGTTAGCTAGAGAGAAGTACTAATGTAAAAAATGTTCGAAAACTGCAGCAGACTTTGATTCTAGTCCTGCTCACGAATAACAAAGTTACAGATGAGTTAGGGTTAGAATGATGGTTAGTGCTAGGTTTAGACTTAGGGGTAGGGTTAGATTTAGGGTTGGGGTGAAAAGGTCACTGCAGGAGAAAATGGTTATGAAACAAAAAAACACTGCTATCAGTTATTGCCCTGTAACTTGTAAAAGAAAACTGAAAACATGAACACATTAGTATAGCTAAACTCAGGATAAATATTTGAAACTATATAGATGGGGTCTTTTTACCATTGTATAAAAGATTTTTCAGGTCAAAGTGCAAAAAAAAGTGTTTACTAGGCATTTTTTCCATCATATTTAATTATTTTTTTTATAGTAAACATTATCAAATTATAAAAAATATAATGGTGTCTAAAGAAAGCCCTTTTTTATGGTCATGTAAAAAAAAGTAAAAAATATGTGTGGTTATATTAAATGAGATAGAGAAAAATGACAGCTAAACACAAACAGGTCATAAATGTTGAACCCATTTACCAGGATGACCAAAAATGTCACAAACAGCTGGTACTTAAAGGGACTCTGTCAACAAACAAACAACAGATGTGCAGGCAATGAAGAAAATACTAAATTGAAGGTGTCTGTCCGTTTAACACTGACACATATATTATAAGTGTGCTATTGTCAGGCAAAAATATTAATGAGATGATGTCATAAATTTGCATAACTATGGCCACCAATAGCAAAGTGTGGCTTGATATGCAAATGTGGTGCACAACCTTTCCAGCAGGGGAAGTGATGTCACTTGGATAGGCTTGCCCATAAACTTGGGAAATGGCTTCAAGCACTTTCTCCCAGCAGGGTAAGTGTTTGACAAGCTATTAGTTTACTCATACTACAGGGTACACCTGTGATGCTGCCCAGACCTACACCATTATGAATTTCATGGGCTATACTGACTTACCTCCATTACCTTCAAAACAAATGATGCTTGAAGCACAGTGAGGTCTCTGCAGGGTGAACTTGAACAAATCATTGTTTCTTCAACTTGGTAGTCAGTGTCAATTTTGATAGCAAATATTGATTTAGTTTTAGTCATAGTCTTTGAGTCATATTTTAGTCATCTGAATTGTAATAGTTTTAGTCTATTTTTAGTCCACTAAATCTCCAGTAGAATTTACTTAAATAAATTTCCAGCAGTAAGGGAGGAAACAGGTCTGAGATGGCTGTTACACAGTTTTAAGTTAACTTGCTAGGGAGATGGGAGGGGGAAAAACTCCCGTTACAGTACCAGGCATTTTAGATAGAGGAGTATCCTCTTTTTCTGTAGTTTGCAGTGAGTTGTTCCATGGGGCAGACAAGCACAGGAAGCCTGCGTCTCAGCCAATCCCACCACAGATAGAGTCACGGGACTGGGGTTTGACAGAGATCCATGGGAACCAGATGTCCAAAGAGGTAAATGCTATAGTCCCTCCCTAACATTTTAGTCCCATTTTGGTCAGTTGAGGGAAATTGCAATGGATTTTAGTCATAATTATTTAGTTATTGTTTAGTTTTTGTCACTGAAAACATGCAGTTGCTGAAAACTATGACAAAAATGTTTAGTCAACGAAATGAACACTGCTAGTAAGATTGCTTGCCAACACATGGGAGTGTAAAACCAATAGCCTGGATGTATATATTTATATATTTACATGTATTACAACAGATACATAGTTGTTTTTGCAATGTTCCAATGATGACAGAGTCCTTTTAAGGGGTTAAACAAATGTAAGCTCTACAATGCATTCACCTTTTACTATAAATATTGTGTGCCTGAAATATTTCTGTTAAAAGAACAGTTGCAAACAGGGCCACCACAAGGAGGTGACAGGAAATACACCTGTTACTGGGCCCAAGGGGAAAAATGAAAAAGAAAACTTTTGCCAGCAGAGATGCTTTTGATCTTCCCTCACCGGCATGCTAGATCTTTAGATCTCCCCTCACTGGCATCTCCGCGTGAGATGGCAGCATAGTGTCTGGGCAATGCACAGACATATTTCCATGCTGACACTCTCACGCTATGCGCTCACTGATCTGACGTCAGAGCGCCACGGTTCACGTAACCTTCCAGCGCCCAAGCCAGATCAGTGTGCGTAATGCGTGAATGAGGGAAACTCGCTTGGCAAATTAAAGCATAGGGAGTGGCATATTAATGGGCATACTGGCTGTGGTATATTAGTGGGTATACTGGTTGTGGCATTGTAATGGGCATGGAGTGGCATATTAATAGGCAAACCAACTGTGGCATATTACTGGGCATACTGGCTGTGGCACATAGTGGGAAAACAGTGGCATATTAATGAGCAAACTGGCCATGGTATAATAATGGGCATAGAGTAATATATTAATGGGCATACTGGCAGGTGCATATTAACGGGCATACTGGCAGGTGCATATTCATGGACAAACTAACAGTGGCATTCTAATGGACAAACTGGCTTTATATATATATATACATCCTGCAAAGCATGGAAACTTGAGGACTATGAGGACGTATATATTTGTCTTGTGTTTCCTGTGCTCAATGCCACAAATGGACAGTTAGTGTTACAGGCTTGTGTGGGTGCACTGAAGATTGGAAATCCGAGTTAAACAAACTTATGACAAAAATAAAAGAATTCTGGTCTTCAAGGCACATCAAATGCACCATAGAACTATGTAACTAAGAGGTTAATAAACAAGTTAAATCCCTGTATAGGAACTGCCCTTTATGCAATTATTTCTTGCTTGTTTTTATTGTGCACTTTGTGTCAACTGGAGAAACTTCCACTAGAAGAATTATTATTTAGAAAATGTTCACAAATGTCTCTAGTGTGCAAACAATTGAAATATATTGCTTGACCAAACAAAGTATGCACTATAAAAATAAACGTTAAATGTACAAGGAAAAACATATTGCATATTACTTTGCTGCGTAATCATTTTGAATGACATCATGTTTTAGCAGTTCCCCCAATATGGCAGTTTGCTACATGTTGACGCATATATTATTTTTCTGAAATTTGTAAGTAAACTAACCATAAGACAACAATTTTCCCAAATCTATGCTAATATTAACATGAATAGTCTTTGCTGATATGTGTGGATTATATTAGCCTAGAGTATCACAGCAAACCTTTTTCAAATTAAGCATTGGGAGCAGTTACGTATGTGAACTAGAGAAATGGACTCATGTCCAAAATGTTTGACATCTGCAGCAGACCTTTTTAATTGCTTCTGGTCCTGCTCACAAATAACAAAGTTTTAGGCAAACATTTTGTACATGCATCTTCACAGGATTAACCAAAGAAATGGCATGGTGGGTGCATTGGGAGAAAGTAGATTTGTCTAACCATTTTGGATGGTTTGGTTGGAAACCACTCTGAATAACCCTAGACATACAAGACTATAATTTACAATCTGGTCCCAACACATCAATCAATTAAACATAATTATTATGACTTTATAAACAAACACCTTTTAATATACCAACTGGTATAGGTTGATTTTATGTGTGCCCCACATCAGATATGAAGGCAGAGACTTTATAGATATGCCTGGAACAGAAAATTTTTCTTTTGTCATTTTAGTTGATTGTTATTCCTTGTTTTACATGTTATTTGGGAATAAGGAAAAATAGAAAATGGAGTGAGATTTCATTTTTAATATCTGTTTGAACAATGACTTTATAAGTAAACTGTGTTAAATGCTGGTGAATAACCAGCAATGTACCAAAGTTGTTACCGTATACCAAAGTTGTTACCGTATACCAAAGTTGCTTTTTTTGGCTGTAATACCTGTGAAGGAACAATTTACAACTGTTGCCAAACCCTGCATGAGGATGTCACAAAATTCTCTCTTGCTCTCTTACTGGCTCCTGTCTATAGTTGGTGTGGACCTACAAAACATATAAAGTCCTTCAACATATGTTCCTATCTGAACTAGAACAGTGGGGAGGGGGTGGACAAAATACATTTGCACTTTTTTTAGTCTAAAGGGTCTGTACAGGCTGTAAATTTAGTGAAGAGTGTGTACCAGCACAAAACATGTCTCTTAGAGCAGCAATGGCTACCTTTAACCAGGAATAGGTGCCTTCATGGTCCATGGTGCCTTCATGGTCCATGGTGGCTATGTACTGGAGTTTGTGATGGACAATTTAATGATGGTGTTCCCGTGATCCTGCCACAGGCACTGATGTGCTTTTACAGTCACTTAACACCTGCCTTTAATACTCCGACTGTTATTAAATATAGTTCCCATGATACTCACCTTGCCAAGAACATCTTGTATCAATGAATATTTTATTTTATTATTTTAATACATTCCAAGTGTTGGTTGCTTTTATGTTTCATGTGTAAATCCACACATGAGATCAAGCAGGAGCCTTGGGCCAAGATCCAGATGCAGTTTTAATATCTTGGTTCACCGGCAATGCTAGTAAATTTGTAAGGTTCTCACCAACCCTCTATTGGATAAATAAAAATGTAAAACCGAAAGAATAAAACAAACCCCCGGGTTAATTCTTACAAGGAACATATAAATTGCTAATGACACTTCTCTATTAACACTAATAATTTGTCTTCCCCCGTAACCAAGTAGGTTTCTACCTTTCCACCATGCTTTGTTGCATTGTTTAAGCCATTTAGATAATTGTTCCTGGGCCACTTGCCTCCTCTGCAGCTGTTAGCAAAGTGCCATTCAAAGTAGTTTCATTCTTCTACTATCCTTACTGGGATACAGTGTGAATATAGAGAAAAAGAACCAATCTTTTCTAATAGCTAGCACAATTACAAGAAACTATATATATATTCAAACTTGCAAGAAATTATATACTTATATTGAAGAAATAAAGTGTTATTCAGTTTATTGGCTCTGTCCCACATTTATGACATCATAGTGTGCCAAGACCCCTTTCAAACAATAGGTTTACTAGAAAAGACAACATAGAGATGCTAGACTGAGATGGGTATGTAAGTCCTTCTGTATCAACTATCCTTTGTCTGTTGTCTTAAAAAAATGTATTAACTGTAATCCATTGTAATAGTGCCGCAGCATATTTTGGAGCTACATAAATAAAAGATAATAATAACACAAAGCTGTGAGTAAGGTTTTTTTTTTTTTTTTGCAGAATCTATAATCATGGAAAGGACAGAACATTTTTTATTTACATTAAAACTGCGAAGAAGAATGAAGTCCAAATGCCTCCATGGAAATGTACCTACATACTGCTACAAATTGTAAAACATGCACAACCAGATAAATTAGATTGTGTTATTAATAAAAAAATAATAATAATATGCTACTGATAATCAATTGAATGGGTGTACAAGTTTTAGAAATACAATACTAAAAATATTAGACAATAGGAAATAGAGAAACATATTGATACAAAATGTACTGTAAATAATACATTTAAAAAAATGTTTTATGATAATACCTACCCTAAAAAGCAATTAGTTGATTTGACATAACCCACTAATCAATTTAAAAATATATATTTTGTTGTAAAAATCGGTTATTTTATATGAAATTATGAGGTATGTAAAATGAGTCTACCTTTTTACATCCCAAAAATATTTACACATAAACAAATAATATATATTTGCATTTATTGTGATGAATATTTCCCTGGTTGTATATTGAGCATTGCAATGTTTTTCTCCGCAAAATATATTTTTTGTGGTATTCTGTATATTTAATTTCTGTAAATAGAAAATTGAGATTGGTTTGATATATTTAGGGTTAAATATAAGTGATTGGGTTTGAGAAAACACATATGATATGACTTTAAAAAAGAATGAAATGATCATTACAAATGTAGCTTTCATATGAGTTAACAGCTTGGAAATTGGATTTTTAAGATGAATGATCTTTTGTAGAAAATCTGCAGCACTCAATCTAGTTCTTTTAATTCATTTGGAGCACTTTAAAGAGCTCTGTGCAACGAACCTTCCTGCTTTATGTGCAAATGGGAAGTAAAATTACATATGCATCAAAATTAGTAATAGTAAAAGTTCTGAAATGTTAAAGCCATGTTATTTTTATGACTCTGGTGATGTATATTCGGAAAAAGAATAGCCATACTTTATGGTTCAAGACCCATTACTTAAAAATCAATTGTATTTCAAAACCATGCCTATTAGTGTATTTTACCATGCAACAGTGACACCTACAGGAAAAAGAAAAAACGCCACTTCTAAAGGAAGAATAATATTTGTGTGTGCACATTAACTATTATTGTTTTAAAATGTGGGCACTTTCTGCATTAAGCTTCCAGAGGCTATGTAAATACATATTTAAGAATAAGTGTATTAGATTGAGGTCATTTTTTGGAGATGTTTCAGTATTATTGTTAACTAGTGTGGAGCGGACACCTGGATGTTTGGGTTCGGCGGGTTCGGACGAACTTCGAAAAAAAAGTCCGGGTTCGGGCTCAATTATTCCATCTGTGTCAACTCTTCCTGGTCGACTGGTCCAGTTTAAATAAAAAACAGATAATCTACCATACAGACTCCTTTATAAAATATGTCAGGGTCATAGCTAGATACTATAAATTAGTGTAACACTAATCAGTGCTATCTTTTTGATAGCAGTGAAAAACTGCTTTAATGGGATATTACAGAATTAGATGATTGTATTATAATATAAATAAACTCCACAAAACTCCCCATTTTACCACAATCCTCATACACATACTTTACAAACTGATTACTAAATAAACAAGAAAAATATAGTCAAGTAGAATAGAATGAGATGTGTCTATATAACAGCAACACACTTCAAAAGGTGACAGCACAAATAATAAAAGATACAGAGACTATAAATAGATTTTAAAAAAGGGCTACAGAATAGCACTGGTCTAAATAAAGACTGTATGGTCTGCTGATTGGCAATATAAAATAAAATAAAACATACTGAAACAGATCAAAAAAAGGTAATGAATGGATAATGTGTTGTTTCCATAATTAGATTAAATCAAAGTGGTAGCATGGATGCTGAATTAGACTGTAAGTGTCTTGCGTTCAAATCTTCTCCCTAGATATAAGAGAAAGCAAGACCATAGTGTATACTGACAGAAAAGCGCTGTTAACGCACACTTTAATGGTAACACTTACAAGAAAAAAAGTTAAAATAGGCACATCATATGTATAGTAGCAAGAAAGGCATCCCTTATCCGATGTAGCTGATCGTGTGTATTCTCCACACCGGCTGGAGAGAGGCGCTTAGTTGTGGGTCAGACAGTGTTTGGAACAGCGGTATATAGAGTAGAACCTTTTATTTTTATTTAATTTACTGTGTCTGTCCCATACACTTCTTGTGTAGGTGGGTCATCTGTTCAAATTGTATAATGTATTATACCTGTATAAGTTTAAAAAACAAGTTCACACTCAAATACTCAAATTAAAAAAATGTATGTATGTATGTGTGTTGTTTAGAACAATTTAAATGATTGTAGGGGTTTCATTACAATATCTGTAAGAGTGAGAACTGTTAATACTAACATACGTTCTTCATCAATTAATATTACTTAGTTCTAAAGGAACAACTTGAATCTTTAATTCATCAGGTAAATTGCGTTAAGTGGTTTTAATGGTTCCTGCAGTTTTATTCATATTAATCCACATACCCACATATTTGACTGCTGTGAGTTATCAAGAGTCTATTGCAGTAATTGACCTCACATTCACCTTAGTAGCATTTTTCTTAACATAACTGTAACCATTAATCTATAAATATATGGGAAAATGGTTGTGTTTTCATTTTTTCCCGTACTTATTTCCCTGTCAGATTACCGTAAGTTTAATAAAATATTGTTGATTTGTGCATTATAATATTTTTTTTTACTAAGGCTTTTTAAAAATCTTTTCATTTCTATAATGATTTTATTCAGTTTGGAAGATATGTTCTAACTTTTAACATTTGTAGTAAAATATATGTATATCTTTAAAACAGCCTTCAGAGGTCCTTTATAATTTGGAGGGAGCTGCTGGTCTCTGCTACTCCCTGCCATATGATATACAGCAGCAGGTCTCCTTCCTTCTCCAGCAGAGACCTGCTGCTGTCAGTCCCGCCCACTACCAGATGGGCCAATCAGTGGCAGGGGCAGGGATATCCCCAACCAAGCAGAGACCTGCGTTTCCTTAAGAGCAGAGGGAATGGAGATGAAAGAGCACGGGTAGCACACAAATAGAGCTGGAGCCAGTCAGCTGATTGGCACCAAGATTATACTTTTTTTTTTTAAATTCCCACCCTGTTGATGGCAGGTGTCCTGTCACTGCTGCAGAACCTGCGGCGCCTTGCCTTATGGAAGCTGTCACGAAGTGAATTCTGACAGCCTGCCTGACTGGGGTTCTTGGAGGGGCCTGAGGGCCAAACACCTCCCTGTAGATTATGGACCCTGGCTTATGTACCATAACTCTATACATTAAAATTGTTAGTTAGTTATATTCTGTTAGTGTATTGGTTTATGTGTAACGTTTAATTCTGTGAGTAGACCACTCTGAAGGTTTATAATGTGACAGTGACTCCAATAGTTTACTCCAACATCCATTGTTCTGTATTAACTGTATTAACTGATAAACTGATTATGTTGTGTACATTACTGTGTGTATTGTAATTAGGTCTACTCACTCTATGTTAATTCCTATTTGGTTTGCAGTCTGAATGTCTAATGTTTTCCTAGCCCCAGTTAGTTGGAGAATTATGTTTAGTTCCATCCCCCCCCCCCATTGTATACTAATGTCTGTGATGTCATGTTTATGTATTTTTATAAGTCTGTGTTGTTACACAAATAAGAGAGTTGTTCTTCTTGCTGTACCTAACTGCTAGATGTCCTGTCTATTTGGGTACAAAGAGCAAGGGTCCAGGAAAGACTTGCTGGGTGAATGCTGAGCTGTAATCTGGGGGCTAGGAGGTGATTCCCTACAACGGGCAGAGGGTCTACTACGTCGGGTAAACGGTCCGTTACATTGGTGGCAGCAGTGGGATCCTCCTTGCAAGAGCCCAGTGGATAAGCAGCAGAGCACCAGCAAGGGATAGCAGTCGGCATGATGGCCATGGATTATAAATATTGCAAAACTGGCTTGTTGACCAGGGAGTACCAGGATGGTACGGCAGCCCCCTTGGTTGTTAACTACAAATTGATGACAGGTCTGGTCCCGCTGGATGAGATGTTACAGCGAGCTTGCAGCCGCCTGAATCTGTGGATGAACGCTCTCATACGGGACCAGGAGTACCGGGGAAAGGTCCTCCCCAGCTCCCAGGAATGGTATGTGAGCCTGCTGAGTTATAGAATGCCATACCTGGGTGAGCAGCCCCAAAAAGACTGGGTGGCTGAGTTAGGGGAACTTGTCCATGCTGAAATGGTCCTGGATTGTGGATACCGGGCTTTACGGTGGTATGCCACACAGCTATACCCTGAGCTGGAGGATGACACTCTCACAGAGGGCTATGATTTTGGTGGCCTTGGATTGTTATTGGAAAATCTCCAGCTGGATCCGGGCTTCGGGAGTGATACAGAGTACTGGTGGGAAAAACTCCGGGAGTTAAGGGAGGCAAATATTCCCACTGTGCCCAAACTGGAGGCTGATCTGGACTATTTGGTGACCCAAGAAGTAGAGCTGGAGAAGGCATACATACAGCTACTCCACCACATACAGCCCCCTGCCTATGAGACTGTGAGTATCAGTGCTGCTCCTCCCCCAGCAGATGCACTGACACAAGAACTGTGCCCCTTTACCCCTGTGGATGACCTAGTGGAAAAGCTGGCATCCGGGCAGATTGCCGGTAGCTCCTGCCTGCCCCTACCCCAGACCTTTGTCCCATTTCCCCTGTGGAGGCCCCGGCTGAGATCATGTCCCCAGACCCGTTACCCCTGCCACCCCTTGAATGCCCAGTTGAACTGCTGGCACCGTTCCCCAAAACCAAACAGGACCTGCCCTCCTTGTGCCCACCTCCACCTGGGTTCAAGAAGCCCTATTGGAAGCCAATCCCTGGTTTTTACCCGCCCTATGTCCCAGCAGCAGAGCTTGCAATGGGGCAGAGTGCCGCTGTCCTCTGTCCACCCCTGCCGCTTGGGGAGTTTTTGTACCTGGCAGAGGTGCCAGCATCTGAGCAGAGTGCAATTGGCCTCTTCCCACTGCATCCCATGGATTTACCCCTTTACCTTTTGAAAATGCCCCAGGAGGGGTGGATGGGAAGTCGGTCTCCACACCTGGGTCTCCTGAATGTTTGGCAGTTAGCACTGTTCCCCAACTCCTTTGCATGGGTACCACTGCCAACTTGTCCTGTTCCCTGCAGTATACCCCTGAAACTGTGCCTTGCCGGGATGTTATCTCCCAAGCAGAAGTGCTGGCATCAGTGTTCCCAGGGACTAAATGGGATACCCCCCTTAGTATCAAGCCCAGCTAACCCTGCCACACTATCTGCTCCCCAGCGGCTGAAAGGATTTCTGGGAGAAGGAACATTTGGTCTTTCTCCCCAGCGGCAGATGCATGTTTCGGGAGAGGTGGAGGTTGGTCGGGTAAGTGCTATTTTTGAACAAACAAAGTGTGGGGACAGCAAACTAGTGAATGGGGAGACCACTACACAGACTGACTTAGGAGTCACCCCGTCCTCCTCCCGAAAAAAGAGATATGTCACGAAGTGAATTCTGACAGCCTGCCTGACTGGGGTTCTTGGAGGGGCCTGAGGGCCAAACAACTCCCTGTAGATTATGGACCCTGACTTATGTACCATAACTCTATACATTAAAATTGTTAGTTAGTTATATTCTGTTAGTGTATTGGTTTATGTGTAACGTTTAATTCTGTGAGTAGACCACTCTGAAGGTTTATAATGTGACAGTGACTCCAATAGTTTACTCCAACATCCATTGTTCTGTATTAACTGTATTAACTGATAAACTGATTATGTTGTGTACATTACTGTGTGTATTGTAATTAGGTCTACTCACTCTATGTTAATTCCTATTTGGTTTGCAGTCTGAATGTCTAATGTTTTCCTAGCCCCAGTTAGTTGGAGAATTATGTTTATGAATTATGTATCGGCCCTGATACACAGTAAGAATAATCTGAATCAGACATCGTTTTGTATTGGAAATTCACTTATCTTTGGACATTAGATGTAAATGACAGGTTAGGCAACCTTCTATTTGTGTCTGTATCCTCTTCAACGTCACTTAGGATTAGGAAAATGGTTGAGCTTGATGAACTCAAATCTTTTCTCAACGTAAACTACTATGTAACTATATAACTTTGCTAGCTTTCAACCCTCTGTGCACATTGAAATATTTTAATTGGGGGTATAGCCACTGAGTTGGTGCAAATTAACTACTTATCAAAACCAATCCTATTGTCTACTGGAAATATCAGTGTTCTAACTAACACAGCTAAATCTCTAAGAATTGTTGGGAACCCTCTTTTAACACCTTCGCGACAAAGGACGTGCCAGGCACGTCCTGGGAGAAACTCCCTTAACGGCAAAGGACGTGCCTGGCGAAAACCACTTTAACGGTGCTGGTCTATTGCCTTGATGTCGAGGCAATAGCCAGCACTGAAATTTCTGTTTTGGAGCACCCACGATCGCCCCACGGAGCGATCGTGGGGAGCCATATTGACGGATTATGCTGCTCCGTCAATATGGCTAAGCCCTCTGCCGGTTTGAGCTTCGGAACTGAAAGTAACTTCACTTCCGTCACTCTGAATATGCTACTCGACTGCCCCTAGTGGTAGTTAAGTAGCATTGCAATGGAAAATATTTAAAATACATATTTAATTAATTAAAAACAGGTTATATAGATAGATTAGCCTATAGGGTTAAAATTAAATAATTTTTAGCATAAGGGATAGGGTTAAAATAAAATTAAAATTAAAATAAGGATTAGATTTGGGGTTAAATTTAGTGTTAGGGTTAAATTTTGGGTTTGGGTCAAAAGGTCAATATAGGAAAAATACCGAAAAATATGGAAACATGCATATTTTTGAACTCGGGACAACATTTAGAAACTATTTAGATGGGGTCTTTTTAATGATTTTATTTGTGTAAATTATATTTTAGGTCAAAGTTAGAAAAAGTGGGTTTTTTAAAATTTTTCATCATATTTGATGATTTTTTTGTAGTAAATTATAAGATATGATGAACATAATGGTATCTAATGAAAGCCCTTCTTATGACGATAAAAACAACATATAATTTGTGTGGGTACTGTATGTGAAAAAGAAAAAAATTACAGCTAAACACAAACACCCTAGAAATGTCAAAACAGCCATTGTCATCAAGGGAAAGTCAAGGTGAAAATGTCTTGTCACTAAGGGGTTATACTGAACTTCAAACACAGGCACTCAGGTTGTCAGCCAAGATGTGTACCCTTGGATCCAAACCTTTGTCCCATTCACTGTGTTTCCCCCAGGTTAAGATTGTATCCTATCCTGTAGCCCCTGTCATTGTGTTACCTTACCCATTGTCTTTATGTAAGTTATTCAGTGTACTGTTGTACAGTGATGTCCCTCAATTAACAAGTTACTTTAATTGAGTGTACTGTGTATGTATCTGAACTTGACACCTTTGTTTCCTGAAAGGTGCGAGGCAGGATTTGCACTTTGTATGTCCTTTTGTTAAACTGATTACGTTGTGTTCCTTATGTGTCTTAATGTGTGTTTTGTAATTAGGTTTACTCATTGTATGGTAATTCCTATTTGGTTTGCAGCCTGGAAGTACAATGTATTCCTAGACCCAGTTAAATGGAGAACTAGTGGAGAATTATACTTAGTTCCATCCCAAATAAAGTTACATAGAAACATAGAAACATAGAATGTGTCGGCAGATAAGAACCATTCAGTCCATCTAGTCTGACCAATTTTTCTGAATACTTTTATTAGTCCCCCGTTCCCGATCTTATAGCTAGGATAGCCTTGTGTCTATCCCAAGCATGCTTAAAATCTTTGACTGTGTTTACCTCTACCACTTCTGCTGGAAGGCTATTCCATTCATCCACTACCCTCTCAGTAAAGTAATACTTCCTGATATTACTTTTAAATCGTTGCCCCTCTAATTTAAGAAGACTATGTCCTCTAGTTGTGGTAGTTTTTCTTCTTTTAAATATACTCTCTCCATTTACTGTGTTGATTCCCTTTATGTATTTAAATGTTTCTATCATATCCCCCCTGTTATGTCTTTCCTCCAAGCTATACATGTTAAGATGCTTTAAACTTTCCTTGTAAGTTTTATCCTTCAACCCAAGTTGTTGTTCATTCTTGCTGTACCTAAATGCTAGTGGTCCTGTTTTGTGGGTACAAAGAGCAAAGGTCCAGGAAAGACTTGCTGGGTGGATGCTGAGCTGTAATCGGGGCCTAAGGAGGTGATTCCCTACATCTGGGCAGATGGTCTACTACGTCTGGTAGACAGTCAGTTATATCGGTGGCAGCCGTGGGATCCTCCTTGCAAGTGCCCAGTGTATTAGCAGCAAAGCACCAGCAAGGGATTACAAGCAGCACCATGGCCAGAAAGTGCAAGCTCCTCAGTCCAGCTGCTTCCTCAGCATTCCCGGAGGTGGAAGATGTGATCACCCAGAGGTTAATGGAATGTCTGGCTGTGTATTGGCCAAACCTTCCCTTCGAGTTGGTGGATCGGATTATGCAGGAAGCCGAGAGGGTGAGAGAGGCTGAGCTGGCTGCTGAGGTTCTGTTTAGGAGGGATTATAATCGCTGGGAGCTCTGGTGGGAAGCTATCAGATGGGATCAGTACTACCAGGGAAGGTACATCCCAAGTCACCAGGAGAGGTACAAGCTCCAGCTGGACCTATGGATGCAATATCTGGGTGAACAACCCCAAGGAAAGTGGGTGGCGGATCTGGCAGAGCTTGTTGATGCTAAACTGAGCCGCATACAGGGCACTACAGTGGCACGCAACCCAGATGAAAGTTACCAGGTGGAGTACACTTTCGGTAGCTCCGATCAGGAGTGGGAAATTGAAATCCGTGAGGGGTGGGAATATGATGTTGCAGAGTTGGATGCTGATTTGTAATTTTTTGTTCAGAAGAGAAGGAGTTGGAAAAATCATTTGCCAAGCTGCACAACTTCGTGCAACTGGGCTCTGATGATTTGGATTTAGCAGAATTAAGCTCTGTGAAGTTTTACCCGGGACAGGTGAATGAGACAATTTTCTCCACACCCGGGTCCCAACCCCTTGACTGTGAGTACCCAGAACTGTTGCCCTTTCCCTTTCCCATGCCCCGGCAGATGCAATGACCAAGAACTGTGCCCCTTTTCCCTCCGTGGATAACCCAGCGGAAGAGCTGGCATCCTGGAAGACTGCCACTGGCTCCTGCCTACCCCTATCCCAGATACAGAACTGTATCCCCTTTCCCCTGTGGAGGCCCCACCTGATGTCACATCCACCAACCAGTTAACCGTGCCCCCCCCTCAAATGCCCAGTTAAACCCACCTCCACCTGGGTGCAAGAAGCCTTATTGGAACCCCGTCCCTGGCTTTTACCCACCCTATGCCTCAGCAGAAGACCTGGCAACGGGGCAGAGTGCCGCTGACCTCTGTCCACCCTGCTACTTTTGTACCAGGCAGAGGTGCCAGCATCTGGGCAGAGCGCAATTGGCCTCAGTCCACAGAGTCCCATGGACTTAAACCGGGCAGAGGGTCTACTACGCCTGGTAGACAGTCCGTTACAATTGTATATATCTCCTCCAAGATGTGTGTCTGATACGTGTCTTGTTGAAACATTTGCAGGTGCTGGTTCAGTGTCATAGCAGTGGATTCTCTACCCTCACCCTGACCATGGACAGTTCCTGATGTGCCTGGCTGATCATCAACCTCTGAATACTCAACACTGTTGCAGCCCACTTGTTCCATGGATGGATCTAAAAGACAGGAGGTTGATTTCCTTTGATGTCTTGCCTTTTCATCTTCTCCAGTACCTGTTTCCTGATACAAGAGTACCTGCAATATGACAGCAAAGCATGATGAGCTATTTGTGTCATGATGCAAACATACTATGATCTGTGCTGCATTCTGATTGTGTTAAAACTCATGGTGATCCTATTCCATAGGGTGAATCTCATTTTCTGGCTGGTGTATCTGGCTGTGACCCCAAAGACCTGATGTTAACATTTGGACAATTCCTTAATTAACCCTGTATTTTCATCAAAAGGAAAGTTTTTTGCCCCTGTGTGAACACATCTTGATTTCTGCTCAATTATACATTCCGGTGGAATGTGGCATTCTCCTGGCTTGTACTGTGTTTTTGTCAGTTAATGGCTGCATGTAATTTTCAAATTACAAAAACTATAATTTTGTTCAGTTTCTGAAATCTCCCCTAGGATATCATGCAGAGTTAGAGGCTACTGCACCAACAGTGATTCTAATCCTGCCGATAACAGCTAATAGGCAAAAAAAAAAAAAAATTCCTTTTTGCCTGTCAGCTTTACTCAAATAAAGGCAGGCTTTAACATTTGCAGGCTGCTTAATGCAGCAGCTACCTGCACATGTTAACCCTTTTCAGTTCTGTAGAGGACACTAACTGATAGTGCTCACCTGTAAAAAAAAATATTGCTCAGAACCCCCCAATTAAAATCTAACCCCCACTGGAGCCAGCGATCTCCCTTACACAAAGAGTGCCATGTAAAATATTAGTCAACCAATCAGAAGCCTCCTAGATTCTTTTGAATTACCAACCCTTGTGGTCTGGTGTTTCTTTATGAGTTATGCACTCCTGGAGGTGCATGATCACAATCACTGCTGGAACAGGGATACAGGTAATTAAATATTTTACTGGGCACCCTTTGTGTAGAAGGGGGGTGGGCAGTGATTTCACTGCCCACCCTCATGAAATGCAAAGGGTGTTTTGTTTTTATAGGTTTGGGGGTAATTTGAGATCATCACCCACCGACCAGGGCAGAGGTGGTGGTGGTGGGGGAGGTAGGGAATTAATTTTATTTAATTAAATTAATGTGCCAGCGGATGCTAGAGAACTGGGGGTGGCTATTTCACCCCCATACTCCTAACTTTTTGTAAAGGGGAAATAGGGAATAACGGCGATTCATTCAAGGTTCTGAGTGATTGTTTTATCAGAGTGCCACTGAACTTCGTATCTCCTATGACCACGAGACCTTATCTGGGTAACATCAATGGATGTTCAATCTGACCAGGCAAGTCTGTGTCAGCTGTTCAGTCGACCCCTGCACTGTGTCATCACCCGTGACCTGCAGTAGTCCCACCTTGAACTTACCCCAGCATATGCCCCATCACCACACTGCACTTCCAGGACTTTCCCTGTCACCCTTTAATGGCAGCCCTGCCCATGTCCCTTTGCTACTTGCAGCATCTCTTTGTACATGTTAATTGCTGCAATGTGCTGCTTGCTCACTTCCTCTCCAAGAAACATGATCTGCACACAGGGGCGTTTCGGATGATCTGGGGCTAGAGCCCAGATGAGCTCGGTCACACACAGGGGCGTACCTAGAGCATTTGGCACCCGGGGCGGACCCTGAGTGTTGCACACACACCCCCCCCCCCCATAATAAAAATGTAAGAAAACACCCACAATTTTTTCAGTGTTTGAAAATTGTACAATTATAGATACCAGGAATATTGTGCCATTCAGAACCCAGTAATATTGTGCCAGTCAGATACCAGTAATATTGTGCCTTTCAGATTCCAGTAATATTGTGCCACTCAGAGCCCAGTAATATTGTGCCAGTCAGATACCAGGAATAGTGTGTCATTCAGAGCCCAGTAATAGTGTGCCAGTCAGATGCCTGTAATATTTTGCCAGTCAGAGCCCAGTAATAGTGTGCCACTCAGAACCCAATAATATTGTGCCAGTCAGATACCAGGAATATTGTGCCAGTCAGAGCCCAGTGATAGTGTGCCAGTCAGAGCCCAATAATATTGTGCCAGTCAAAGCCCAGGAATATTGTGCCATTCAGATACCAGGAATATTGTGCCAGTCAGAGCCCAGTAATGGTATGCCAGTCAGAACCCAGTAATAGTGTGCCACTCAGATACCAGTAATATTGTGCCAGTCAGAGCCCAGGAATATTGTGCCACTCAGAACCCAGTAATATAGTGCCAGTCAGAGCCCAGGAATATTGTGCTAGTCAGAGCCCAGTAATATTGTGCCAGTCAGAGCCCAGGAATATTGTGCCACTCAGAACCCAGTAATATTGTGCCAGTCAGAGCCCAGGAATATTGTGCCAGTCAGAGCCCAGTAATATTGTGCCAGTCAGAGCCCAAGAATATTGTGCCACTCAGAGCAAAGTAATACCCAGACACACACACACACACCTAGACACCCTGACACACACACACCTAGACACCCTGACACACACACCTAGACACCCATACACAATCACACTTTTTTTAAATGTTTTACTTACCTTACACTTGGTCCGTCATCCAGGACCTTCTGCCGGATGTCCGTCCACCTGACATCCGGCAAGCAGCTGACACAGCGCGACGGAGGCGGAGCTTGCACCCGTCGCGCTGTGATCTCTATGGCCAGGAGGAGAGGCTAGGGAGCGAGGTGGTATGGATGTGCTTATTATTTATGCACACATTCGTCCACAGTGATTGGGTTTCAGTTGATTGCACCTAATATGTATTGATTTCATAAACCATTCTAGGTGGAGGTTCGCTTTTTTGGTAGGATTGGTTTTGGAATATTTTTGGCATTTCTGGAAAAGGTTTCTTCTTGTGCGAAATTTTGACTTGTTTTACGGACATTACATCAACGTTGGATCAGCCTGTAGTGTGTTTTTCCACTTTAATTTTGAGTGTGACTCCAAATCCAGATGTCCATGGGTTAAAAAATGTGATTTCCATTTTTGTATGATTTTGTTGCCAGCACATTCAACTGTGTAAAGAACAAAGTATTTCATAAGAATATTTCATTCATTCAGATCTAGGATGTGTTATTTTAGTGTTTCCTTAATTTTTTTGAGCAGTGTATATAGGGAGTTAGGGGAAACTATAATGAAAAGTTTACATTTATGTGTAGCATAGATTAGTTTAATGTTATAAAATGTCTCAAGTTTGTATAAACCAAATAAAGTAGTGGAAGAACAGCACTCATATATTAGTTGCTTGAACAGGCCTCCATCAGGTCCCCAAATAGAAAATAGTGAAACAAATGCTGGGCACTTAAAAAGTGAGCTGTTTTAATTCCAAGTGGAATAATTTCAACTCCTGAGGTCTTTCTCAAGTCAGTTGTATTAACCCCTTAAGGACAGACCCTTTGAAACATATTTGTCCATTTTTGACAATGGCTATTTTAACCCCTTAACGCATGTGGACGTATATATACGTCCTAAGGTTTCATGTAGCGTTGCGCTCCTTAGCGAATGGTGACAAAGTTTGTGGTAGTGATTTTTTGGTGTTTTTTTTTTACATACATTGTAATTCAGACATGAATTTACAGATTTTGGTATGTGTCAATGCCAAATGACACCCCAATATGTGGTCAGCAACATCTCCTGAGTACAGGGATACCACCACCCATGCATAGGTTTGTTGGGTTGTTTGGGGGCTAAAATACCACATTTTGAAGGTGCGCATTTCCAACTTGGAATTTTGACATATAGTCAGCCTGCGCCCATGTTTCATTTGGGACTTTTTTTTGAAGCCAGACAGTGTATTTTACCCCAAAAAGCATATCTTTTGTAAAAGTAGACACCCTAGGCTGTTTTAAATGGTGGTATTTTAACACTTTCCATGCACACATTCTACCACCAGCCTTTGTCAAAGTTTGTGGTAGTAAATTTAATGTGTATTTTTTCCCACATACATTGTACTTTATACACAAATTCACAGATTTTGGTATGTGTCACTGCCAAACAACAACCCAATATGTGTTCAGCAACATCTCCTGAGCACAGGGATATCAACCATGCATAGCTCTGTCAGCTTGTTTGGGGGTTAAAAGGCCACATTTGAGTGGCTTTTTGATTTTTAAAATTGGAATTTTGACATGTAGAGCAAGGAAGGGGTTAATAGCTCTTATAAGAGCCTTTGTAGTACTGTACATTAACCCCTAAAAAATTCACAGACAAGAAAAAATTTTCTGCTGTGCACTGATCAGTGGCAGGGAAGGGGGTTAATACACAGGGTACAGTATACAAAGGGTATGGCTTTTATAAAAAGCCCCTGGATCTCACAATTTTGTAACATTTTATTTAATTTTAAAAATATTATACAGATCTGTCTCTCTCCCTCACTAAAACTTAAGTGAGGAGAGGGAGGCAGATCCATATGGGTCAGAACAATATTTACCAGTATTGATCTGACCAGGCGAATGGTGATGCTCATATGAGCAATCACCAAACCGCCTTTGCCACTGATCAGCTGTTACTGATTGCTATACATGCGCTCAGACAGATTCAAAAGGAATACATGTAATCCCCTAGTAGGTATAATTAACCCCTAGCTAGTGTGACAAAAAAAAAATCCTTCTGCGGCCAGATCGCTCCATATGTGCTGCTTAGGCAGTGACCATATGCACTGCTTAGGCAGTGACCATATGCGCTGATTAGGCAGTGACCATATGAGCTGCTTAGGCAGTGATCTATGGCAAGCAAGGGGTTAATAGCTCTTAAAAGAGCCTTTGATCTACTGTAATAAATTACAGTAAAAAATTAACCCCTAAAAATGTGCTGCTGTGTAAGATCACGGCGTACACAGCGATCAATGGCAGGGAAGGGGTTAAACACTGGAAACAGCTTTTATAAAAGCCCTTGAGTCTCAATTTTATTAAATATATTATAAATAAAAAATTACATTATACAGCTCTGTCTTTCTCCCTCACTAAAACTCAAGTGAGGAGAGGGAGGCAGATCTACACAGGTCAGATCAAATATTTACCAATATTGATCTGACCAGGCGAATGGTGATGCTCATCTGAGCAATTACCAAACCGCCTTTGCCACTGATCGGCTGTTATTGATGCGCTCAGACAGCTTCAAAAGGAATACACGTAATCCCCTAGTGGGTATAACTAACCCCTAGCTAGTGTGACAAAAAAAAATCCTTCTGCGGCCAGGTCACTCCATATGTGCTACTTATCTCAATTTTATTAAATATATTATAAATAAAAACTTACATTATACAGCTCTGTCTTTCTCCCTCACTAAAACTCAAGTGAGGAGACGGAGACAGATCTACACGGGTCATATCAAATATTTACCAATATTGATCTGACCAGGAGAATGGTGATGCTCATCTGAGCAATCACCAAACCACCTTTGCCACTGATCAGCTGTTATCGCTATACATGCGATCAGACAGCTAAAAAATTTTTTTATATTAAACGTAATCCCCTAGCGGGTATAATTAACCCGTACCGTGTGTAATAAAAAAGTTTTTAAAAAATATAAAAAATGCATCTGGAGCAAGATTGCTGCATTTGTGTTAGATCGCTGCTTAGGCAGTGATCTACAGAAAGCAAGGGGTTAATAGCTCTTAAAAAAGCCTTTGTTATCCTGTAATAGATTTGCGTACACAGTGATCAATGGCAGGAAAGGGGTTAAACACTGGAAATGTCTTTTATAAAAGCCCTTGGTTATTAATATTTTATTTAATATTTTTTTATTTTTTATTTTTTATTACATTATCTGATCTGTCTCCCTCACTAAAACTATAGTGAGGAGAGGGAGGCAGATCAATACTTGTCAAAGGCAATATTTACAAATAGAGCTCATCAGAGCACTTATCATACATGTCTGCACACAGATCACACTGATCTGCTGTGCAAGCATCGATTAGAGCCCCCTAGAGCAACGGAAGTGAAATAAAATCACTTCTGATGTTCCTGCCAGTAGAAGGGAAGCACTGCCTATGCTCAGGAGAGCGACCACTATCAGATCTTATGGGGGCAGTGGTGTGGCAAAGTGTCTCACTAGCGAGGCACTTTAGCAACACCTAAGATGCTTAGAAAGCAAACGATCATTTGCTTCCTAAGCACATGTGTGCAGCCGGCGCCACCATTTTTAAATTAGAGGCATTGTAGCAACACTGTAAGAGTAAAGAAAGTGACTCTTAATCGCTTTCTTTACTCGATTTAGTGCATAACGTGCCAGGCATTTGTATAATTCAAATTTGCAGAATTCATTTTGGTTAGACTTAGGCCCCTTATTTTTGTCCGTAGTACATGAAGATAAGTATGTGGATGCACCCTAAAACTGTTTTAAATGCAAGCCAATTGTTAACAAAATGGTCAAAACAATGCTTTGTGTGCTTGAATTAAAAAAAGTTGCATTGTTTAATGAATAATCAATAGAAATTATCAAGCTAAATGTGATTTTCTCCTCATATAAAATTATGTACAAAACAATGTCTGATGGTAATTAAAGGCTAAATGCTGCTAGTGCCAACCTCTCACCTAAAAAGGCAAGACTACAGCAGAACTAAGACCGGGCAAAGGCCAGACAAGGCAGGAACTAGAGCAGGTCTAGAACAGACACAAACAGGGCAGAAACCAGACTGAGAAAAGGACAAGAACTACAGGACATAATAGAACAAGGACAAGACCGGATGGGACAAACTAACGACAGGTCTAGGGAGACCTTCGGGAGAGGGCAGGAAAGTTGGTATTCTCAGGCGCTTCAGAGAAAGAGGGTAAGGAAACATAACAAAGATACCAACATAAACACAGGACTATCCTATGACTATAAGAATGTAAATGGTGAGGGTTTATTTGCACATGATAAGTCCTATCACTATACCTGCCTTTATAATAACTAATAACTTAACTAAATATAAAAGTCACACAACATACCTGAGAATTAAAAGACTGAGAACTATAATACACAGAACAAATGGATAGGGACATTTATATAGCAGAAGGGAAACAAGGAAAACCAGGAATGGATCAGAGCAATAAACATACCAAAACAAGCATAAGTAGCATAAAGTATAACAAAGAGGGAAACACAGCAAGGAGGAATCAGAGCAAGCAAGGGACAAAGCAGGGAGATTTACACACAGAGAGATCGGATACTGTCTGACAAGCCTGGATGTGCGTTCACATGGGTTGAGCGACCTCCAGCACGACCAGTACTACTACTTCGCAGATAAACTTCTTCAAGAAACTCGACAAGAAAAGACAAACCAGAACAAGGAAGTAGTCTCTTACAGATTCCCTGGTCGGAATGGAGATCTTCTATTAAGGAGCGTTTCGGGTACAACATTTGATCCAACACCAAAACATGAATTGATCAGGAAGCAGGCTCCAGGCAATGCAGAACTTTGACAGAGACATTTTCCATCTAGTCAAAAGTATTAATACTTTTAGCGACACAAGTGCAGGGTGATATTTGTTATATGTTCAATGGATGTTTTAATGTATTTAGCAAGGCTAAATATTAGTTTCGGATTTCGTTAAGAAGCCCTAATAATAAACTAGCAGAATAAGCTGAGACAAAAAAAACCATTAACACATCTAAAATAATCTATAATAACATATATATTTGAATAGCTATATTGGTTACTATCATATACATTGGACATTAAATAATGTACAGACCAAAATTTAGCACACAAAAAAAACAAATTAAAACTTTAACAACATTAATTTTAGATTATTCTTCCGCAGTTCTAAACTATATATTTTCACCAATTCAAACATCTTTCAATATTTGTACCTTTAGTGGTATGTCATTGTAAAACTTAATGTGGGCATATATGAGTGTGAAAAAGCATGCCAAAACACAAATCCACAATGTTGGCTTCTTATTAGCAATCAAAAGAATGTCCATAATACAATTATGTAAGAAAATACATGCTATCTGCATTTCAGAAAAATTGTAAGACCGAGCTGGGGTTTCAAGACTTAATTAATTTACATAGCATTCATATTTATAGCATTATTAATGTTATATTGATTGACAAACTATATACATCATTCTAGAGAAACCAAAACCTTCTCATAGTGTAGTTTTTGTCTGACGCATTGCTCTTAAGCGATAGATTTTAGATTTGTGTTAAGGAGATGCCACAGTCAAATACGCCTAATTTTTCAACTCTTAACTGAATATTATATTTCACAAATTCAAAAGTACATTATTATAATACTTACTGATAATATTTTTCCAAACAATTCTGCATTACAGTCACAAACATAAGTGAAAGTATTTGTGCACAGACAGCGATATGACAACTGTGCACAGATATTACAAACATAATGGCTCTTATGCTTGTGAGCCATCATACTTGTGAATCACTCTTGCTGGCATTGAGACCAATGGAACAACTGTATTCTATTTAAAGCACTGAAGCTTACATTTATGTGAATGTTATGGCAAGAACTAGGCATGCCAGTAACACATGAGCAGATGAAATTACACTCCCAAAACATTTTCTTCCTCTGCTTATAACCTACTTAGCAACTTTAAGAGACATTAAGAAAATATCAAAGCTATGCTAGCTCCATTATATACACATATTAAATGATTTGGTCTCATCCTGACAATGGTAAATTGTAAAGATTGCATATTGTAGTGTGTATAGGTAAGATTAAAAAAAACGATAAGGGAAATGATTATAAGTGGCACATTTTTGTTACATTTACTGACGGCTATGTCCTTTATCAGCCAAGGTCTTGAAGAACTGTGTAAGATAAAGCCTTGAAGATAGCTAAAAGTTCTAGCATTACTTCGTGTGCACTAATATGGTATGTCCAACTAAAAGGAAAAGCATTCCAGCTAGAATAGAGAAAAAAATTCCAAATGGAGCTAACATGAAGGACCACCCATAGCGAGTAAAAACTGTGAAATGGGAGCAATCCTGCTGCCTTGCATCCTGGTAACTTTTCAGATCAGACACACTCTGCACCCAGATCACGTGCATGACAACAACCAGCGTGAAAAAAATACCTGAAAGAGAAACAAGGGGTTAGTTTTGATGTTAAAGTAAATCAAAAGAATATATTTTCCAATGACAATTATTACATCATTATTTAGTATGTGAAAAAAAAAATGTTTTTTAAGGATTATTCTAGTCATTAATGCAATTAATAAATGTTTACAGCAAACTATACCGAAATGAAAACAAAAACTACATATCATACTTTTCATTAATATCAAAACCTATATTTTATATTAGCATGGCAAACAATTTCACTGAGGTAGTCACAAATATTTTGGCAAACAAATTAACACATATACATATTGAGTAGACCCTAAAGTGTCACTAGATGATCATTTGGTCAACTTCCGCATGAACTTTAACTATGCTGCAAATAGTATTTTCAGCAATACTTCCCACAAGTTTAGTCTTGTCATGTGAAATTTTCTTTGCTCATCAGGCAATACTTTATCTGGTAATAGTAAAACTATAAAATCTAGTGATCATTTTAAAAACTCTTTAGCAGTATTTTTTTTTTCAAAGCCTTACTAAGCTGTACTACCCGACATATTCCTTTGGGCGTAGGGAGCAGATTCCAGAATTTCTCCCATTTTGTAGAGTGGAATTCTAGGACCAATTACAGGTTCTTATTAACTGCTATTAACATTTGTTCTGCTTATCTAAAGCAGAAACTGTATGTGAGGCAGATTTAACTGTTACTGATGAGGTTTAGCCGCTGTCACACTACAGTAAGTTCTTATCTTCACATAGTAATTACGGTTGAAATGTACAACTGAATAAACTAGTTTCGTTAGACGAAAATAACATTAATCTGTAAGAAATCTTCAGGTCCCTGGTCTGCACTAATTATTAGTTTTAGTAATACTGTAATACTTTCATCTTCGAAGACATTTTGTTTTTAGTTTTAGAGTGTTCTACTTAATGGAATATTAAGCTGCCACTGAAATATCAGGGAGGAATGCCACAAAAAAAAATATAAGCTACTGTTTTTATTTTTAGAAAGTAGAAGAAAAAACCCGATGGTGGAAAAGTCAGCATTATTAAAATATATATTGCAAGGTTTAAATATATCCAGCTCCAACTCTTTGATTCTCGAGGTTTCTTAATACCATCACTATTAATTAAAATTGGTATTTAGAAAAGAAAAGTAATCAACTGCACTTTTTGAACACACATGGTAGAGGAAGTCTAAAGAATAATAATTAAAAAAATCATGAAATGTTTAATTAGGGTCCCTTTTAAGTAAATTTCTTTTCATATAAGATAGTGGGCTTCCTTTTGAAAACATCACTAACTGCAAAAGGTTTTCTTCCTGTCATGCTAGAGCTAGTGGAAACACGTCTAATGAGCCAAGACCCCAAAAAGATGTTGACATTTCATTAAAAAGCCATAAGATGTAAACAGATAATACATTAATGATATTTCATGAAATGTTAAAGATGTAAACAAAGTAATGAGTGTGAACTTTAAATTCTCAGTTTTAAACGTCAACGTCTCACCTCCTATTTTTAACTCTATTTTATGAGCACTAAATGTACATATTAACATTAGTGACCAATAGTAAACAGCGTCTCTTAAAATTAAATTAAATTTTCAAACCTCCGAATGAAGGCTAACAAAATATAGACAGGAAGACATATTACTGATAGCTAAAAATGACAGTCAGAAGCTGATATTATATTATAAGGATAAAAATCACAGGGCTTTACTGTAACTAATGTGCATTTATTTTGCCTACCAATACTGTCTATCCATAACAGTATTGTTTTCCCTAGTTAAAAGATCAAATAAGCACAGCTCTCTCTATAAAAAGTGAGGATACAAAGATGGTGAACCCTGGTTATAGTAAGTTACATTTAGAAACTTTAAAAAAAAAGGTTTATAAATAAATAAAACTAAAGAAGCACATCATATGCAAAAATAAATGAACACCTATTTCTATTAACATATAGGGATTAAGGGAATGTTTTAGTTAGTGGTAATTACACAATTAGTATTGCTAATGGAAAAGTGAAGAGGTGACCAGGAGAAGAGTGAATATGTGATTAAGTGGGAGACACACAAACGGCAGACAAGCAGTGAATCTAGCTTTCTCAAGATTGCTGCAAGAAGTGAATTGTGTGCAAGACAGAACACTAGTGGAAGACCTCATTTACATGGTAAGTCCTGTGTATGACAATAAAATTGTAGATTATCAATTATTAAAAATTAGCTGCCTAGTATGTTTACACAAAATTGTTAGTTCTGCAATTATCTGCTTCCAGCAGTGTCGTGATCTCAGGACCACTCCTTCATCCACATTATTCCAACGGGGGATGGTCTGTTATTGTGAATAACAGTGTCTATTTATATATATAAATTATATTATTTAAATATATATATATTTAAAAATATATAAATCTTAATCCCTAGGTATACTTTCCCTTTCATTGTGGTAAGACATTGTTGTCTGTGCTGCACAGATATTTGGCTGCTTGACAGTTTTTTATGCTTTTTTTTTACATGGCCCAGATTATGTGATGCATTGGGCAACTTTCTGCTGGGAAACATTGGGTGCTGCCATTCATGTGGATGTTACTTTGACATGTACTACCTACATTAGCATTTTTGCAGATCATGTAAACCCTTTCATGGTAACGCTACTCCCTGATGGCATTGGCCCTTGTTAGCAGAATAATGCATCCTGCCGCAAAGCAAAAGCGGTTTAGGAGTGGTTTGAGGAGCTCAACGAGTTCTAGGTGTTGACTTGACCAAATTCCCCATATTTCGATCCAATCGAGCATCTGTGGCATGTGTTGAAAAAAAAAAAGTCCAATCCATGGAAGTTCCACCTTCGGAACCGGTGTATGACTAAATATTATATTTTCTACAAATATACATCATTAATGTTATTAGGGCATATATAGATTAGGGAAAATCTATGGTTTTCATGGTTAAAATATCCCGATCCAAAAAACTCCAATGTTTTTCATTTTCCTGCTGTCCGGAACTGCCGATCCGGACCCGAATTCATGGATACTGAGAGGCAGCATTATATATATTTGTGAAATTTGACCCAAACGCATTTGAGGACAAACTGGTGTATACTGGGTAGACCCTTCAGTATTATTTGCTGTCTGAAGGCCATTCAGGTCATGAAACAACCATGAATTCTGTAGGAGAAAGTTGGACAGTCCACCTGTGGGCTGAAGAAAACTATACTAAAACCGGTGGCAGAAGAAAAAAGACTCCTGTGATGTTGCTGGCACAGATCTCTTGACCCTCCCTCCACTGGATAATTACTAATAAAAAACCCTGCCCTTTCAGCAAAGCAAAATTAACAAAACGTATTAAGGCGTGTTCAGTCCATTATTGTTTAAAGGGACTGTCTAGTGCCCAAAATGCATCTTCTAAATATTAATGCATATTAATGTGCTTTCAAAGTACTTTAAAATGCATGTCTTACATTTTGCATTGATTAAAATCTAAAATACTTATAGTTAGAAGAAATTGTGAAACTACAGCAGTTTGCAAGAAACAAGCACTGCCCACACTAGATGAGTAAAAGTAATTTCCTTTTTTTGTTGTTGTTGCAGGAACCAATGAGAATAATGCCATACAAATGAATGGAATATCCTGTCTCTCTAGTGATGTTATAAGATAATGTGTTGCACCATTAATAGATCCTACTGTGTACAAGAGCAAGGTCACTCATAGGCCACTCAATAGACTCAATTAGAGGAGGACAGGAAGTGACTATATGAAACAAATCTTTATATCCTCAATGTCTATAGAATCAGTGCTGTTGCACCTGCAGTAAACATGCAGAGTATCCCCTCACTGGGGAGGACTTAATCAAATATTAAAAATGTGATTTATACAGAATGTCTGCATCAAATCACACAGAGATAAAAGCCTGTGCAATATACAAGCAGTGATCTTTATCTTGCACCAAAGTGAGTTTGGGGACTAGACTGTCCCTTTAAACTTCTTTTAATTATCTGCAGCCCACACTTATGATGGTTTTTATTAATACTCACCACCCCATTCCTAAATTAAGTTCTGAAATATTTTGTTATACTGTTATGGTTCCATAAATATATGATTTTCTCTATTAAACAGATATAGCCACTTACCAGAAGTGATGAAAAGTCCCCCTCCAGCTTTATAGAGACGGTGGTTTGTAAAGGGAGCAGCACAGATGATGATGAAACCACCTGCGACAACAGTAGCAACTCCGAGAAGCATAAATACTGTCCAAAAGCCACGATAAACTAGAGAATGAAAAGATAAAAGTACATAAATTGACAGTTGTTCTATCTATTGCATCTATTGGAGGGTTATAGATCTGCAGCCGTCTAGTTGGCCTACATCTCCCATAATACTCTGCTAGTTAGGCTGGCTAGAAAGATATAGTTGTCTAACTGCTGGAAAGTCACAGTATATTCAATAATTCAAAAGCATGTATCAAAACAATACATGAAAGCTATCCCAGAAAGAAAAAGGCTTTGCAAACTACACTTTCTTTATACTTCTTGTGGAGCAGCTCACTGCAACATATTGTCATTGGTCATTAAGTCATGACCCAAAAATAATTTAATTTCCAAAATATTATAATTTATTCCACAAATCAATGTGTACAGTTTTCCACAATGTATATATGCACTGTTCAAAGGATGAAACAAAGAAAAAACAGGGCTTCTTCACAAATGAATAGTACACTAATCACAGTGCAAGTGTTTGCACAGTGTTAGCTGTTTAGCTAAAATACCAATAAAAAGCTATTGAAATATAAATAATAGGAAATCTGGGGATGCCTGTTTGCCCGTGATAAGTCTGGGGTAATGGCAAAAGCAACTCTAAGGATCTGTTCAATGTCCATTCTATTCCTGTATTTTATCTTCAGATGGACTACACCTGAGAAGCCACTCGCTCAAAGATAGGAATGCTCACTGATGTTTATCTGCCACATCTAGCCCAAAACGTCATCTCTAAAGTAAATGCTGTTTCCTAATCCTAGGGTCCTGAAAGAGATTTCAGATGGGTCTATTCATTAAAATTCAAGATTAGGTTAAGGAGGTCGAGTTTGGATGTAGACTTTCATTTTCAAATTCAACCTCCAAACTTGAACTCCTCGATTAATTGACTAGGTGCCAATTTCACCCCCTCTCGCCATGAGTCGCCAAAGTCAAAGCTGACCTCCCATCTCACAATCAAGATCCAATGAAAGCATTCAAAATTGGTATTCACTAACATCTCAAGAGGTAGAATTGGGACGAAAAACTGCATTTTAAATTTTTTCCATTGAAAACTATTATTGAAACAGCCCTTGGCGGGCTGCTCAGCTACAGATATTAAATGTGGCGTGTGTCATCACTCATCCCCCAAATCAAAAGTTAGACTTTTTGACAAATCTGAATCACACATCCGCGACCGACTCACCAGCTCATGACGCACTTTTGGGTCAGGACACCCTAGTCAAGAACCCCTGGCTTAGACATCAAACTCTGCTAGCCACAGGATTTTTATGAGGACAGTTTACAAAGTTCATGAATAACCAGTGTCAGACGTTTTATGCACTATGGGATTATAAACTCCACCTACACATTTTCAGTAATTCCATGCAGTATTCTCTGCCCTCTCCCCCTTAATATACATCATGCCCTTTCTGTCCTCATAATAAGTTTATTAGTGGTTAGAGTGTCTTTCCTCTTTCATTCACATGTGACCAGTGTTTTTGTCATTGGTTTCCATTCAGTGTGACATTTTTCACATTCACTCTAATAACAATAATGGGATCTGATTAGTACCGTACAAATATTATTAACAATGGTGCCATTACAAGCCCAATTGCCAGTCAGAGTCTGATGCACAATCCTACAAAATGCTAAGGTATTCAAGCATAACAGGTAAATACTTTGTGTGTCTTAGTGGAGTGCAACTTAAATACTCTCTAACTATATCATCAATGTAGTAGCCAATTACAAGTACGTAAACATATCCCACTAAAATAATGCACGGTGTTCACATAAATTAAAACACTGAAGAATTAGCAGGTAATCTGCAATCGTATACCTACCAACAGCAGAATGATAAGATGCAGAGGAGTTGTTATTGCTGTCATCTCTGTTCATTGGAAATGGGGATAGGTAAGCATGGGTGCAGTTCTTGGTTGGTGCTTGGTTTGCTAATAAAATAAATAAAAACCATTGCAATGGCTTAAACATTATATACACAAAAACATCTAACCTACTTCTATTTTCATTAAATGGGCTTGATGCCCACTAAAAGGTTTAGGGCTGACACTGAATTGAATTATCACATTGTACCTTATTGTTCTCAAAAAAGAACAAATAGCCCCATTTAAAACTCATATTTCATAAATGTTAATAATAGTCAGATTGCGTCAGTCACACAGGGCTTTGTATAGGCTATATAATACCAATTCTCTTTAGATATGGTTTAATGCTTGTCGATTTATAAGAAAGCAGTACACTATATTTATAAACATGAACAATATTACAAATGGTTCCTAATACCATCCAGCCTGTCATTTTCCAAGTTGGATTGTCGTATCGGTGTTGGCGCTGCCAAGACGCTACATGTACTCAATACATGTGGTGTGACTGACCTATACTGTCTTAAAGACAACATAGTAAAATTATTCCCTGATCTTTTCCACTTAGAATACAGTTGAAACCCACAGGATTTGTTACTCCATATAGAACTTCCATCCTCTGATAAATGCATTGGATATTTATGTATTAATATTTTATTGGCAGTTAAAATCTGCCTACACAGATACCTAGACAGAAAAGAATTACTCCTACCTATACAGAAATAAAAACCCATATAAATGATCAATGTGATGTATACATTTTTATTATTAAGATCAAGAGAGATGACATGCATTTAGAACTTCTTTGTGGATTTTTAGATGGGCTTATTATTGGCCTCTCTGTGTGAGTCACCTCTACAGTGAATATGCTCTGAACATTCACGGAATTTCCCAGATATTTCTGAAGATACGTCTGACTGTAATTTATGTTTAACTGTCTTATGTATATTATATGTAGTGTTGCACATGATAGTATCAAGCAGCTCACTTATTGGTATATTATTGTTTTCTTTTATTATTCATAAATGTATATATATAATTGTGTTATGATTGCTATTTTATATATACAGAAAATAAAGACTGAGGGAAAAGGGTCCCATGCAAGTCACTAGATGTGATAGCTGCTAGTCAGGGCTACAAGTGAAACACTTCCTCTCTTGGAGGGTTGCAGGAACATAGCAGAAATTTATACGGGTACACAACATTTACACACAGGACCTACTGCCAAAACATAAGTAGGCTTCTGTCTCACTAAAATACATATTTTAGCTTTCATCACTCTTTGACGTAGTTTGTTCATATAATCTGCTATCCTCTCTTCCAGAAGCTCAACAATTACCTTTTCGCTCTTTGGAGGTTATGTCTGTTTTTTTACACCTTGGAATTCTATTTTGGAGCCAGCTATTCAGCTACTCCCTGTAAATGTATGAAGGTAAATCCTGTTATAGCGCCATGCATTACAATGTAGCTCCTTGTAGAACTTGGTGCTTCGATGACTCAAGAATGTGGCATGCTGTGCAATGAAACCTACTTCTTTGAGACAGCAGGACTGAAACAAAATGGAGGTAAATATATTTTATCGTATAACTCCTAAAATATTCACAAGGCTAGCTAATGGAACTTTGTCATAGGTGACAGAGTACATTTAACTTCAAGTGCCCAAACATTTTAGGCAGTTGAAGTAAATAAATCAAGGGCCACCAGCACCCCAGCCTGTCTAATAGGCTTTGTCCCATCAATAGACTTGGTGCTAGGAGATTTCAGTGAACCTGTAATGTGAAAGGAAGTGTTCTGGCAACAATTCTATGAAAAATATGGTTCAAAACCTCTGGTTATTTACTTACTTTAATGATCCCATGAAAATGTAAGTTTAATGTGAATTGGTTGCTTCAAATGTTTTTCTGCCAGTTGTTCTGTGCAAATAAAGGTTCAGTGAGATACCAAGGAAGATGCATAAAAATCGAAACATTGGAAATGATCACTTGAAATTATTAAACAACGTTTTGGTGAAAATTATTTAACTTACTGAACCAAAAAGGCTTCATGCTGCCTGTGCTATTTTCTATTTCGCCATTAAACCAACATCTCCAAAAGAAACCCTCATGATGCAAGATGACTGCATGGTTCTCATCAACCTGTAATAATGATAATAATAATTAAAATAATAATAATGCAAACATGTAAACCACATTACTTACAGTTACCAGCTTTCATTATAAAAATCTATACATATACAAATATATATACCAAAAAATATATAGACAGTATTTTTTTTTAATGAAAGCTGTTGATATATTAAGCTATCAGTTACAAATATATATATATATATATATATACAGCTTTCAATAGTCCCCCTTCCAAATTCACATATCATCATGTTTTTCTAGTTCTCCCACAGAATGTATTTGAAGGCGTTGTATAACCCAGTTAAATCTTTCCTGGTATAATTAACAAGTTAATTTGTAAAATGTTGACACGTATAAGTAAAATGCTAACTATCATTATATTAATGGTATGTAGCAGGAACACAAGCAAACTGGAAACAAAAACAAATACTAACCCCTTCTTTACTTTCAGAACATTTCTCAACTTCCATTGCAAGAAGCCAATAGTCTGTTCCAAATGCCACCAAACAGATTAAAATTCCCAGTGCTCCAAAAAGGCCACCAAAAAATAAACCGATACTTAGCTTCATTGTTCTAAATTATATTTAGTAGCTGCTTTTTGAAAAAATGTAATCTAGAATTTTGTTAATAATAAGCCCAGAGCAGTGTTGCTTCAGTGTTGCTTGTCCCCTGGTTGCATGCACACAGCAAACTCTAAACAAACTAATCCCGAGAAGTAGCTATTTCAAGACTTTGACTGGGCAGCATTGCTATGTAGCATTGGCAGGGTGTGTCCAGTCAAAAATAAATGACCTTTCTGGAGAGTCAAGAGACGATTTAAAGGATGGTTTCAGTTTATTCATTGCTATGACCTGCTTGAAGACGAGGGTATAAATATCAGTAGTTTGATGTAGATGTGTTGAAGCCTTGGTATGTTATCAACCTACAGTGCTATCAGAATTACTATTGATATTTATGCATGTCTACATTACTACTTATTTGTTTTAACATGCATACATGGGTCAAGGCTGCTGAAAGGAGAAATATGTTTCATAGTTGCCAACATCGGCCATGTTTCCAGGGACACATATTTGTTCCACATGCTGCAGAAAGAGCATGCAAAGTGCAGCCCGGCAGTATGTAGGATAGATATAGACAGAATAAAATTAATTAATCAGGGGGGAGATCTCTTTGAACCTACCATTAACAATTACCGTATTTGCTTGAATATAAGACAAGGTTTTTTTTTCAGAAAAAGACCCCTCATCTTATATTCGAGGTCGTCTTATAGTCTGACCTAAAATCGATGTCAGACTATAAGACTGGGATCCAGGTCCCCCACAGAGTTGCAGGGGACCTGGAACCCCCTGACTTCTAGCTGCTGCCCGGCAAGTCCATCGAGGCTTCATCATAGAAGTCCCGGCAGAAGTGCCAGGCAGCAGCGGAGGATGTCTGCGCATATCGTGCAGAAATCCTCCGGATGCCCCCACTACCCACCAGGAAATTTGGGGCAGCCGGTGCAGACATCCTCCAAACGCATGACCTTCCAGCTGTCCGTTATAATGGACGAAAGTGTAGGGCAGCATGGAGGATGTCTGCACGTATCGTGCAGACATCCCCCGGCTGCCCCCACTATCCACCAGGGAGAGGGGAGATAGACAACGATGGGGGGAGGGAGGTGAGAGAGACTGACAACGATGAGGGGAGGGAAGGAGAGGGGAGAAAGACTGATATATTAGGAAATAAAAACAAGAAATGCATTTTTTTATATCATCATTTTTATTAAATATAAAAAAGCAACTTACATGTGAATATATACAAGTTAATCTTTTTTCCTATAGAGTAGTTTTATATTCAGGCTTTTAGTTTTTTTCCTAAAGGAATATCCAAAGTTTGGGGGGTCGTCTTATATTCGAGCAAATACGGTAATTGCATTCTGTCTGTGCATATATGCATTCTACATACTGCCGGGCTGCACTTTTCTGCAGCATGTGGAACAAATGCAACTATGATGTTTATTATAAGGTCCGGACAGGATTAACTTTGGGGCCTACATTGATTTTAATGATTCCTGATGCTCTCTTGAAAGCGATCTGGAGAAAAGCTCAACTGAATCTTTGAGTCATGCTGCAAAGACTCTTGGCCACCAGAGCACCATTCAGAAGTGATTCCATTGCCACTTGCACGCTTCCATGTTATGTAGCTGCAGCTGTGACAAAACAGTGGTGATGAATGTGCAGTGTCTGACATGATGAACACGTGTGCAGCTGGAGTGGAAATATTAGTCTACTCCCCAGCCATTGGCACAGTGAGTGATGTTCTCAATAACAGAGAGATGGTTACTACCATGTACCTAAAAACCACATAGTTGCCAACATTTGAAAACAACTTCCAGGGACACGTTGCAGCTTATCTTCCAATTGACCACACCTCCTTTAAAAAGCTCCCCCCACTCGATATGATTAGCATAATGTAACTCCACCTACTTGTCACAGTGTAGATTATATCTTCAAGTTCCCACCAACATAACCATGCATCCTTGGTATACAACAGATACATTCACAGCACAACATCTACACCAGGCAGTAAGACCTTGTGCAGATGTGCTGCAGTCAGAGAGCTGTGTCTACACCATAAAACAAACATTAGTATAAACCTACCACTTCTGCTGGAAGGCCATTCCACGTATCCACTCCACTATCAGTAAAGTAATACTGCCTGGCTTTATCTTATATCTAGGATAGCCTTGTGCCTATCCCATGCATGCTTAAACTCCTTCACTGTACTAACCTCTATCACTTCTACTGGAAGACTATTCCATGCATCCACTACCCTCTCAGAAAAGTAATACTTTCATTAGTCCCTGGCCTTATCTTATATCAAGGATAGCCATATTCATATACCACGCATGCTTAAACTCCTTCATGTATTAACCTATACCACTTCTACTGGAAGACTGTTCCATACATCCACTACCCTCTCAGTAAAGTAATACTTTCATTTTTCCCTGCCCTTATCTTATATCTAGGATAACCTTATAACTATCCCATTAATGCTTAAACTCCTGCTCTAACCACTTATGCTGGAAGACTATTCCATGCACCCACCACCCTTTCAGAAAAGTAATATTACGTTTCTGACCACAAAAAAACATTAAAATATTAAATATTTCCAGCCTTTTGAAAAGCTTGAGGTGGACCCCAAATATATGTATATAAATAGTTGCATTAACACTTATACGAACGTTTTAATATTATATTCAACTATTTTTATATGTAATAAAAATGTTATTGAAAAATTGTTAATTTCTTGTTTTTACCCCTTCCTCTGCACCCACATTGCACCTAAAGAACACTAATTTTGGCATGCCACAGTGTCAATTTGCCCCCCAGAACATATCACAGTGTAACTTTGCCCCATTGAACTGCCCCTGCAGAACACGCCACAGTGTCACTTTGCCTCATAGTACATTTTATTTTGCCCCACAGAACATGCCACAGCATCACTTTGGCCACAGTCAATTTTCCCATTAATATGTCACCATTAGCCTGACCATTAATATGTCACCATTAGCCTGGCAATTAATATGCCACAGCCAGATTGCAAATTAATATGCCACAGCCTGATTGCCTAGTAATTTGCCAAAGCCAGATTACCCAGTAATATGCCATAGTCTGATTTACAAGTAATATGCCAGTGAAATTGGCCAGTAATATGTTACAGTCTAATTGCCCAGTGATATTCCACAGTCTAATGGCCCAGTAATATGCGTCTAATTGCCCAGTAATATGCCAATCTAATTGCCCAATAATGTGCCACAGTGTAATTGCCCAGTAATATGCCAGTCTAATTGCCCAGTAATATGCCACAATTTAATTGCCCAGTAATATGCCAGTCTAATTGCCCAGTAATATGTCAGTTTAATTGCCCAGTAATATGCCACAGTTTATTTGTCGAGTAATATGCCACAGTGTAATTGCCTGGTAATATGCCCAGCCTGATGCCCCAGTAATATGCCACCACGCTCCTCCCCCCCCCCTTCCCCATCCCCAGTACTCACCTGCTCCATGTCTCCTCCGTGCACCGGCAACAGGTTTGTTTGTTTTTATTAAAGTTAAAAAAAAAGTCCCCAGCGCAGTTCTGTCTATGTGAGTTGAGCTCACAACAGCCTGTGGTACCAGCCCTGTCACACGCATCCTGTCTGCTTCCAGCAGATGCGTGTGGCAGGGCTTGCTAAAGCAGGCTGATGTGAGCTCAGCTCACATAGACTGAGCTGAGTGGGTCACGTGACGACCCACTCATACTACAGTGTAACTTTGCCCCGTTGAACTGCCCCTGCAGAACATGCCACAGTGTCACTTTGCCTCATAGTACATGTTATTTTACCCCACAGAACATGCCACAGCATCCCTTTGGCCACAGTCAATTTTCCCATTAATATGTCAATATTAGCCTGACCATTAATATGCCACTATTAGCCTGGCCATTAATATGCCACAGCCAGATTGCAAATTAATATGCCACAGCCTGATTGCCTAGTAATTTGCCAAAGCCAGATTACCCAGTAATATGCCATAGTCTGATTGACAAGTAATATGCCAGTCTAATTGCCCAGTAATATGTTACAGTCTAACTGCCCAGTGATATTCCAGTCTAATTGCCCAGTAATATGCCAGTCTAATTGCCCAGTAATATTCCACAGTCTAATTGCCCAGTAATATGCCAATCTAATTGCCCAGTAATGTGCCACAGTGTAATTGCCCAGTAATATGCCAGTTTCATTGCCCAATAATATGCCAGTCTAATTGCCCAGTAATATGCCACAATTTAATTGCCCAGTAATATTCCAGTCTAATTGTCCAGTAATATGTCACAGTTTAATTGCCCAGTAATATGTCACAGTTTAATTGTCCAGTTATATGCCACAGTTTAATTGCCCAGTAATATGCCACAGTGTAATTGCCCAGTAATATGAAAAGTACCCCGCGCAGTTCAGTCTATGTGAGTTGAGCTCACATCAGCCTGTGTTACCAGCCCTGTAACACGCATCCTGTCTGCTTCCAGCAGACGCGTGTGGCATGCTAAAGCAGGCTGATGTGAGCTCAGCTCACATAGACTGAACTGAGTGGGTCACGTGACATTGCACGATGACGTCACGTAACCCCTGATCACGCTAAAACAGCGCAAGTTTCCGGGATTGTCCCATAGATGAGAATTTCCCGGGACAATCTTGGTTTTCATGTCCCGGCAAATCTTGGACTTTTGGCAACTATGAAATCAAATTATCCTGAATCATTTTCCAACCTGATTTCATGTAATGTGCCTTGTTCAATTAGTAACTTTATATGCAAATAAAATTCTATCAAATATGTTCATATATACAAAACTGCAGTGTAAAAATGGTTGTCAGTATCTTCCAATGTTGCTACCTAAAGGACAATTAAACTTTTTTTTTTAACTCTTGCTTCCTTAGACCCCATGGAAACATCTTTACAGATACATCCGGTTTTACTTTTAGCTCTGCCTCAGTTGATAGGCAGACCGGTGGTTAGGCTGGAATGCACCGACAGTCTCATCGTACTCACAGCCATTCAGAGCAGGGGATCTGCCCTTAAGGGTGGGACCAGTCTGATAAACTAATGAAGAGGTTTCCTCTGTAATGGTGCAAGCGAACAAAAAAAACAAGATTCCGCGCCTAAGTAGGCCTATACATTCTATAGGGCTGGCTATTTGAGGTTTTGTCCATTCTCGCTTAGAGGGATCCCACTTCTTTATTTGTCTCCATGAGTTATTGGAGTATGCCGAGACATGGGTTCCTGGCTGGCTGCACCTAGAGGGATACCAGCAGTACCACACTGACGAGGGCAATGAAGGCTGAAACGTATGTCTGTGGTTTCTGTGTTCTTTGTGTAGAGGAGACCTTCCAAGCAATTTGCATCTAGACTGCCCTTATGGGTGGGACCAGTCTTATATGCTAATGGACAAGTTTCCTCTATAATGGTGCAAGCGAGACAAAAATGGTTCCTCTTCCATTACAGGTTACATCCTAGAGGGCTGGCTTTTGTCCATTCTCACTGAGAGGGATCCCAAATCTTTTTTTGATTGCCCTCTCATCTCCTCTAGTTCTCAATGCTAGTGCAGATAAAGAGTCCCTAGTTTTTACAAGGGATCAGCAGAGGTGTCCTATTTAAGTCTTGTTGTTTAACTGCTGTTAAAAACGAGGTTTCGGCTCTGTCATTGTTAGGGGAGGCCAGGGAGAAAGAGTGGTTTATTTTGGTTTTGTGCTGCCTGTCTAAATTTGGGCACGCCTTTGACGCTCTTCACCATCAAAACTTTCCCCAGGACATGCTACATCACCCGCATTGCACAACCAGGACATGCACCATAACTCACATTGCGAACCCAGGACATGACCCAGCACCGACGCTGCAGACCCAGGACTTACCCCACCTGCTCCGTCACCCACATTGCAAATCCAAGACATGCTCCATCACCCACACTGGCCACCAAAGACATGCCCAAACACCCACAATGGACACTCAAGACATGCCCCAGCACTCACATTGCAGACCCTGGCAGCATGCTAGATCAATAAAGGGCTTTTCACAAGTGGCAGTACAGCACAGTACCTGGCTGCATAGGCAGAAGCAGAGCAGAAGGCGACCTCTGTTTGAAGAAGCAGAGATGTGCAGCTCCCTCAACATCACTTATCAACAGGGAAGATTCCCAGTGACCAACATGGAAGAAATTAGTCTCCCAAACAGCTGAACAAATCAAAAAATAGGGATCTGTAAGGGGAGTCTTATTAGCTTTTTTATTCATCAAAAAAAAAAATCCTTTCTGCTGCTGTTACATTTCCGACAAAAAAAAATCAAATATGCTCCCTACATACATAATACAAACCGACCAACATTTCAAATGGCCAAAGAGAAACTTTTATTTTTGAGGGAGTGGCTGAAGGAGGGGCTTTAAAAGAACATTTTTCGTTACTTCAATGCCACTTGGTAACAATTTATGTATAGAAAATTTGTAAAAAGAGGCGCACAAATAAATGTTTAATATATATTAGAATATTGTACAAAATTATAGTGCTGCAGACACTAGTGTTTACCCCAAAAAACACATAAAACATACTTATAGTGGAACTTGGTAATAATTATTTTCGGTACATAAAAAAGAAAAATAAATACAACAAATCATGTGAAGTGTTATAGATGAATACTGATCCTTGTAAATGCTCCCCTTGTGGATCAACTCACATTGGTCAGAGTCCAAGAGCTCCACTCTTTGGGACTTCAGTGATTGGAATGAAACTGAAAATAAAGACGCAAACACGGAGTGCCGAATGATTAATTGACACTTTCCTTCCCTTCGGTGCACTACACAAGTCTCTGCTGTTTTTATTGGGGGCCAATTGTATACGTTTTTACTACAATATTGTCAACTTCTCCTATTCCACCGAGATTTACTGCATTACTATTTTGATCCCACAAACTATAGTGGGAATCGGTGTTGTGATACAGATATTGATGAGAACTAACTCTACATATGTAGATCTGCAGTGACCACCCTATTGGATTGTGGATTGGATTGGTTTTAAACCAATTATTTTTGTAATTTAGAGTAAGAATAAAGCATTTTATTTACACATAATATAAAAACACATTTACTGAAGTTTAAGAACAATTAATTTTGAGTTGAATTGCTCTGCACCTCTGTGATACTGTTATAGAAGCTAAAAATTGTGAGCTCCCAGAAATAGAGGTGGCAGGAGGGACTGTGGGATGTGGATGCAAAATAGGGACACTTGGTAGGTATGTATAATGCACATATAATAGACATAGTATTTGTATGCACATATGCATAGATATTTTAAATTGCAAAAAAAAGTCACATCTGTTAACTATCTGTTCTCAAACTATATTACATCTCTATAGGTTACATGTCTTCTTTTTCATTTTCAACGACGAACTACTTTTACAAAAGGCCGTTTCTTTCTTGTAAAACACCGCAGCTTTAGTACTATCAATACAATCGTCAATAGTTATAGTGATAATGTGTAAACCCCTAATCTATGACGCACAACAGGAAAACATTTCTTGTGTCTATATTGCGCCATGTGTTCCGGGATTAAAGTAACGTCATACTTCCAATCCACCAATGAAATGCTGCTTTCGGATGTCTTCTCCGTAGCGTCACCTTTTGCGCATGCGCGATTCCACCTGGTTTCGCCTGTTTTTTTCTTGTATCCAAGTGACCACTTTGGAAGCTGATGAACCGGGTGATGTGTGTCTGACCCAGAGGATGGATTATGGGCGCCGTGAGACCTACACCAGTGCAATGGGAGAGTACAAGTCTGAATTGGCGAAGACTCCAGAACTGCCTGCATGTGGTGGGCTTCCTGGTGAGGGTACAGGGTGCATTTTGTTTGTATTTGGGTTGTGGGTGTATCACATAACAGGTGATAACTAACCTTTAACTGATCGTTGGTTAAAACAAAAATACAAATATCTTTTTTCCTTTATCTCCTATGCGTGACAGCATGGGCACCAATGTATTATTTTTTTCTTAAATATTAGCAGCATGCTGTGCACCATTCTGTAGGAGTGCTAATCTTAAAGGACCATTCCAAGAAGAAAATAAATTAATGCACAAATCAAATTTAAGCTGAGAAAAAAAAATGCATTCATTATTTTTCTATTTTTAGGGGTCTGTGTATATACCTTACTTTTCTAGGCTCTCTTTTATACATCCCCATCTTTTCTTTTACAGACTAGGTTTTCCCAGCATCTAATGGTAGCCAATCAGAAGGCACCCATATAAATTAATGGGAACATCCACTGCACATTTGTACAAAATCAGTGACACATAAACATGCATTATTTGGGTTCTCTGTGGCATTTATGTGGAAATGCACGGGGATGATCTGCAGGTTGCAGTTTGCTGCATGCAAATCACGTATGCACATCTTACATGAGTGTCATGTCAGTGTCTGTGTCACACATGCTCAGTGTTTCTCCTATTGTCAGGATGTGACCTAATAATAGGTCTTCCTTTAGGAGACAGATCAATTTAATTAAGAGAAATGGTACTTCTATATTGTGTAATGTAAATCAATGAAAAAAAGTTCTAAGCTGTAGCTCCCTGGGTTTGTCCAGCCCTGACTTAATAGTATGAATATCGTATCGGTGCCCACTTACAGAATAATATGTTGGAAACTAATATTGCTTGACCAGTGTGGTGGCTAGAAATTTGTTCAGTATTAAGATACCTAGACCAATAGATCTAAAAAGAAAAATAGAGGGAAATAAACATTAAACATATTATTATTTGTGTGATTTTATTTATCCATCATGTTCGATATAAATGTTCATAATATGGCTGGTGAGATTACTGTATGAAAACTAATAGCATCCTACAGCCAATAAACTGTAACTTGCAGAAGTCAAGTTTTTAAAATGTGTCTAAATTGTCATTAATGGATTAACCCCTTAGTGACAAGACATTTTCACCTTGACTTTCCCTTGGTGACAATGGCTGTTTTGACATTTCTAGGGTGTTTGTGTTTAGCTGTAATTTTTTTCTTTCTCAAATACAGTACCCACACAAATTATATGTTGGTTTTATCGTCATAAGAAGGGCTTTCATTAGATACCATTATGTTCATCATATCTTATAATTTACTACAAAAAAAATCATAAAATATGATGAAAATTTTTAAAAAACCCACTTTTTCTATCTTTGACCTAAAATGTAATTTATACAAATAAAATCATTAAAAAAGACCCCGTCTAAATAGTTTCTAAATGTTGTCCCGAGTTCAAAAATATGCATGTTTCCATATTTTTCGGTATTTTTTGGCGAGTTATGGGGCAAAAACCAAAAATAGTGTTTTTTGTTTTTTTCCTCTATTGACCTTTTGACCCCAACCCGAACCCAAAATTTAACCCTAACACTAAATTTAACCCCAACTTTAATCCTTATTATATCCCTTAATATTTTTTAATTTTAATTACATTTTAACCCTATAGGCTAATATAGCTATATAACCTGTTTTTAATTAATTAAATGTGTATTTTAAATATTTTCCATTGCAATGCTACTTAACTACCACACCATTCAAGTAGCATATTCAGAGCGACGGAAGTGAAGTTACTTTCACTTCCGAAGCTCAGACCGGCAGAGGGCTTAGCAATATTGACGGAGCAGCATGCTCCGTCAATATGGCTCCCCACGATCGCTCCGTGGGGCGATAGTGGGTGCCCCAAAATAGAAATTTCAGTGCTGGCTATTGCCTCGACATCGAGGCAATAGACCAGCACCGTTAAAGCGTTTTTTGCGATCGTTGATCGCGAAAACCGCTTGATTCACCGCAGGACGTGCCAGGCAGTGTAAATGTGAAATATGCGTGGATCCGGCTGTGTAAATGTGAAATATGGGTGGATCCGGCTGTGTAAATGTGAAATATGCGTGGATCCGACTGTGTAAATGTGACATATGCGTGGATCCGGCTGTGTAAATGTGAAATATGCTTGGATCCGGCTGTGTAAATTTTAAATATACTTGGATCCGGCTGTGTAAATGTGAAATATGCTTGGATCCGGCCGTGTAAATGTGAAATATACTTGGATCCGGCTGTGGAAATGGGAAATATGCGTGGATCCGGCTGTGGAAATGTGAAATATGCGTGGATCCGGCTGTGGAAATGTGAAATATGCGTGGATCCGGCTGTGGAAATGTGAAATATGGGTGGATCTGGCTGTGTAAATGTGACATATGCGTGGATCCGGCTGTGGAAATGTGACATATGCGTGGATCCGGCTGTGGAAATGTGACATATGCGTGGATCCGGCTGTGGAAATGTGAAATATGCTCGGATCCGGCTGTGTAAATGTGAAATATGCTCGGATCCGGCTGTGTAAATGTGAAATATGCTCGGATCCGGCTGTGTAAATGTGAAATATGCTCGGATCCGGCTGTGTAAATGTGAAATATGCTCGGATCCGGCTGTGTAAATGTGAAATATGCTTGGATCCGGCTGTGTAAATGTCAAATATTCTTGGATCCGGCTGTGTAAATGTGAAATATGCTTGGATCCGGCTGTGTAAATGTGAAATATGCTTGGATCCGGCTGTGTAAATGTGAAATATGCTTGGATCCGGCTGTGTAAATGTGAAATATACTTGGATCCGGCTGTGTAAATGTGAAATATACGTGAATCCGGCTGTGTCCGGCTGTGTAAATGTGAAATATGCATGGATCCGGCTGTGTAAATGTGAAATATGCATGGATCCGGCTGTTTAAATGTGAAATATGCATGGATCCGGCTGTGTAAATGTGAAATATGCATGGATCCGGGTGTGTAAATGTGAAATATGCGTGGATCCAGCTCTATATACATTAAACATAAAAACAATATTTACTATTAATTTTTATCAGGTCTTGCCACATATCTGTAGACTTTAAGATCAAGCAGACCAATTTACAAGCCAGCTTGGAGTTAGTAAACGTTACTTCAATTGAATTCCAATTCTAACAAACCAAAAGGTTAGGAGCCAGCAGTAGGGAACTAAGGGAAGTAATGTTGGAAGGGCTATGCTTATGTAGAAGTGACTTAATTCACATGCTCCATTTATCATCTTGCCTCTCCAAGAATTGGGCATATCAGTATCTCTATGGGAACCCTCTGATTAGCTACTAGGTAGTGCAATTTTCAATTGCTCCTTTATATTTCTTTTTTGTTTACCTTGTTATGATCCACTTTTAAGGACAATAGGGTCCAAACCATTTTTACATCATGCCCCTTCCAATTTTTATGTCACACTTCCCCTAGGCTTTTTGAGCCTTATTGGCTCTTAGTCATCATTGATTAAGCGTGTTCATCACGCGAAACGCATAAGGTCCTTTCCTTATCGACTTGTTTGTTCGTGGAGTTCCATATGTTTTTCACATCATTAAAGCACTTTTTGGAAATTACAAGTTGCTGTAGTGGAGTGCACACTTTTTTCTAGCTCTTAGTCATCATTGACTTAGACATTGAATAGGTATCCTAAATGAAGCCACTGAGCGAAATAGCACCTAAAGATATTAATTCCGATCTCTGCTGGGCACTAGTCCCCCAGCCTGACCGTAACACCATTACTTGGTAATCTATTGGAAGATCACATCCAGAATTGCAAAACGCACATGAAAGGGCGCAGGAACAGGCTACTTTACGCATTTCATGTTGAAGAACACGTAAAAACAAAGTTCTTCTGCCAGGATAAGGCAGTGAATACCTTGTAAAGAATTCAGGATCTTTATATAAAACATAACTTGGTTTTGTTACCTATTAGATTGTATTACACGCTTCTGTTCTGTCTTTCTTCCCTTTGTTTGTGAGCCTGTCCATTAGATCAATATAGTATATTGCAGGGCTCGACAATCCCCGGGCGCCAGGTCGCCATGGCGACCTGGAAATGGAGCCTGGCGCCCGGGTGCCGTTGCCCTAATGTTCCCCTTGCCGCTGCCATCCGTTTTTTGCAGCGCGAGGGGACAGACAGCAAGCTCCGCCCCCTCGCGCAACACGTGTGTTAGTGTTCAGCCGAAAGAGCCATGAGGATCGGCTGCGGCACGAATGTTCCCCCTCCCCAGCAATGAGGTAAGGCAGCAGGGAGGGGGAACATTCGTGCCGCAGCCCATCTTCATGGCTCTTTCGGCTAAGTGCTGTGTTGTCAAGAGACGACACCCAGCACTCAGAAGTTATGAAGAGAAAAAAAAACTTATATGTTTGAGTTGTATATGTGAAGTGGGGGGGAGGGATGTATATGTGAAGTGTGGGGGGGATGTATATGTGAAGGGGGGGGGGTATATATGTGAAGTGTGGGGGGGAGGTGTATATGTGAAGGGGAGTATATATGTGAAGGGGAGGTATATATGTGTGAAGTGTGGGTGGAGGTGTATATGGAAAGGGGAGGTATATATGTGTGAAGGGGGGGGAGGGATGTATATGTGAAGTGTGGGGGTGGTATATATGTGAAGTGTGGGGGTGGTATATATGTGAAGTGTGGGGGTGGTATATATGTGAAGTGTGGGGGTGGTATATATGTGAAGTGTGGGGGTGGTATATATGTGAAGTGTGGGGGTGGTATATATGTGAAGTGTGGGGGGGGGGTATATATGTGAAGTGTGGGGGGGAGGTGTATATGTGAAGGGGGGTATATATGTGTGAAGTGTGGGGGGAGGTGTATATGTGAAGGGGGGAGGGATGTATATTTGTGGGGGGAGGTGTATATGTGAAGGGGGGTATATATGTGTATATGTGAAGTGTGTGTGTGTGTATATGTGAAGTGTGTTGGTGTGTGTGGGGTGTATATGTGACGTGGGTTGGTGTGTGTGGGGTGTATATGTGACGTGGGTTGGTGTGTGTGTGTGTTTATGAATTGCGTGTATGTTTGCGTGATATTCTGGCTCCTAAAAATTTTTGCTGGCTCCTAGAATCAAATTAAATTTGTCAAGCCCTGGTATATTGAACATATATGCCAGCAGCCTGTCTGACTTAATATTACCCCCCACTTTAGTAGTAAAGTTAAGCAGAAATATGTTAAGAAGACAGAATAAGCTATGGTATCTACTAATGTATGAGCAGACTCTAACATGGGGGTTCCCAACCCAGTCCTCAAGGCACACCCAACAGTCCAGGATTTAGGGATTACCTAGTTGTGTCAGAGTTGTTTTAGTATTTTAATCCTAAAGCGCAATTGAGTAATCCCTAAATCCTGGACTGATGGGTGTGCCTTGGAACCAGTGCTCTAACACTTTTCATATGATGCTGGGTGTCTGATAAGACTTTTGCTAACTTCAATACATCAGTTTCAGATACTAACAGCAATTTAACCCATTACAATTACCTGTTTTTCATATTGTGTATTGTTTTTTATTGTTTAAGCACCTTCATTATTGTTTAGCATTTTTCCAGTGAAGGAGTTTAAGCATGCGTGGGTTAGACATAATGCTAGCCTAGATATAAGATAAGGCCAGGGACTAATAAAAATATTTAGAAAATTGGGCAGACTAGTTGAGCTAAATGGTTCATATTTGCCGACACATTCTATGTTTTTCTACTCACTTTTTATTTTAAGATACTCTTTATTTGGTTTCATATTCAGCAGCCTATGACTTTTTTTTTCTCTTGTAGTTGTTTAGAATGCCAGACTGAGAATAGACTACTGGACTTTGTAATGCAGTAACCAGATTCAGCTGCCTGCATACTTATTGACTAGCCAGTTATTTCACAAATGCCAGCAGTGATGACGCTTGTACTTCCGCTCGTAGCTAAAACATAGTTTCAAAGATTCCTTACAAAGTGCTTGCAGTTATATGTCTTTCAAACTTGTTACCACATTCTTTGTTTATTTAAGTGTATCTTTAATCAAAGTATTACTTCCGGAAGATTCTCTTTAGCTTCTGTTCCTTCTATTGTATCACGTATAGCTTGGAGGAAAGAAATAAGGGGGATATAATAGAAACATTTAAAAACATAAAGGGAATCAACACAGTAAAGGAAGGGAGCATATTTAAAAATAGAAAAAAATACCACAAAAAGAGGACATAGTGTGCAAGTAGAGGAGCAAAGATTCAAAAGTAATATCAGGAAGTATAACTTTAATGTGAGTGTAGTGGATACATGAAATAACGTCTGCCACTTCTGCTGGATGGCACAATGAAGAAGTTGGGAGTATGCATGGTATAGTACCACTTGAAGTATGCATGGTATAGACATAAGGCTGTCCTATATATAAGATAAAGCCAGGGACTTATTCAGAATATTGGACCGACTGGTTCTTATCTGCCGACATTTTCTGTGTTTTCTTATCCTGTCATGTCCTGGCTTTCATAAATAGGTATTTGGGAGCAGGTATATGAGCTTCCACATGTTATGATAGTTAAATAACATATATATTTTTTTATTTTCCCACTGCATTATTCTAATGGCTAAAGGGGTACACTGGGAAATTTAGACTTAATTATCAATACTAAATACAGGACCTTGTGTTTTTCTTTTGGTAGAAGGGTAGGCCATGTTCCCTTGTTCACCCAAGGTGAATAAAGGAGAATACTAACTAAACAATCTACAATTATTTGCATGCCAAGCTAGCGAAAATTTGACACAACGTATTTGTCTGACCTCATGTTTAGGACCCTGTTGTATTTTTACATTTGCTCTTTGACACAGCATTTTATTGCAGTACAGGGTTGTATTTCTGTGCTGCCCTGTATTCAGATTTAACTGCTAAGTAAGTCATAGATTTTACTAGTTTTATTTGAGCAGCTTCTTTTATTTATTCATTAGATTGTATTTGTTTTAAAAGATCTGTTTTCCATTTATAGAATAGCCCACACTTTGAAGTAAGATGGCGGAAAATAAAAAAAAAATCATAGAAACCTTACATGTCGGTATCAACATTCAAAGTGGTACTAACACTTTGTTTTCTTACTTTTGCTTCATTAAAAGAAGAATAAGCTAAAAAGTTGGTGCCACCAGCTTGTTTTAAACCCAGCATGTATCTTTAGCTTCCCTAAGAATATAGTGTGCCAGACACTTACAATAATCAATGACATTTATTTATGACTGATAACGTACACACTATTTTAATTGAGAATATTGTCTGCCTCTCCCCCTACAGCTCTCCCTTATCTGTCTCTCTATTCCCATGTATGTCTCTTCCCTTATAATTCTAATTCTTGTGTCAATGTTTACTGTCAATGATTACTTGTCTAGTTTTTGCCTCAACTCTTTAAACTGAGAACAAGAAAAAATAAAAATAATTTAATTGAAAATATACCCTGCAGTTTTAATAGCAAGGATATATATTGGTATGTTAAATGCTTGAATATTTCTAATATGTTTGTTCTTTTGACTGATTTAACACTAGACTCTAGAACTTAACGTGGGAAGTGCATTCTACCCTCTGCATTTCTGACAGTAATGTTGAAGGTGGAAAGTCTACTTTCTGGTTGTGATCCGGCATTAGTGTAATTCTTAGTTTCTGTAAACTGAATGTACCATTTATCTATTTATCTATTGCGAAACAGTATAAAATCTAGTATTGCTTTTTATTTCAAACATTGTTCAATAATAATAATAAAAATGTTCAATACATCTATATTCATTTTAGGATTTGTTTGGTGTAAGCATGGTTTTGCCATTGTTAAATCACCATTTGAAGTCACTTGGAGCAAGCCCCACTACAGCAGGGATAATAGGTAAGTGGTTTTTCTACCCCTTAGGGACATGACCTTTTGGCCATGTTTTACCCTTGGGAACATGGGCTGTTTTAACATTTGTGCGATATTTGTGTTTATTCTTTATCATTTACTGTACCCGCACAAATTATATATTGTTTTTATCGGCATAAGAAGGACTTTCTTTTGATACCATTATCTTTGTCCTATCCTATAAAATATAAAACTGTTTTTCTAAATTTGACCTGAAAAATCTTTTTCATAATTACAAATGTAACTCCATCTAAATAGTTTCAAAATTTTGTCCTGAGATTAGAAATATGCCATGTATACATGTTTTTCGCAAGTTATGGGCAATAACCATAAGTAGTGTTTTTTGTTTGTTCATTATCTATTTTCTTATACGGTGACCTTTTGACACTAACCCTAATGTAGCTCTAACCCTTATGCTAATTCTAACCCAAATGTAACTCTAACTCTTATGCTAACCCTAGAGTTAAGGCTAATTTAGCCTTTTCTTTTTTGTATTGCCATTTTGATGACTGCCACTAGGGGCAGTCTAGCAACAGAGCAATGTAAGTGATAATTCATCACTTCCGAAGCACTTACCCACAAGAGGGCAGCACCATATTGAAGGAGAATGCTGCATTCTCTCCATCGTAGTGCCCTCAGCAGTGAATTTCATTGTTGCTTGATTCCTCGACATTAAAGCCTTACAGCAACACCACTTGAGCAGTGTTGGCAATCTTTGATCGCTAAAACAGTTCATTCCACCACAGGCTATGTCTGCAACAGAGTTGCCGGCAGGGTGGACCTGGTCTTTCCTGTGTCCTTAAAGGACATCCAATACATTAATATGGAGACCTACACAACATTTATAAGTATAGCTTACAGCTATTTGTACAGTAAATATGTAATAATGAAATCCTAGTAACAGGGCTCATATTATCTTACGATATGTCTTATTTGGAATAAAATCCAGTGCTAACTGTAGTGCTTTTTTAACTCTCGTTTAGGTTCCTGCTATGGCATACTGCAATTGTTTTCTAGCTCGATAGTGGTAAGACGTATACTAAATTTTATACTGACTCCCATTCATATAAATAAATATTCATTTTTGTCCCATGATATGAATTATATGATGTACAGTGATAAACAGAATGGAATATAAAGAAGAAATGACAGCTTTATTTAATAGCGAGCTACAGGGGTTATTTCTAAAATAAATATATGTTGGGATTTTGTGCATTCACCATGGAAACCAGTGAAATGTTCCTGCTCAGGGCCCCACCTTTAGAACTTTGCACCATATTTGATCTTTATTAAATAAATATATAAATAGATGTTGTATGTGTTTGGATGGGCAAGTGATTCAAATTATCATCAGCGTGAAAAGTGTGTGTAATTTTTATTATTATACAAGAAAATAAATGAAACAACGAAGTGTTAAAAAACAAACATAGAATGTTAGTGAGCTGCAAGTAAAAAGGAATAGGGGAAGCATGCAGAGCAGACCATCATTAACACATTGTGATATACATTCTAAATGATGTCTAGGTATCACTTTAGAAGTGTCCTCTACACTGACGCACAATATTCACTTTCAGTCTTAGTCATTCTTACTACTGCTGCTGCCTTATTTGGCATAGCCTACATATGACATCATAAACATTAGGGAATATTGCTCAGAGGTTGCAGGCATTACCAAGCCTCTGGTAGCTTACTAACATATACCCAGATTTGATTACCTGATGTAATACGCTTGCACTAATTTAAATATATTTTTAAGGACAACCTTATTTTTTTGCTGACAGTTGTCCTTTAAGAGTTTTGTTTATAACAGGTTGATTCCATAATCAGTTACAGCATTTGACATACAAGGTTTCATTTTGTGCCCATCTTGGGCTACATAACTAATATGGCATGTTTGTGATATGTGATGTGCCTCCTTTGTACTTGCTCTGATCGATGGTATGATATACCACTTGCTAGTCACATGGAATAATCAGGCCTGAGTCTACGGATATTTTTTTTTCTTCTAAAATATATATTGTTCAGCTGTTCTTCTTGCGTTAAATTTTACAAGGTCTTAGGGGTTGCATTTATGAAGCAGATGAATTTATTATATTTAATATAAAGCAACAGTTATGCCTGAAATCCATACTATTGTGCTTCACTTCTTCTCAACTTTTGAAGATATCTAACTTTTTGTATTTCAGTTCCCTTGAAATATTACACAATGATTGTAAGTCATTAATGCTGCTTTACAGAATTACTTTTTTGTTTGCTTTTTAGGGAAGTTGGAGTGATGTTGCTGGAAGACGATATTCTCTGATTACCTGCATTGTTGTCAGTGCACTGGGGTATGCTCTTCTTGGAGTATCTACTAATATTTATATATATGCCATTGCTAGAATACCTGTAGGTAAGTTGTTTGAATATTTTAATGTATTATTTCAAATCTGCGTCTTTGATTTCTGTTAATCTACCCCAGATTTTATCGTAAATGGGCAGCAAATCCCATTTAAAAAAAAAAATGTGTTTTATTTATTTATACATTTATTAGGAGGGTCATTGACTGAAGTCTTTAAATGGAACCCATCTCCTTCAAGTTGGAAAGATTGTTTAGCAGTCTTTGAAAGAATAGGAATCAGTGTCTTCCTGTTTTGTGGAAAACGACCAGTAGCATAGACCAAGAGATTATTTCTCTTTTTCTTTTTTTTTTTTTCACATTTAATTATTTTTTTATTGTTTTAACAAATATTACATTCATAAAATGATCATAGAAAAGAAAAAAAACATTTCTAGACATCATCATAAAACAATACAAAGGTGCAAACTTTAACACATTATTAGAGTTGAGCAGACACCTGGATGTTCGGGTTTGGCCGAACTTGGGAAAAAAGTCTGGGTTCGGCCTCGAACTTGACCCCGAACCCCATTGAAGTCAATGGGGACCCGAACTTTTGGCCACTGAAATGCCTCTAAAAAAGTCCTGGAAAGGGCTAGAGGGCTGCAAAAGGAAGTAAAATGGGGGTAAGAGTAGGACAAGTGCCCTGCAAACAAATATGGATAGGGAAATAACTTCAAATAACATAAAATACATACAAATTAAAAATACAGCTGAGCCATAAAATAGCACTAGATGGAATCTTTGGTTTTAGTTTTGGAAGAACATAAATCTAAAGCATAGCTGCCAGGAGGATCAACAGAATTATCCATTTGAGAGAGTGTTGGAGTGCAGGGTATTCTCTTTCAGTTTATACTAAGTGACCCATAGGTTGAGGAGGCGGTGACTGTGGCGGTGTAGGTGGAAGCGGCGCTGGAGGAGGAGGTAGGCAGAATTTTTCAAAGTGCGCTGTAAGCACAGTATTGGACTGTTCTATTTGACTCTCAGATATGAAATGCACCGCAAGACGCAAATGTACTATTTACCACCCAAAACTATTAGAATTCTTCAAAATGCGCTATTTGACTCTCAGATGTAATACATGTAATGCTATTGCTGTTCTATAAACCGAAATAGAGTCCCCATTCATACGAATAGGTCAGTTAACCTATTCGTATGAATGGGGACTCTATTTCGGTTTATAGAAAGCCAATAACATTACATGTATTCCATAAACCGAAAGTCTATAAACCGAAAGACACTACACATCACATTATCCATCGACCAGAATTGCATAGTTTAAGTATTTAGTCATTCCATTATGCCGTTTACTCCAGTCTACAGTTACACAAACACATCCCCCAATTTACAAGTCGCTTCGGAACATGAGGGCGTTGGATGAAAAGCACAGGGGTCACATAACAATATTTATTCTCTAAGTACAGACTCATGCACGGTACCATAAATATCAAAAATACACTATCCCAGTGTATCCTTTTCCACTATTTCAATCCACATATTCGGATTGCACATAAATGAGCGTTTTTCTTTTTTTAGGAAACTAAGGACAATATATCTTTTTTTTGTGGGGAATTTATCCCCTCTGCATTGACTGTAATTACTTTTATCTTATCCATAGGATTCCTTACCTTTCCCTCTCCGAGATCCCCCTACTCCTCTGCGACTACAAAACAAAAATACACATAAAACATACAAAAACATATATTTCCCATACCCTGGTACCTCATCGGGAAGCTTTGCTACTCTTTGACGGAGAAGCGCGCTTGTAATAAAGCCCAGTAGTACAATTGGGGGATCAAATCCCTTTTCTCTTATTTATCTTTATATAAACGTAAAACACATATCCCTTCTTCATATTCACATCAACATTTTATTCCACTTTAGTGTTCTTTTGTATAACTTCCTAAACCATAAGTATTCATAGTATTACACAAATCCCTACATGTGGCTGTTTCATTCTCTTTTACACCTTTGTCACCTTATTATCTCCTTGAGGGTCTCAGCTATTTCTATATTTATAAAGATATTTGATTACTTTTGGAACTTCTTATCTGTTACCACATAATTACCTTTACCTATTACCTGGGGATTATAATCCTCTCTGTTGTTCTTATGGCAATCATGGATGTTATATGTGGGCATTCATAAGTCCTTTATGGATATCCCTGATTTTCCTACCTAATATTCTCGTCTGCTGATTAACTTAACCTAAACTTACAAACCCCACAAACGCTTATTTATTTTAACTACCTAATCCCTTTTAATTGTGGTCGAGCCTTTACCTTTTACTTTTTTATTATAACTCCCTTTTTGTGGGTCACTACTATTCCCCCAATCTCTCCACACAAATCTGGTCCCAATTATTCCTATTAATGTACACAGACCCCATTTTCTTATCTAGATCAATGTGTTCTGAACACTATAATTAGCTTTCATAAGACCTTTTCTCTAGTATGCAATACATAAAGTTGTGACCCATAACCATTTGGTGTATTTCGTGAAATCTTATTATCCCATATTAATTATATAAGAGACCCTCTTTTGTATATTTTCATAAACCATAATTATACCTAATATTACACATAACCCAACGTATTGTGACTGTTTCATTCTCCTCTGATTCGAAAAAACAACAACAAAACAAAAAACAAAGCAAAACCCTTTCTTTTCCTTCCACCTCTCCCATTCTCTCCCTCACTTTCTTATCTATTGTGACTTATTGCCAAGAGATTATTTTCATCTATAGCTTGGGCAGTCGAGAAGTAATCCTCTGACCACACAGATTGTATCTGGAAAAGGTTTATCAAACTAGTAACCAAAACTTGAAACTGACAGAAAGAAATATAAATAAGTAGTAATTCATAGCCAGATTACCTAATTTAACCACCTATTCATCCTTTTAAAGGAATGTTTGTTTGTAGGAATATCATTTACTTTAGCATTGAACTCATTCAGTGAAAACTCTGCTTCTATCCCACAGGAATATTTAAGCACTCGCTTTCCATTTCAAAAGCATTTCTCTCAGACTTGGTGCCAGAAAAAGAGCGCCCCGTTGTGATGGGAAGATTTAATGCAGCCTGCAGCATGGGATTTATCTTGGGTCCTGTTGTTGGTGGTTCCCTTACAGAATTACCTGGTGGTTTTTACATCACTTCTTTCCTTTGTTCTGCAATATTTATTATAAATGCAGGTAAGTAGTCTAGCTCTATATCAGCATTCACAATTTGGGTCTTATTGTTAATAATAATAACCCATATCTTGTCACTCAAGCTACCTCAGCCCCTGTGTGCCCTCCTAAATCTGAAACTAACACAAGCACAAAACAGGAAGTAGAAAATTCCTAAACATCTCCCACTCCTGCAACCCATGTTGTAGCCACTGCTATCGTTTTTGGTGGAAATCTTGTGTAAGTAGTGCAGAGGAGATCTGCACTCTTACTGATGCTGCTGCCAATTAGAAGGAATATCTGAGATGACCCCCTATGATTTTTTGCTACATGTGTGTGTGAATCTGTGTGGCTGGGTGTGGGACTACATGTGTGTGTGTGCGTGGCTACGTGTGCAACTTTTTTTGCATTTTTCACTACGTGTGTGTGGAGCTGGGGCTGCATTTGTCACTACGTGTGTGTAGCTGTGGCTACATTTTTGACTACGTGTGTGTGTGGCTGTGTTTTTCACTATGTGTGTGTGTGTGTGTGCGGAGCTGTGTGGCTGCATTTTTCACTACGTCTGTGTGTGGAGCTGTGTGACTGCATGTGCGGCTCTGTGCACGACTCCATGGAGGTGACAAAGGGGTGGCCCGTACAGGTTACTAGTTGGTAGTCATGCTGGGTGGAACAGCAACTTTAAAACTGAATTAATAAACCTGTACAAGTCCAGCTTAAATGCTTCTTTTCAATAGCCTTGTGCTTCTGGGCCATGGAGCTATGAAATATGAAGGGGATATCTTTACTCTGCAGCTTGGCAGTATATAAAAAGTAAAAAACACCTGAATCTATTGGCATCCCGCTGCTGTCAAGAATAATACAAGTGAATCATCACATATATAAATAATATGCCACTGTTTTTTGTTTTGTTTTGTTTTTTAAATTTAATTGTGAATATTTCCCATGATGCAACAATCTTACAGCCAGTCTCACTTTACAACTGTTGCCAAAGCCTGCATGATGATGTCATAGAATACTCCCCTGTTCTCTTACTGGCTCTTGTGTATCATAGTGGGAAGGACTTCCAACATAAAGAGAGGAGATTAACCTGATCAAACAGGATCTTAACTCTGTCCCCTTGTAATGTAATAGTTACATTACCCTCCCATTCAAATCAACTCTATGGTCAGAATTCAGACTTATAGACTGCATTCTGTGGCCCCACTGTAAAGTCACTGGAGGGTGGCACCCAAAACACTATCTTTCATAAAATGGCAGCACCCAGTCACAACTGTTAGTTACATATTTGATTAAATACAATCACATAACAAAAACATATGACATATCTGAAATCAACAATACAAAAAATAAATAAAACCTCTTTAATTTTTTTTTTTTTTTTAAGGGAGTGTCCCTTTAAAGGATCAATGCAAGTGGATCCCATAGGAGCTTTTTATTGTTTCAGAATGTCTTGTTTTGTTTAGTCTTTTGTTTTTTTTCATATTGAGTATGAAACTATACTGCTAATTAGAAATCAGATCATATCAAATATTTCTACAATTCGATTTTCCTGTGTATTTTTACGTTCTGATTCCCTGTAGACTAATTCACGTTTCTTTTCATAAAAAGTTAAATATACTCGAATATTAAACAATGCCCTTTGTAGATTATTAAGAGGACCATGGATCAAGTGTAGCACCTTTCATGCTCATTTTATAATTAAAGTACGAGTTTTATGTATTCTGTTTTTTAAAAATGTTTATTAAATTATTCGTACCCCTTCTAGTTTAAATTGCATTTTTTAAACCTCAAAATAGAGGATTATGTACTAAATATAAATTACAGTTAGTAATCAGTAGCTTATGTTTTTGCAGGTCTAGTTTGGAGTATACCATGGAACGAAGAGAAGCTGAACAGTGATTTATCATCATCTAATTATAAGATAACTGATCTGTATTCACCAAAACCTGATTTCATGCTACATACCCCCCCGGTGGAAAACGGAGTCATTACAAATCACTCTGTAGAGACTGTTTGGAGTCAAGTTGTTTCTGCATTCTGGAAGATTTGTGGGGTGGCTTTTTCGGATATGTGGGACATCTTTTTGGTTCGTTTCCTAAGTGCTCTTGCAGTTATGCTGTACTACAGCAATTTTGCTCTGGCAATGGAAGAACGATTTCTCATGACTCCTAGAATGACTGGCTACTTAATAAGTTATGGCAGCACCCTAGCAGCTCTTGCTGGCTTTTTACTTGGACCCCTTTCAAGGATTTATAAACATAATTCTTTTATTATGTTGTTACATTCAAGCATTCTTACATTTTGTTCGATGCTAATCTATTCATTGGCACCAACGATGCCAATAGTTGTCTTGTCTTCAACATTTTTGGCATTTTCTACCAATATAGGAAGGACTTGTATTGTGGATCTAGAACTTACCCAAGGTGACAAATATGGAAGTGGTGCACTGATTGGCGTTGGACAGTCTGTAACATCAGTGGGCCGTATACTTGTACCCCTTATCTCAGGAATTGCTCAGGAATATAGTCCTAAGGGACCTCCACAGCTTGGTGCAGCTCTAGCATTAGCATCCATATTTATAATGTACAAAAGCAATTTACGATACACTGCAGGTAAATTAAAAAGACAGTGAAAAACCTACATTTGGAAATCCTGAAATTTCACCATTCCTTTCTTCATGCCAGTGAAGAAGCCTTCAGTTCGGTTTTAGACAACATGTTTAAGCATAACAACTATTGGCATTTATGTGCAAATTATGTATTTACCGCTGTGAAAATGAATTGTTCCAGACACAAGTCAGCTTGTTTGGGTTACAGAATTTCGTTCTATGAACTTCTATCGATATAAACTGTCTGTAATTGAATAAATATCACTCATTGTTAACCCAGATTGAATTGCAGATTTCGGAGTTTGAGTTAGGCACACCCACATTAGAGGGAGCAAATATTACATTTGAATTTATGAAGACCGTAATGTTTTGTCAATTTCCTCTGATGTAAACGTTTAAGTTTGTCTTAAAGATCTTACAGCATGTGTGAAATTCTACATGTCTTTAAAAGTAATTCATTTGGAGCCCAAAACAATTGCTTGAGGAAATATGTGATTTCAAGTGTCATCCATAAGTAGACTGGATTTTAAGTGAGTGCAAGGCTGAGAACAACAGGCTGTTTGAAATGGCCAAGCTTGTGATTAAAAGATTATTTGTTTTGAGGAAAGATGCAATTTGTTGCTTTGTTTTCAAATATTCTCCTAGGACAGGGATGTCCCAAGTGTCATCTGATGTAGGCTGCGTACATCTGTAATGCACATTCTTAATGGTGAAGAATAGCTGGTTAACCATAGGAAAAAATGTTTGGGTTATAATGCAGTTCAAAAATAGTTTAAATCAACTGTATTCAAACAAAATAATATATGTGTTAGGTGATTGACTAGTTAAGTCAGTTGGGCGGCACCTCGCTTTCAGTTGTGCCCCACTTGGCCCATGAACCATACATAGAACACACCTTTCAGAGGATATATTCACATTAATTCTGGGGGAGGGTCCTACAAGTGGACCAATCAGTTGGTTTCAATGATCATTGTAACAGGGCTGATGTTCCTGGCGGGATAAGCCAAATGTCAAATGTTTTAGCTAAACTAGAAAAATGGTCAGAGCTGTGGCAACTGACATTTAATGTGGATAAGTGTAAGATAATGCACCTTGGGCATAAAATCTGCCCAAGGGTAGAATCCGACAAATGATGTGCTCGAGCCAGTGACGGATACGGGGGGGGGGGGGGGGGGGTTGGCAACGGGGCAATTGCATGGAGAACACCATGCTGCCTGCCACTAGCCAGCAGGGAAAAAGGGTAAGTGCTGGGGGCATATTAAATGGCATTTTACTGGGCAAATTGGCTGGGGAATATTAAATGGCAAATAATACTGGCATTTTATTGGGCAAATTGGCTGGGGAATATTGAATGACAAATAATACTGGCATATTATTGGGCAAATTGGCTGGGGCATATTAATGGCAAAATAATACTGGCATAATATTGGGCAGATTGGCAGTGGCATATTATACTGGCATATTATTGGGCAAATTGGCTGTGGCTTATTAATGGCAAATAATACTGGCATATTACTGGGAAAATTTCCTGGGGCATATTAATGGCAAATAATACTGGCATATTGGGCAAATTGGCTGGAGACTTAATGGCAAATAATACTGGCATATTGGGCAAATTGGCTGGAGACTTAATGGCAAATAATACTGACATATTGGGCAAATTGGCTGGGGCATATTAAAATGCAAATAATACTGGCATATTATTGGGCAAATTGGCTGTGGCTTATTAATGGCAAATAGTACTGGCATATAATTGGGCAAATTGACTGGGGAATATTAATGGCAAATAATATTGGCAATGTGTATGTGATGGGGGCATGTAAATGGGGTGATGGGGCATGTCCTTGGTGTGCAACGTGGGTAATGGTTCATGTCGTGGGTGTGCATCGTGGGTAGGGGGGATGCCTAAATTTTGTCTACCTAGGGCAGCACAAAAGCAAGATACGCCACTGGGGAGGAGAGAGAGGAGAGAACACTGATGGGGGGAGATAGAGGAGAGAACACTGATGGGGGGGGGAGAGAGGAGAGAACACTGATGGGGGAGAAGAGAGAACAGTGAAGGAAGGAGAAGAGAGAACACAGACTGGGGAGAGGAGCAAAAGAGACAGCTATGGGGAAGAGGAGAGACACATACATGGGTAGAGGAACAAAGAGACAGTCATAGTGAGATAGAAATGGGATGATAGAGGAGAGACAGACGGACATGGGATGGCAGAGGAGAGACGGACAGACATGGGATGGGAGAGGAAAGACAGAGACCTGGGAAATGAGAGGAGAGACAGACAGACATGGGAAAGAAGAGGTTACAAAGACGGACATGGGAAGGAAAAGGAGAGATAGGGACATAGGAAGGAAGAGAGACAGATGGAAACGGGGAGTGGGAGGAGTGCGACAGACATGGAAAGGGAGAGGAGTGTGACAGATGGACATGGGAGAGAGGAAAAGACAGACGAACATGTGCACCTGCCGAGATCAGACTCTGGATCCGCCCCTGGCTCGAGCCATCCATTTATGGTGCATAAAATAGACCTTATCCTGACAGACCCTGAGTGAAAATTCAAGCCCCTTTTTGGCTTTCCAGACAGTTTTACCCAGTAATTGGGCGATTTTTGGGTCGACCTCCAGGATATCACGTCATGGGTTGTGGGCATTAAGCCCACAGTTTATTGCGGGTGAGTCCAAAGGTTTATGGACCCTCAATACCTAAATACCTACAGGTAATAATTTTATTTGCAGGGCACTATGGGCATTGCTCTTCACTGCCCACCCCTCAACCCTTCCCTGGCAAAGGTGATTTTTTTTTTTTTTTTTTTTACAAATGAATCGTCCTCCCCCCTACCTGGGCAAGTTTGCAGTGGGGAGGGATAGGTAGGGAGACATGTATTTTATTTATTAATTAGATGGGGAGCAGGGGATCTGGAGTCATCAGGCACCCCAGACCCCAGTGAAGACAGTTTATTTATGTAGAGTCTTGGGGCATATCGTTATTATTATTGCTTTTTAATTGGGATCTGGAGGAATTTTGTTAGCCTCTGGTAATCTATGTAATGGGGCTACTCCCAGCCACGGTAATGTTAGGGTGGCCAGGGCTATTATCTATTTTTAGGGAGGTTGAGAGCACTTGCCCAGCTCGCAGCCCCATTTGTTATAGCGGGGCTACCTGCCCTGATCCCCATTTGTGTAATGGGGGGGGGGGGGGGGTCCGGGCTACTTGTTTTATAGCTGCTTTAGGTTTCAGAAGCTATCAATGTGTAATCAACCATGATGGTCGTATTGGGATCACAGCGGGGCATATTGTGTAGCTCAAAATTCGGCTGTTTTACATCATTTTTGGTTATAGCAAGCTGGTTACATCTTTACACTGCTGAAGCTTGAATCTCCATTCACTGGTGTCACTGAAAATAATTAAACAATTTCCGGATATTCTAAAAACAGTGGAATACTTAATATGTATGTGCATTAATAAACCTGTCTCTTGTACTGTAAGAAGCATACAATTATATCCACACATGTTAATAGGTACACATTACCTGCCACTCCTTTGGGTGTATATTGAGCTCCACCCCATGTCATGGAAAAAAACAGCTAATGAGTCCATGTGCTTAATGCTAAAAACCATGTAATTTACTACTACTTCCACTAGATGGTGCCAAAACATTTGAAATTGCACATGACATAACATCTCTTAAAAAAAATATTTAAAAAATATATATATATATATATGAAACAAAAGAACAACAGCATGCAAATAGAACATTGTAATTTTGAAAAATATTGTTCTGATACAATTTCAGAAATATTTTAAACAAAATCTGCACATGTGTTGAAAGTAATGGGGAAAAAAATACAATTAGAGTTGATTCACTTATTCTTCACAAACTGCAATAACATATTTGGTTTTTATTACATTGTTTCTGTTATGGCATATTTATAAAGCACCCACTTGTCTTTTTTTACAACACATTCCAGAGTAGATACACAGACAGTAGAATTGACTAGGTATAACTTTGCCTCAGTTCAGTTAATTTGCTTTCTTCTAGACTAAAACTTCTGATAATGCCATTGTCAGTTATGAGATTAGCATGTCTGTGTCCATATAGAATAGTTATTTCTGCCTTCAGAAATTGCCGTTTTTGCACCCCCACCCATTACACTGCCTTTTGAACATGTCTACAAGGTTATCAGTCACATGATACCTTTGGCTATTGAAAGTAGGTTTAAACATCCAACCTCAGGGAACTTAACATGATTTCTTGGCCTTCGGGATAACTAAGCAAGGAACAACATCTTATTTCTTCCATATGTAAACTGCTTATCAGAAAGTTGTCAGTCATGTGACTCACCACATTATCCATGTTCCAGTTTTTATGTTTCTTAAGTCTGGTTCACACACCAGATGCCATTAATTTGTTTTGTGATGCTGGGTGCTTTGTAAGCAGGATGTCTTGGCCAATGTAAGCAAAGTATCAGAAGAAAGAAAATACTTGAGTATCTCCATATTTAGAAACAAGAAATAATAAAGTGAAAATTGCAGGAAATGGAGACTTTCAGTTGCATTGGATAATTTGTATAACCGTTACATTTTCTGAAAGTTTGAAATTCCCCTCTCAATACCCTGTAATCCTCTCTGTATTGAGTAGACCCTTATGTATTCCAAGAGATGGTCTTCCATTAAATGTATATTATTTGGTAGTGCATATCACCAAAAAGTAGTGGGGTACATGACAATAGGACAACTTGATGTGTTTTGTGTCTTCACTGCATTTTGTGTCTCCACAATTCTCAATGTTCATTCTTAAGAACAGGACAGCACTTGGAGTGCCTAGTGTTTTCTAACTTCTACCTCTCTGTACATAGATCTAGCATACAATAATGAAACAACATCATGCAGTAAAAACATATGTTTGAATAGGTTTAGTTAAAATTAATTGTGAATTAGAGATGTCCATCACAGATGGTAAAAAACAAACAAAAATGTCCACCATGCTCAACTTGTATATTTTTGCTGAGGCATTATATTTTAATTGCAATAACTTCTAAGGAAAACTGGATCTTCCCACAGCAGCTCAGTCAAATTGATATATTCCACATCTTAAATGAATCATACTAAATGACTGCTAATCATAGCTTTACTTTTTCAGTAAATTAAGGTACGTGAATGGCAGGTCTTCTATCACCGCCTGACTGATGTTTTTTTAGAAGGCATACTACAGCTGAAAATGTCAATTATTTTCCCATCACTCTGCCATCAAAACTCATTTGCTGCATTTCCATTCTAATATATATCACCACCAATTATTCTTTGCTATTTTATCCCCTGTCTCATTGACAGATATATACAGGGCCGCCATCTGGGGGTAACAGACGATACACCTGTCATGGGTCTGATGGTCCTGGAGTGGTTGGGGCTCCTTTAATGGGTTTTTTTTTTTTAAATGCTTGCAGGCAGAGGTGCTGGCTGGGGATATCTCCCCTCAGTCAGCTGGATGTCTGTACACTGCCCAGGTGTACAGGTATCCTCCCATGCTACCTATGGGGCTCCCAGTGCGTGTTCTGAGGTAGAGTATCAGGTGTTTTGTGACATGCCGGCACTCAGATTTCATACCACTTGAGGAATGTCAGGGCCAGCATAGTACAATGTATGTATGCCTGAACAGCACACAGACATCCAGCTGCCTACCACTAGAAACCAGGGGCCTGTAAAACTGTGGGTGCTGGCTGGGGTAAGTCCTGGGTGTGCATCGTGAGTGCTGGGGCATGTCCTAGGTGTGCAACGTGTGTGATGGGGCATGTCCTGGGTGTGTAATGTGGGTGATGGTGCATGTCCTGGGTGTGCAATGTGAGTGCTGGGGCATGTCCTAGGTGTGCAATGTGAGTGCTGGGACATGTCCTAGGTGTGCAATGTGAGTGCTGGGGCATGTCCTAGGTGTGCAATGTGAGTGATAGGGTAAGTCCTGAGTGTGCAATGTGAGTGCTGGGGCATGTCCTAGGTGTGCAATGTGAGTGCTGGGGTAAGTCCTGAGTGTGCAATGTGAGTGCTGGGGAACGTCCTGTGTGTGTGTAATGTGGGTGCTGGGGCATGTCCTGAGTGTGCAATGTGGGTGATAGGTCATGTCCTGGGTATGCAATGTGAGTGATGGGGCAAGTTACCCCAGGCAGCACCCACAGCTCCTTTGTGCCTAGAGGCCGGTAGCATGGTGTTAGTGTGCTGCCCCTCTGAGGTTGTATATACCTAATTTTAAGACCTGTTAAGGAACAGATGATTGTTAATGTGTCCTGATAACCCACAGAATTCATATAGTGTGTGTTTTATTTTCCCATGACTGTATAATTCGCTGCGGTGAATGATTTTAGGGCGCATTAGATGTGCTGTTTTGTTAGCGTAATTCAGTAAGAACTGCCCCCTAACAATGTGTTATTTTTTTTACCACGTTGTTTCTAGCTCTATCGCCTATTCCTCATTTCCAAAAGTAATTTTGTCTGTGTTTATAATTGTTTCAGAATTGTATGATATATCTATGTTTGTGTAGCCTCGACACGTCTCCTTCGCACCTAATAAGTGTTTAAGAATATGCTAAAGTTTTACTGCATTTAAAAAAAAATGAAGTCAATACAATCTTTCATATACTTACCGTATTTTTTGCCTCATAAGACGCACTTTTTTCCTCCTCAAAAGTGAGGGGAAATGTCTGTGCGTCTTATGGAGCGAATGTATGTGCATACTTACCTCCATGCTGCTCTCCGTTGTGTTCTCTCCGTTGTTTCCTCCGTGCAGTCTAACCTCCTGCACGGAGGAAGGAAGCTCCGGGCGCTTTTTTTCCCCTTCTTAACTTTATTGACGTTGCCCAACTTCAATAAAGTTAAGAAGAAAAAAAAAAGCGACCGGAGCTTCCTTCCTCCGTGCAGGAGGTTAGACTGCACGGAGGAAACAACGGAGAGAACACAACGGAGAGCAGCATGGAGGTAAGTGCTAGGGAAAGGGGGAGGAGGGTGGCACAAACGAGCAAATCCTGGCATAATAAGGGGTCAAAATCCTGGCATTGTGAGGGGGGAAATCCTCGGATAGTGAGGGGCAAAAGCCTGGCATAGTGAGGGGCAAAAGCCTGGCATGGTAAGGGGGAAAATCCTGGCATAGTGAGGGGCAAAAGCCTGGCATAATGAGTGGCTAAAGCCTGGCATAGTGAGGGGCAAAATCCTGGCATAGTGAGGGGCAAAAGCCTGGCATAGTGAGGGGCAAAAGCCTGGCATAGTGAGTGGCTAAAGCCTAACATAGTGAGGGGCAAAATCCTGGCATAGTGGGGGGCATGATCCTGGCATATTGAATGGCTAAATCCTGGCATAGTGAGGGGAAATATCCTGGCATATTGAATGGCTAAATCCTGGCATATTGAGGTTTTTTTTTCTTGTTTTCCTCCTCTAAAAACTGGGTGCGTCTTATGGTCAGGTGCGTCTTATGAGGCGAAAAATACGGTATATAAGTTATGCATTATTTATTTATAATTTACTGAAACACCAGACATTACTTATGTGCAATTTACCAAACAGGTTTAGCATGATCTTTGTTAGCAGTACTCTTATGCATTCTTCACATATACTCTACCAGGGGCGGATCCTGCACAAATAGTGGCCTGGGGGAATTTTTTGGAACACCATAGCATTAACTAAAACAGGAACCAGATATGTGAGTTCTACTCACGCATTGCACATTAATGTGAGTTTCATTGCTGTGAAGCTTGCAGATGCACAGAGATGGGCAAAGTGTCCATACAAGTGAACCAGTGCCTGTGGAAAGGCCTCTATAAACATCAATTAATTGTTAATAACAAACAGAAAAAAACATATTAAAAATATAAGTGAATAACAAAGGAATATATGGAAAAATATTAAACACAGCTGCAATGACTTGTGTGGTACAGTGAAAATTGAAGGAGTGATGCACTAAAGGAATATTAGTGATTGAATAATAAAAAAAATATATGTGTACTTATCACAAGGCTTTAACTCATACAAATCATCCAGTGAAACATGGAAAAAAGAATAACAAACAAATCATGTGTAATATAGTTGACACACAATTGAAAGCAATAGCTATATCCCCCCTGGTATATCACTCACAAATACCAGAGCCCTATAAATCGGCTCTAGGTTTATAGGCTCTGGGGTGCTTTTGGCGTTTTTCTCAGGATTTCCAAGCCACTCTTCACAGATCACAATCAACAATAAATATAAGTACCTCTTCAAGGATAGACACGGACAGGGAATGATAAGGAGAAATGCAACATAGTATAGATGGTAAAAAAAAAGGTTATTTATTGGCCCCCACTACATGCGGCTTACATAAGAACTAAGTTACAAAGCATATAACACAAATACACTTGCGGATCCAGGCGATAGAACAGCGTCCTCTATTCGCTAGAAGGTGAGTTGCAGATGAGTTAAGGTGAGTATTCCATCACACCAAACTATACATTGTGCAGATACAAACCTGGTAAGTTTAATTAGCAATTGAAACTCACCAGTTTTGTCCCTGCAAAATTTGTAGTTAAATTGGTGAGATGGACTGTTCAACTCACCTCATCTCACCTTTTAGCGAATAGCTCCAAATGACTAACTTATTCACTATGGTTTCCTACACTGCTTTTGGTCTAATGCACCTTGTAACGCAAGTTGTAGGATATAACCTTACAGGGCTGTTGTAAAACTTTGAGCCTGCTTAAAATAAACCCCAATGTCTCTTGCATTACATTGTGGATTTAACAGGATTTAACCCCAAACCTGTGCTACTAGAAAATATATTCATATAATCATTAAAAACATTTTCTTGGGACCTATAACCTACAAATTTTTCCCACGTTCTATGCTTGTCATTATTGACACAAACTTAACCAAACTGTGTTTTAGGTATTAGAATGTACCGACAGCTAATTAGTGAGAAATATGCCTAATAATAAGCAGTATTCTATTAACCCCTTAGTGAAAAGAGGTATTTAGTTTCTAAAAGGACAATTACAGTTTTGTTAATCCTTGATTCATTTTAGGACCAAAAAGTTCAATAAAAGTTGTCCGGTTCTGTGGAGTAAACCCATCAGTGGTAATGTATAAAAACTCCCTCACTGCAAAATGTCGGGAGAGGTATAAAAATGAGCTTATTATGTATAACTGCAATTACACCTTTTTTTTAATATAAATTCTGACAGTTTACAGTGTGGGAGAAAGACCTCTACCAGACAGTGTTTGAAAGAGATTCCCCAACATTAATCAGGCACTTTTTAGAGTCTGATTTTTTTTATACATTTGCTGCACCGGCACAATAAGTGTCACCACAACCAAAAAGTAAGTAACACATGGATGCAGCGTAGGCTACTAAAATGTGTTGGGAGTCTGCTTTATGCCCATAGCACCATTAATTGGCAATATCTGCATGTGCACCGCATTTATCCATGACTCCCAATGTGTATCTTTGTAGATACACGTGTGTTTACTCTGGGCTCTATAATTAGGAATCGGTGGCCATTTTAACAGACTTTGTATTCTTTAAGGGGGTGGGGACCATTTTGAACATCTTGAGAGCTGTCAAGCCCTGCTATTTGATGGGGTAAAGGGGATCCTGTGCTGGCTCCCCCAGCTATTATGTGTTCAAAAACACACAACTGAAGTTTCCATTTGGTGTAATATTTGACAAAACAAAATAGGAAGTTATAAAATATTTCACAGCTCTATTATTAAAATCATAATAAACATGAAGTAATATAATCACTCAGAAAAAGCTTTAAAATAAATGTTTAGTAAAAAATAAAATGCGTTTATTAAAATATCTATCTCTTTAGATATTTTGATATACAGGGATGCACATAAAATATATTTTATATACAGACTTTTTAAAATTTTCCACACTTTCCCCATTGGTACATATTCTACATTGCATTATATACCCTTCACGACACCATAGACTTGCAAACAGCTATATTTCATAATGTTAGATTTCTAACAGAACATGTTAAGACACCTTTTGTAGACAATAAAATTAAACATGTTTATAGTGAAATTACATAATTATGCTCAACGTAGATGAATAGTGCTGAGGAAATGAAGCTCTATGGAAAGAAAGGAAAAAAGGAAGATACTGAGGTCACAAAAAGTCCCCAATTGACCCAAGCGCCCCCCCCCCCCAAACAAAATCTAACTAAATTTTGAATATTAAAAAAAATGCATTGGTTGTCAAAATATATCCAAAAACAAAAAGTAAAAAAGTACTACGAGTCTGGACCCACTGTGCAATTCAATTCTTCTTTATTAAAAATTCCTCAGTAAAAACACACTGACATTAGGAAACAAAGTGTCATCAAGCAGCAATTAGCAGTAACCAGCACACCTGACATGTTTAGTCATGCGATTTTGGATTTTTTTAAAGCACCAGTAGACTATATCTGTCTGTTGTTCTGTTGTGGCTTGTCTCTCCACGTGTATCCTTCTTTGTAAATATTTTTTAGTCTGGTACTGTAGAGCTCCAATATAAGATCATGAATCGATGGTATCTGGTCCCTGGTCGTTTGGCGAGAATGTTTCCAGCCAGTACAGAAAGTGTTGGCGTTGTGATACTAACAAAGGGGATCTATTACACATTTGGCATTGCAGCCTTCTACACATTTTTGGAGAATGATCTTCTTCAAAATCAAGGAGATAATTGACACTGAAATCCCGTTCACGCCATCATTTTTTTGATTACATCTGTTTAACCAAATAGGACCAAAAGATACCTAAGAATTTATTATTCACGTATTGATAGCAGCCAAACAGTCTATTGCTAGTAATTCGAATTTTAGGGTGTCTCCTTCATGGGCAATAATAGAAAACAACTTTAGCTAGCATATCAAGATGGAGAGGGGCATTGCTTTCCATAATAAGGTCCGCCCAAAGGTATGGGAAAAATAGGATATCTGGCTGAACAAATTAGGGTAATGGTCAAGGGGAAACCCTGACTTGGCTATAGAAAATAAAAGATAACATTGGTTTAATAAAGGTAGTCCTCTCCTGATCTCTGTCCGGCAAACAATTGTTTTGTGTAATGTTTGTTTATGTTATATATTTTATAGATTAATTTTTATGTTTACATAGCCTATAAAAATATATAGATATAATCTTTCAAAAATTGAATTATTCTTACAAGCTTCCTCGATGGTAGGCAATAATAGGATGATGATAGACACCCAATGTCCATTGACAAAAAATCGCTATGTACGCAATTTTTGAAAATGTATATTTTAAATATTTCTCGATACCAATAAAAATGATATATAATAAAAACATGCATTTATTGTTTAGTCATACATTAAAGAGAAGAACATTTGCTCAGTATTCAAGTTACCCAAAAGTTAAAACCACTTGCTACATGGGATACATCATATAAACTTTTTCTAAAAAATAAACAAATATATTTATTTTGCCGTAAGTGTGCAGGAAATATAGGCATAATTTTGGAGATAATACTGCATAGGTTTTAAGCCCTATATAGAAAACTAACATTTAGGTGTTGAGAGTACTGTGAAAAGGTCTTTTTTAGTCACACCTTAAAAAAATTTGAATAGTTTAATTTTTTTTATATTACACAAAAAAAAAATCAAAAATGGCAATGACATCATAGGATGTTGTTTAGGAATCCCTCTTAGTTAATCATTTTCTATTTTTGTTGCAATGCATTTAGGGAAATGAGAGTTTTTTAATTTTTTATTAGAGCTCAGAAGGAACAGTTTTCTTTCTATGCCTAATGAGTGTGACCCTATGAAGAAGTGGTGATTTTTTTTTTTTTTTTTTCTAATAAAAGCATGATGTTTTAAACATTTCTATTCTCCGAAGCAGCTCCACGTTTTGTTTCACTATTTATGACATTACTACAGTAGTGCAAAGATCCACTGAACATTCAGAGGCCACTCTGTAAATGGAATATAAGGCTTACTCTTATTACCATGAACTATTTGCAACTCATTTTAGGTACTGTAATTACATAATATAAATGAAGTTTCTCTTTGCTTGGTTTATTCTATCATTATTTAATTGATTTTGTGTAGGAAGTTTCATAAAGACTCTAATTATGTAATTTCCCAATACGTCAACTTTTTTTCTGAGAGTGTTTACCATCCATGGTGTATCTTTATTTATATATATATATTAAGGAGTAATTTTCTACTTTCAGTTGGTCTGTATAAACATATTTTAGCAAAAGGTCTACAAAATTGCTGTTTGTAAGTTACTGAGGTAATAGATATTTGTAAACACACATATATTTATTTACATAGAAGAATATAGACGTGTTTAAAATGTAAATATACAGATATGTAAAGACCCATAACTGTATGTATTGTTTATTTGTCATGGCCACAATAATGTATTGCTTTGTACATTATTTTGTCCATTGCACTGGACACATTAATGTTTTACTGTTTATGGTTTTACAATATTCTATTATTGTATACATTTTTTATTAAAAAATATTTATCCAAAAAATAACAAAATAAAAAGTGCAGGTCAATATGGCTTTATGAAATGTCTTGCTAGCAACTGTTAAAGAAACATGAACTCTTACCAAGGTACAGTGAGGGAAAAAAGTATTTGATCCCCTGATCAGTGGGCAAACGTTCAAAATCAGCAAGGGATCAAATAATTTTTCCCTCACTGTAGTGCCATTAAATTGGTTTGTTTTATATATTTAAGAATTATTCATAATTAAGAAGTATTTGTTAGCATGCCACTATTCGTATATGTATAGCTATAAAAACACAATCAATGGCAATATGTAAAATCTCAGTGTTCACTAATCAAAGAGTAAAATGTGCATCACCCCCTCCCTTTTCAGTAGTAACGAGCAAGTACTTTACAAGATATCAAATAGTTCAATATGGCTTTTAATGTGCATGAGAACCCTTTTTCCCCACTTTGTTTTCTACAGTATTTATATACACTCTTCAGACAGGCGTTAGTTGCATCTTGTTATTTATTTTATTTTATTTATAATGCATATATCTGATAAATAACCAGAATTTTGGCTATACTGTAAAATTTTATACAAATGAACATATTTATGTAAAATTTAAGTGCATTACTTCATTAAATAGATAATTGCAGTTAATTGTAAAATGCCTAGTAAATAATTGCAAGCCAAAATTAACATGGAAAAAATAGATGCAATAAACTCACTTTTTTTTCCCACAAGGAACTGAAGCTTTTGAGTTTAAGAGGCCTACACTAATAATATATTCCCCAAAATGCCTCAGGCACAATAAATAAAAGAATACAATTATTTTAAGCCCCTACCTAAAACCCCACCTCTATCTTGCCCAGGTAGGGGTGGGGCAAGGCGATCTAAAATAGCCCATAACCTGAAAAAAAACAAAAAACACACCCTTTAAAGGTGGGCAATGAAGATCACTGCCCAGCCACTTGGTACACAAAGGGTGCCCTCTAAATAAAATATTACCTGTATGCAGATTCCAATGGCAACCAGTGACGCCCTGGATCCTTATCTTCCAGTCCAGGGCAAGCGGCCATACGTAAAAACAAAACAAATAATGACTGCACATTTAAGTCGTGTTTTTTCTTCTTCTGTAAAATTGAAAAAGCAAAAAAATAAAAGATTTTTTTTACCAGTTCATTTTTACCATCTGTCAATGAACACACTGCTTGTGCAGTGATTACCGCTCTGAACAGTGTTTCAATTATGTATTTTTACCTGCTTTGATATTACTGCACCCGTTAACCTCACCCGTTGCCTAGTGGCGGGCATTAAATGCAAAAATGCCAATTATATCCCATTAACTGCAATTTTTAACTAATGGATGGATTGCATCTACACCAATGTATCCTTTAGACTATAAGACTGCAGGCAGAACCTTCAAATCCTACTGTTCTAATTTGGTTTTGCCTGTCAGATTAATATAGATGGCAGATTGTCTATGAATTCAACAGAAAGAGTGGGACTTATTCAGCCCCACTCGTTCTCTGTAGGTTTAAAGGTTTAGCTGTACAGCAAAGTTCTAAAGGAAGCAATAACTTGGCAAACCAATACAATATCTTTGCTGGCTGACATACTTTAAAACTTTGATCCAGGACTAGTTTTTATAAAGAATCCCCAAGGACATCTGATCATAGAACTTTATGTAAAAAAAATCATATATTTTTCTTATCCTACAAAACTTTTTGCATTTAATAAATACATTTTTAAAAATATTACTAATTCCCAACGAAAAAAAAAAATTAATATTTGGGTGGCCTTGGGTATTTTTTTTTCTGACTTTCAGGACCAGAGTTACGTCTTATTCGAGGTGGAGGGATTGGTCTCACATCTTTGCTATCCGGACCCTGGTCCTCCATCACAGTTCCAAACCTTGTCTTTGGTAACAGAGGCTGTCGAAAAGATCTGGACCTATGAGATTTGTTTGCCGCGCTTGATTCTTTAGAATTTCCATCATACGCTCTTTCATCTCTCCACTCAAAATGGCTGTCAGGCTTCCTCATCTGTCTCTGTTCTAGGAGGACACTCGCTGCACTGGGATGGAAGGTTAACTCTGTTGCAGAGTCACTTTGGTCAGAATCTCCGTCTCCAACTGTAAAGTGAGCAAACATAAAGACACAATATTTAAGTGCTAGAATTTCCATACAACATTTAAACAAGCATACTGCTTTAAAGGCATGGCTTTGTGTCACCCTGGCTCTCTTTATTCTATCATGTTTCAATAAAAGCAGGTTTAGCCTGTTTTATCATTGTGAGCTGGTTTCTATTACTTGAGAAAGTGTGTCACAGTATTTATAGTCCAAAAGGTAATATGGAGATAACAGCAGCTAAGAATTTATTGCACATAGTATAATGTGGATTATAATGCATGATGTCTATAAAGTATTGAAGTTTTAGAGCCTTGTATGGTCAGTGCTGAGCAAGGTCAGCATTATACTACATAAACTGTGAATGAGGTTTAGTTTACCTCAGATTATTTATTGCAAATTCTGTTTGAAGAGTTTATGGCTCTACTGTTAATTTGACATTCTGCAATAGTGAAATAGTTGAGCTGCAGGTGAAAAATACATCATTTCTCTGACCTGCCCAAAAGTTGAATGGACATGTAACCCTTTGACTTGCATGAAAAGTTAAGAAAAGTAGACAAAAGAGGAGGAAGGAAACTGGTAAAGGGGAATTTCTATGAGATGAAATGAATAAACCTGGTAAATCATGACAATGAGCAGTTAAAGCATAAGCTTGGTATCTCATGCCAATGAGCAGTAAAAGCTTAATCTAGGTATTTCATGCCGATGAGCAGTAAAAGCATCAACTTGGTATAGCATGCAAATGAGAAGTGAAATAATAAACTTGGTATATTATGCCAGTGGTCAATAAATACATACAATTGGTTTGTAATTACCCCAGCTCCCCAATTCTTTGTTTTTCTCCATGAGTTATAGCGGTATAACTAGAACTGCTAATGCTCCTCCAGATTAGTCTAGTGGTCTAGTGGAGGAACCAGGGAATGTCTGTGTGCTGAAGAAAAGGAACTGGAGGAACAGCAGGTGGCAGCTTTGTCAATCCTTGACAAAATACCAAGTTTTGGCACGAAACACGATGGCGTACAGATTCACTGGGTGGGTTAGCACTTTTGCATATACAGCTGTTTACTGTATCAGATTAAACCATCTTTTTCAGCCCCACACTTTTCCTGGAGTCTGTTATTTATTCTCAGACCTCAGCTGCCACCTACTGTTCCTCCAGTTCCTTTTCTTCAAAGTTAAAATGGGTAATGGTGAAAGTGAGAAACAATAAAAATGATGATACTTATCCTAAATAGCAGACAAACTCATAGAAAGGATATATGCAAAAGAAAAAAAACCAAAAGAAAAACAATGGTGTAGTATAAAAGACAGTAACGGATGTATCTGTAGCCGTGACCCCCAATGGTATTAGACTCACGTGGTCTAGAGCCTCAGGACCGGCTCTAGGTATAATCCGCAGAAGGACTAAAAGTCCTATAATCCACAGCGGCAAAAAATCACTCTCCCATAAGCAGTAGAATCTTTAGTCCTTATGGGAGAGTGATTTTTTGCCGCTGTGGATTATAGGACTTTTAGTCCTTCTGCGGATTATACCTAGAGCCGGTCCTGAGGCTCTAGACCACGTGAGTCTAATACCATTGGGGGTCACGGCTACAGATACATCCGTTACTGTCTTTTATACTACACCATTGTTTTTCTTTTGTTTTTTTTCTTTTGCATATATCCTTTCTATGAGTTTGTCTGCTATTTAGGACAAGTATCATCATTTTTATTGTTTCTCACTTTCACCATTACCCATTTTAACTTTGCGCAACACTTCACCACTTTACTATTGTATATACTGTGTTGTTTTTTGGGAAGTCACACTAGTGTTTGCTGCATTTATCCACATTTTTTATTGTTAAGCGTCTATCACATTTTTTTCACTATTGTATATCCTTTTCTTCAACATTGCAGCCCGACGGAATAGCTGGGCAGGTGAACCAGTTAATTTGGAGGAGTGGGAAGTTACCATCTTTTAGCCTACTGATGTTAATTCGTTACTTTGATGTCTGTGTGCTGCTTGGTGCTCAGTGAGGTGCCTGACCCTTCTATGATGGAACACCTGAGGTCACGTGACATAACTGGAAGTTATGTATTGTTATGTAATCCACCAGCTGCCTGCAAGGAGCATTCAAGTCCCCTGCAGCTCTGTGTGGGACCAGGATCTTAGTCTTATGGTGATACCTCTAAATAAAATAAAAACCTCAAATATAAAACGAGGGGTCTTTTTCAGAGCGTTTGCTGGAAAAAAAACTTTAAGCCTAGGGCAGCCTCACCATCGCGCCCCTCTAGTTACTCTACTGGGTCTATTTGACTGACCTGTGAAAGATGTCCTTTTTATTCCAGCTGGTCCGTCTGAGAGTTTGGTATGTCCAGGAAGTGACAAATATCGTGCTTGGTAAGTTGAAGCCTGAGTCAAAACAATATGAGTAAATAAAACTATTAAAAAAAAGAACATAAGGTTAGGAATCTGTAATACAATTAGAGTAACACTTAATAGTGGTCCTTTTAACTTTTCGAAAATCTGACATCTATTTTATTAAAACGAATTTACAATAATATAGATTGTATGTAAAGCTGAATAATGGTATTGTCTCTTTAAATAAGGAGATTGTTTTCATTTTAAAATGCAATATAGAATGAATTAATATTACTTGTTTATATTTTGGTATTTTTAAATTATTGGTGACAGGAGAAAGTCAATCATATATTTTGATTTCATAATCTTAGGATTTAAATCAAAATAATATAAAATCATATTGGAATATTCCAAACTGTAGGCATGTCAGTATGTGCAGATCTGTGCATCTGAAATTACACTTTTTCTAATAAAAATGGACCTGTTTTCCGCAAACTCCTAAATAAAACAATACGACTCACATAAAGGATTGTAATAGAATATTTTACATGACAAAATGATAAATAGCACTGATACTGCTACAAGTATTACAACCAATACAATTAATTGGGATAGAGTACCGGTCTATTCCTTGTTACTCGGGTGCTGTTTTTCATCATGCTTTCTCTCATGCTATGTCGACGACGAATAAGTATTTCCTTGGCTTGTTTTTCATTCGTTCCTCCTGTTAGATTGTGCCTATTGTAGGAGAGTGTCTATGAAAAAATATTTTGCGATTAAAATATTGCTTAAGTTAGTCATTGGTCTTGAAATAATGTAAATTAAAGCATACGTGTATTAGACCCTAGCTACCACAATGAACTCCCTCCCCTGCTCCCTTATTAAAGTGTATCAGATCCCTTAAATGGACTTTCTAGTGCCCAAATGTTAATTCATATTTATGTGCTTTCAAAGTACTTTAAAATGCATGTTCTTCATTTTGCATTGCTTAAAATCTAAAATACGTACAGCTAGATGAAACCATATTAAAAATGGGAATTATTAAGAATGACTACATGAAATCACTCTGGAAAGAAGCCTGTGCCCTGTACAAGCAGTAATCTTCATCTTGTTCCAAAGTGAGTTTGAAGACTAGACTGACCCTTTTATGTAACTTTAAAATTAAACCTAAAAATATTTGGTTTTTAATGTATGCTTAAATTATTGATATTGAAATTAAATTATAAATGATTAACTAGAGAGAATGGGTATCTAAAGAGAAAATCATCTGAACGTAAGTCTTAGAATTTGATGACCAATAAGGATATTAATCTAGCACAGTTATAACGTTGCCACTGCTGATGCTTAGGAACAACATGTCCCATGATGCTCAGTTAGACTTATCAGGGACAGAACATCATGGGAAGTCCCAAACATTAGTCATCATTGATCTAGTATGCTCTTATTTTAAAAGCTAAAATGTTATTTGGTCCCTGGTCCTATCATATATTCATGAAATCTGTGCGCCTCTCCCATGCATCCTAAAGTAATCCTAAAGCATCCTAAGTAATAGAAAAGACCTTTAAACACTCTTACCCGTTGTCGAATTTTGTAGAGGTTCTTTGATAACACATCCCGCATTTCATTCACCTGATTGGGTAATAGTGGTTTTACTTTTTGCTTTTCAAACATCCTGAAATAAGATAATAATAAGAGTGTCAATTCCAATTAAATATTGTTTTTTTGTATACATTTTGGCTCTGTATTCATTTATTTTGTATTATGTATTTTGTATTATTATTTGTTATATTTAAAAAAGAGTATATATAATTTCTAATTCAAAATAAAGAATTTACAATTTATAAACAATTGTGATTTTTTTTTTTTTTAAAGTAAACTTGTTAGTATATCATTGTTTCTCATTTTTTTTATTTTTTTTATTTTAATGTGTTGTGTTGCAAAGATGCAAGGGCCAAGATCAAAATCAATCACAAAAACAGGGCCAGCATCAATATCTTTAGGGAAATTGCTGCATGTCCACATCTCTGGGTTTGGGCATGCCCCCATGATGCAGGATATTTTAATTTTCAGGCAGACACCCAACATGTCTTTAAAGACTCTGATTGAGTCTCTGGTTTTGTGTCCCTGCTCAGATCCAGGAACACAAAATTTCATTTATTTATTTTATGGGTTCTTTTTGGACAAACCACCCCCTCTGATTTTAAGGGTCTATTGAACCAAAATACATAAACGACACATTGGCAGAGGAGACAACAAAATAAAAATTTCATGCTCGAAGAAACACTAGCACAAAATGAAGATTTTTTTTTATGCTACTCCGATTTTACTATAAAACTAAATATAAAACAAAATAATCTTTCCTTTTTAAAGGATAAAGCCATCTAGAATTGATAAAAATGGGGCTTTAAATGTTTATATTATAATGGAACAGAGCATGAGCTGACCTGTTTTTGTGCATCACGGCACATCTTGGGTGCCATGATGTAGAAGAAGATTGGAGAGCTTAGGCAGTCACCAAATTACCTGTTTATCTAAAATACCCAGCACCTATTCTGGGTTCTGGGTATTTTTAGAATGCCCATTCTCTCCTGTTGAACCTCAAAAACACCAGCCCATTACTGTCTTGTTATTGTCATGTTATACGGATAAGAACGATGTAATGAAGGGAGTGGAAGTAATCTTTGGAAAAAATGTATATAAGATTGTTCTTTAAATGTTCTTCATACTTTCCTTAACAATGAATAGATAGTATGCTTTTAGATCCGTTTTGTTAGTATGTCTGTATGTATAGTATGTATTTTTTGATACTTTCATTAAAAAAAAAAAAAAAAAATACCCAGAACCCCAAGCAAACTCGGAACTACACTTATTAGAAAAATGATAAATTGATTTTAGGATATCTTATGAATTTGTGCTCTCTTCAGAAACATTGCGCACACTAGACGGATATGTTAATCGCAGTTTACAAATTTGTGCTATAGACATTTGACTACAATATAAAATAGTTTAAAAAAATCCAAAGTATAATTTTTTAAAATTTGTTCTATGGAGACTTTACTTACACCAATGAAGACAGTGACGGATCTCTGCTAATACCAGTTTCTGCCATTTCAATAGCTTGTTTGATTTCCAGTTTTTTATACAGGGAAACAATGCTTGATGTTTGTTCATGCTCCCGGATCAAAAGTGTTTTCAAATACTTTTCATCAAATCGCTTAAATCTATATGTGAAAATAAATGAAATAAACTGGACTTAAACATTTAAAAGAGTATTAAAAATTTAATTTTCCAGAGATGGCGTTCCCTTAAATGATGCTGAGGTGTCAGTGTCAATTACCTGATGCGTTTTGTCTATTTAACACAGACTTCGTCATAGAGCTGAGCACGCGCATACTGCTGCTACATTATTGGTAAAGTCTCTTGATTATAATGTCCTATATAATTTAAATTATTTGTAGGTCTTACTTGTCTTTGCAGTAGTTGTGTCCCCAGTGCCCACAAACATCTTCAATGCCAGCCTTCACATGGTCCAAAAACTGTGGGTGAAATTAAACCTTGGCTTTGAAACAGTTCAGTAAATATAGTGATCATATTTTTCTAATGGATTTTACATGCTCAAATTATTACACTAAATTAAGACAAGGTTTACAATACAACACAATGGGGTAGATGCAATGGCCTCCCTATAACAAAAAATTGTGTTAGCAATGCCGCCTCTAATGCCATTCATGTGTGTGTGGTAATATCATTACTGCACCGGTTAAATAAATTACCACACCCGCTATAATCCTCCAAACTTTCTACAGAGGCTTGCCGAACCATTTAACAAAAATTGGCAGTGTAATTACCACAAAATGATTAAATGACAGCCAGTTAAAATTAATAGGGAAAAAAATCTCATTGTTACACACAAAAAAAACTTAAATAGTATTTCAAAAGTCAGTAGGAGTAGTCTGATTGGCTCCCTGTCCCAGCCCAGCGGAATTTTAGTAGCCAACAGTAGGCTCATTGTGAAAACCAGCCAATAGTAAGTCTGGGATAGGGAGGCCTCTGATTGGTTTATAATGTCAGTTAATCAGACGTCTCCTACTCTCTTTTGAAATACCAGCCCAAAAGGGCTGGTAATTCAACCTGAGGCTGCTCTCCACAGGAAAGCAGACATAAAAGAGATAGGAGTGTGCAGTTTTTTTTCTGCCGGCACAGATTTTTTAGAGATAGGAATAAAAATTGAGCATAAATGGAGAAATAGAGAATAACAGCGTTTTTTGCTAGCTGCGTTATTCCCTACATTATTCAGTTCATTTATGCGCTGGATACTTGCGGTCCCCGTTGCAGTTGAAAAGCAAGCTATTATTCCAGATGGAAATAGTCCAAAAGTCCTGTGTGTGGTATTTAGCAAGGCCCATTGCATCTACCCATAAGTTAACATTAAGTTAATAAAAATCCATGGAATAATAAAAATAATAATTTGTTTATAATAGCTTTAATACCCTATTATGAATTTCTTCACTGATAATCTGCTGCTTCTTTGTTGCTTTTTTTACATTCAAAAACTCCACCAATGGACGGATGCTAATTCCCTAAAAGAGAAGAAAAAAAATATGAATTTGACACATTGTAAATTGTGTTATAAAAGACAGAAGAAACCATACTCAAGAAACCATACTTTTGATCCTGAAAGGGGCATTCTATTTTATTCCCCTCTTCTGTCACTAGAGTATTCTCCAGACTCATTACACACACATGCACACATATATATATATATATATATATATATATATAACTTGCACCCTGATACATTGAACATCTTCCAAAATGTATATATATAAGCTGTGAAGTTTGGGATCTGCATGTAATTAATTATATAGGATAATAAATAATCAAGAGGGAAAATAACATGAGTGACAAGCAAAAAGGGCCATGAGATATGGGTAGAGTCTTGTTATGCCATGTTCCTTTCTGCTTATGTGCCACATACAACTCACTCATCTGAAGCTGGAACACTGTTAGGGACAGGGTCCTACAGACACAGGACCCAGTGCGCCCATTGATGTTGAACTGAAAACCCTGCAGACCTCCTGAAGGAGGCATGAGATGTAAGCTTGATAGTATAGTGGCATGTCTTCAGGCTGGAACTGATAAACAGCAGAACGAATACAGACAGAGCAGAAACAGAATACAGAAACTAAATACAGAGTGCAGGGCTATAGGATAGGCTAAAGGAGAAAAGGCATAAATGAAAAGATTAAAAGCATAAAATAATACTACAAAACCAAAGAGACACACAAAGGCATATATACAACACAGGACAACAAACAAATGACAGGGCTAATAGGTAAGGAACACAAGGGACGGAATGAAAAACCAAGATCCTCAGACGTGTCATAAGAAGAACCAAGTTGGGACATGGGCATAGGAAAGAGGAGCCTTCATCATCAGGTACTTCCAGGAAAGAGGGCAAGAGAACATAAACATGCAAACTTAAATACAGGGACTAAACTAATACTCAGAGATGGTAAACGGTGAGGGTTTAGTTCACCTCATGGCCATAAGATGGTAAGCTTACCAACCAGCATAAAGGTACCTCACATAGGCAAGTCCCTAACACTAAAACTAATATTAAACTAATAATTGAATGTACTTACTGACACTAAACAGACAAAGAAACACCAAGACATACCTGTAAGAAGGACTGCATATACTGGAGGATGGAAACAAACTAAACAGGTGTTTCAGCATTTAAATAGAGGAACTGAGCAACAGAGGAGACAATGAAAACCTGGAGTGGAACAGAACAGAAAAACAACAGGGGGACCAGAAATAATAGGATAGAACTCTAACAGGGCTCTAGGGCAGGACTGAACTCTAACGGGCTAAACTCTAACAGGCTGAACTCTAAAGGGGCTTAGCTCTAACAGGGCTGAACTATAACAGGGTGCTGAGACAGGACAAAAATACATATTATACAGGGATACCAGGAGCAAGGCAAGGTGCCACTCTATGGCAGAGGTAAGTACGAATTCAGTGTGCATTCAGTCAACTGGAGAGGGCGCTCGTCCCGCTCATCTGTTTGGGACCCGAATTGTGAGGGGGGTATATTTCTGCCAGCTAAGTTAATGTGCTAGCTAGTAAAGCTAGCCTCTTCTGATCCCATTTAAAAATGAGATCTCTCTCTCCATCGGAGACCAGGTTGCTTGTCTCCGATGGAAGCATGGCAGTTGCCAGTCAAAAGATAAACTGGCATACACTGTAAAATGCCAGTTTATCTTCATATTCTAGGAGCATAAGTGAAAAAACGTTTTTTTTGGCTTGCTTGTAGTGCCCATGAAATAAGTTTTCCAAGTAATTTTATTATTTGTAGCACTGTAGCATCTGCTGTTTTTTATTCAACCATTTTCATATGAAAATTTTTTCTGCTGTTTTTCATATAAAGAAAAAGCACACAATACTTTCTTTAGTAAACTCATTATATCACCTGACGTCAGTGTATGCAATAGCGATTAGTAAATTCAACATTCTATAGTTTAAGTTTTAAACAACAGAGCTTTGATTGTTCACCTTGGAAAAAAAGGATATATATGTAAATTTATATGTAACTTATAAACCAATAAGCATGAAAGTGATAAAACAAATAAATACCGTTCACTCACATTCAAAGTATTCATATGCTGCTTAGTAGGGCAACATTAAATATCAGTTTGGCATTCTGTAAGTGAGTTTACAGTGATCTGAATTATTATGAGACATGGGGGCAGATTTAATGTGAAAATAACAAACTGCAGTACATTAAAAGGCAATATTGATTCAATGCACTTGTAATAATCGAATGCAAAGAAAATGTTTTGCCCTTTAACACCTCAATGAAAATGGCTGCTTATCACAGCACAATAACACCTTCAGTGCTGCAGGGCGCACACCTACAGGACTAAAAGGGTTAAACCTAAAGTCAGATATATTGTGGGTCGCCTAGTGCAGCAGTGCTCCCTTTCTACTCACACCTCCTCCTTTAATAATTGTGGGGAAAGGGGTGGGCCCCTGTGTCCCCTACAATAGCCTGGGCTAAGGAGCTGGGTTTTGAAGTCCTATTCTGTATTTGAAATTCTGTACCCTGATGGGCTGAAAATTCAATCTGTGTCCATCCTCAACAAAGGATAGATACTTGTAGTTGGTGTGCAGGGTTTTCTTTTTGCCGTTGGGATTTTTTTTCCATGGGCCAAAGATAAGGATTGCAGGGTAACATGCGTCATCAAGAGACTTTTAAACAGGCATTTATTTTCCACAGGGTGCAGTGTTTGAGTGACAGGAGGGTAGACAATGCCATGTGATAATGCTTTAGCATAATAGTTTTTTTTTATAACATAGCACACTGAGAGAAATTTTAATGTTTTACTATATGAAAATGCTATTTTCCTGTTTCACTTTTCATTGCAATAATAAGACTTGTATTTTAAAGAAATCAAAAAAATAATACAACTTGAATTCATAGCTGAATTCTTAGTGAGTTTTTTGTTTTTCCATTGAAAGTACAGTTGTAAAGCAAATCATCGTCATTTGTTAGAAAATGAAAAGGTATATAATAAATCAAGCAACTGTAGCCCAGGCTGCTCCTCTGAGTCTGCCTCATAACTGCGACTTATTGGCGGGAATGAAAGTGACTTGACATAAGGGAATTGCTGCCTAAACAGACTTTATAGTGCAGCGCTCCAAAGGAGATTATTGATTTTGGACTGTATTAGGAGCTGGACGTGAAAGCTGCGTAGTGGAGGATACACTCAGCACTGTTGTTATCTCAAGTCTTATTACATTTCCAAAGTCTTCTTGTCCCAGTGGTGAAAGGCTTGATGTTTATATTGGTCACTAACTTGGTGGAGGCACCGTCATATCTACATGTTCCAACCACCGTACACCTAACTCGTGGTCATTAATCCTGGCAAAGCAGTTCATCATTTCCTTAAACTATTGTTCATTCCAAAGCAAAATAGGCTACGAAACTAAGCTCAATTTAATTTGAAGCATTATAAAGCCATTACAATAAATATATTTTTTAGTGTATTTTGATTGGATATCTTTAGTTATAGTGAATCCTGTGCCATGGGTACAATGAAGACCAGAGCAAGAGCAATCATATACAGCAGACATCTTAGTAATTTGCATATCAGAAGGAACCTGGAAGACCTACCAACTAATCAGATGGCCAATTCTCTGTACATGGAGTGGGAATGAAACACACTGTTGCATATGAGTATCCTATGAATTTGTAAGAGATAATCATTTGAAAAACAATGAACTGAGAGGATTCCTGCAATTCACTCAGTCCTCAGAAAATGTAGAAAACTGGCAGCAATGTCAGTTTATGCCTATTCAACAAGCATCCAAGTCACCCAGAAACATTGTTACGTTTGTAGTTAGAGATGTTGCACTTACTTGAATAAAAACAGTGAAGAAGATAACCACAATAACAGAAGTGATGAAAAGATTCTTCCTTGGAAAAACCGAATCAGGAAGCAGAAATACAAGTGAAAAACATATTGCTCCTCGAAGTCCTCCATAAGCAATTATGAACTGATCTTTTGTAGTCAAGGGTATTGTACGAAACCAGTTAATTATGTAGGTTAGGGTAAATACACCTAGAAAGAAAACCCATTTTATAACAGCACAATTTTGTAAAATTAATTTAATGTTACAGCAAGTTTAAGTTTTCGTAAACTGTCTTATGGGTCTAACATTCGACTTTGGAGGTCGACTTTCATTTTTAGACTAAGTCAAATTCAGCATCCGAGTTTGACTTAGCTTAAAAAAAAACTTTGATCATTTTGTCTACCATTACTTTCAATGAGGAAGATTCAAGCATGGTGTTTTTTTTTCTAAGTCAAATTCAGGTTCCGGATGTGACTTAGTCTCAAAATGAAAGTCGACCTCAAAAATCGAATTTTAGTGAATACACCCATTAGACATTTTTGTTAAATTAATTCACCAAAAGACACTAAAAAGCTAAAAAAAATGTACATATTTTTAAGATATTACAGTGTACATTCAATATACTGCAAAATACATTTGACATACATGTTTACATCAGTGATGTGTGCTATAGCAGTGGTCTAGTTTTTTGTGGCTTTGTTTAGAGAAGTAGCCTAAAGTTTATAGTAAAACATTTTCACAAATTCAGAATGTTCCTTAAGTAGAAATACACATTTCATAATTTGCAGATCTCATCTTTTTACAGCATATGTTCATCGTAACTAAAATACAAAGCATGCCCCATCACTCATGGTGTTAAAAAAGGTGAAAATATAATTATTAATATAATCATGATATCTATTACTACAGAGTACAGCAAAATTTGGCAGTGCAAGGCTTGCCAAGGTTAGAGTAGTTTTAATTCACAATGACATGTATTTTACTACAGGCCATACTAGTTTGACGACTATCTGAATAAGTGAAACTTACCCATTGCACGCCACACTAGACAGAAGAACAATGTAAAACAGACAAAAGCCCAGTTCCACTCATGATTTTTCCCAACTGTGGAAACACCCATGAATATGAAGATCAAGGTCTCGCTGACGCTGCTAAGCATCTTCATGAAATACTTGATTGTAGTAAAGGATTTCTGGGATACATTTGCTTCTACATACTTATTCATTGACATGGCACATGTTGTTATGCTAAAAAAAAAGTAATACAAAAATTGTTAATACACAATATTAATATACACAATATATTAACACAAAATTTGTGAATAAATCAATTTATTGTAATAAGACAGCAAAATACAAGCAAATAGCTTATGTTATTTCACACTTGATTTGGATACACAGCCCACCAGTATTATAAGGGACAGTACAACTGTCAGCATAAATAAAGTAAGATTTCTACCATTTTTCCAGCATTTTTAGTCTTATTGTCTTTGCACTGATACATTTCTGATGCCTGTCAGGATCTCTGGTCTCTCATTTTCTGCTGGGGGCTCAACATCTGGTGGACAGTGGATGTTGTGGTGAAAATTGTGCGTTCCTATTATTTGTTATTCCACTGCAATTTGGAACCAGCTCTTGCATATACTGCATTGTGAGGTTTCCCAAACAACTGAACACAACTATGGGAATGTTTCACTTCATCTCACAACCCAGGGATGGAGCTAATGGCGGCATAGGCAGACAATTCAGTGTGAGTTATGACCAAGGCCTCTTTGGGTTCAGGTCTGTATTGTACTACTCTCTCTTTGTATTAATGCATGCTGTGAATGCTGTCAATGACAGAGTGTGTTAGATGTGACAGCATGCATCAACCTAGGGAGTGTCTACAAGCATTTAGGTGTAACATTACACTAACCCATATATATTAAAGCATCCTTACCAGTTGTCCAGTACCTGAGCATACATTTCTGTTAAGGTAATTTACTTAATATTTATCCTGTACAAAATGTAGCTACTAAATTGTGCCCATTCTTTCCTAGACTGGGTAAGTAAGTTAACAATGTTAAGGTTGCAATATGGCTATAAATTGAGCGCCACTTGAATTTGTCCTTTCTTAAATTACCAGCTAATTTCACTTCAAGTTGTTTTGTGTTATGGAATTACCTCAATATAAAACTATAGTTACAATTCAATTTCTGAAATGTGGAAAATAAGGACCATGATTTGTTATTATCGGAATAAGGTTATGATCCTGTATTCAGGGTGCCCTATATTCGGTAATCGGTTCTGCATAATATTTATTTCATTACCAGAGACCAGACATAATTATTGTTCACTGAGAAAATGCTCAGAGTAGGATGCCAAAAATCATCAAGATTTTAGAGAATAATTGTATTTGTTAATATAACAGTACGATAAGAATACGTATTTTAATAATCTGCTGCCTAATTTTGTATTCTAGCAACTAGGCATATATTAAATTGGCACTGAATAGCTAATTAAAAGGAAAGCTATACATAGGTGGAAAAGTCAATGGTGGTCATGTAGTAAGTTGATGGTGCACTAATGGTGGTGATAACAATGTGTGAGCCAATGTATAATGCTAACTCCCAAAAAACTCTTGAGTTAGAGCTATGTGCACTGGATCCACACTTCCAGGTTGAACCAGTGCAGCATATGTATAAAAAAAGGTGCAAAAGACCTCTGCAATTCTGCAAAATGGCTTGATGTATAAAAAAGGTGCAGGGTTTTTTGTATCCTGTCTTGAAACTTTACTCTGTGCCACCTTTACACCAGGGACCATACAAGGACCACAGTATCTGTGGCAAGGTTTGTGAAGGTCTAAGGAACATAATTAAATTGACCACCACAAACTCCAGTAATTGTCCATGAGCAATGTTGATACCTGTCCCTGTACATAACCGCTACCAATTATCTTTTAGATGGAATAACAGATTTTACTTTTGTAATGTGGGTATTTTTCCGGTAAGTAATTAGCTTAGGATCATAATAATGTTAATTTGCTCTCTAATAATGCTATCTAGTATGATCCAGCAACATCAAAGAAAAAACATAACATTTCATTGCTAATGACATTTACAATCAATAGAAGCAGCTACCAAAGCGATTATCAAATCCAGTGACTCACAATATGTTGCACATCTATACAAAACAGTATCAGTAAACTCCTAATAGATATGTCATACTGAGTTATAGGACAGTAACCAAAGAGATATCTTTTAACTATATAATTACATTTTAAAAATTTAAATTAAAAGAGTTGTGCCTGTTCGATTGTGATTAGACAATAATTAAAGACAGACTGGTATTATTTTATATGTACAATAAGATCGATTACTGTGTAATACTGAAGCAAATATATTGCAAATGCTTTTTCAGTTTTACAGACAGCAATAAAAGCTCAATTCTTCTGGGAGACTTAAACCACACATTCAAACTGAATCCAGTCCTTCGTGGTATACATTTTAAATGAAAGCCATTATGTTGAATTTCATATATCATGTTTAACATATATAAAGTAAATATATATAGTAAATCTCTCTAATACAAATCTAACTTTTATTGTACAGGGTATAAATTAAAAGTGCATTTTGTCATATTCTAGAAATAGTATTGAGTTTACTATAGTATATGCATTTAGCTTCAACAAATTGGTGCAAATTAAATATATCAAAGTATTATGTGTGAACTGTTCTGTCAGACAATAAAACATTTAATATTTGCATAAGTGGCATAATTCTGGCATCAATGCATTGTTGCTTGTAATATCAATATTAACAGGTATGGATATTAAATTAAATGACCCAACTTACTTTCGATTTTTATTTACAAGCCATTTATGAATTATTAGTCCAAAGACAATTAATGTGTTTGTCTTTGTTAATGATTAATGTGTTATAAAGACATTATTGTACCTTGAGTCATGCAATGCTATCTATTTAAAACACTGTAAGAACTGTACCTGGTACTGAATTATAAATCATTTCACATGATTTTTGTAAAACATTGAGTTGATTAGAGAAAATATTTTTTGAACCTCTGAAAAGGTTTTTTTACAGTACGTGTACGCATTGCATTGTTATTGATATTACAACCTTAGAGGGCCTTTTGAACTTTTCAATTAACATAAATACAGAATAGACTATTCAACAATGTTTGTTATATTACAATATTTTGTGCTACTCTAACATAAACACGGTTGCACTATACCTATTCAGTTCTGACATTTAATTTCAATATTCTTATACATACTTTATACATACCTCCCAACTTTCCCCCTCGGCAAATCGAGACACCGGGAGGTGGAGTCTGGGGAGGGGCAGGGCATCGGGGGCGGAGTCTGGGGAGGGGGTGTCAGTGCTACTGTTCATGCGAGATAACACTGTCACCCATTTTTGATCCTGACGTCTAAAGCCAGGATCGCTACTGCGCATGCGCACAATGCTGTGCATGCCTAGTAAGCATTCTCTGGTGTCTGGGACCCCGGAAAATGCAAACAGGATTGCGGTTCTGAGTCCCGCGGTCCCACTGAGCTCTACCTCTTTCCCGAAAAGCGGGACAGAGGTAGTGTGCAGCGGGACAGAAGGACAAACCTCCCAAATCGGGACTTTCCCTTGGGTGGTATGCTTTATATCTTCATACTCCGGCATGCCAGGAACCATGGAAATTAACGCTAATAGTACTCAGCAAATATTGTAGAGGGCATAGGCCACAGCCACTACATTGCACAGATTGTGTGCACTTTTATTAATCCCTCCATAATCAGGTTTTTTCTCCCATTACTTGTATCTTATATTTTATTCTTTCTTCCACTTCACATTTTATTTACCATGAAATTCCCTCTATTTAATTCTCTTTACAAAAAATTTGCAAATATTTTTTAGAACTCAATTACTTACGCCATGATGCCTGAGAGGTGGAACATTTCAGCTGTTAAGTAGGAAAGGTAACTGTAGAGAAACACAAATAATGGCTCAATCACTCGAATGTTACGTGTGAAGCGGGTTGTGAATGCTGCTACGAATCCAAAAACGATTCCAATTAAAACTCCTCCTACTCCAACCACGAAAAAATTACCAATTCCTGAGAAAATATCGACGGTCTCAATTGTTTTCATTGCGCAAAATGATTTGAACAATTGATAGAGAACCTATGAACAAAGAGCGACACAGGCACATAATAAACATATATGTCAATTGATCTGATTAATTACAACTACTTTAAACTCTTACAAATGGTGTGGACGGTGGTCATAAGCATGTCTCATCAGGTTACCCCATTAAATGAAAGCTTGGGATCACAGTAACTAGAAACCATTGGGCGTTGGTACAAAAATTTTCCTGGGGTTAAAGGTCATCTAAACATTGTTTTATTATGAATATAAAGATGTAAAAATGACCTATACGTTGGGTTAGCAGAATTGCAATCACCTGCAGAAATGCATTTTAATGTGTCTTTCCCCTTGAAAGTAGTTTATCTGCATATCAAGCTATAGGTGATATCATAAACAGCAGACACATTTCCTTGCAATTCTGCTAACAAAGTGTATTACTCATTTTTGATTCTCTGCAGTCAGTACAAACAATATTTAGGTCCCTTAAAGCATCTGTCCTAGATATTGTTTCCAGTGCAATCTCTACGGTAGGGTGTTTAGCACAAGAGGACACAAAATTCATAGAGCATAAATTTGTTGTGCCAACAAAAAAAGATTTTAAAATGTATATCTTTAATACATTTTAACCAGCCTTCCATGAAACATATTATGCTACTGGCATTAAGACCACAAAGCAATCCCATTTCCAATCCTGATTCCTGCAACTGTTATCAAACACATTCCAAAAGGTATGCAAAATTAGCAGTTGATTGGTAGATGACGCCAAGTTCATGCTGGATGATATTCATTATGAGTCATGCAATTATAGATATATATTTTTAAAACACTATATGAAATATCTATTTAACCCCTTCGCGACAAAGGACGTGTCAGGCACGTCCTGGGAGAAACTCCCTTAACGGCAAAGGACGTGCCTGGCACGTCCTGCGGTGAATCAAGCAGTTTTCGCGATCAACGATCGCAAAAAACGCTTTAACGGTGCTGGTCTATTGCCTCGATGTCGAGGCAATAGCCAGCACTGAAATTTCTGCTCTGGAGCACCCACGAGCATGCTGCTCCGTCAATATGGCTATGCCCTCTGCCGGTCTGAGCTTCGGAAGTGAAAGTAACTTCACTTCAGTCGCTCTGAATATGCTACTTGACTGTCCCTAGTGGTAGTTAAGTAGCATAGCAATGGAAACATTTTTAAATAAATATTTAATTAAAACATATTAAGGGATATAATAAGGATTAGAGTTGGGGTTAAATTTAGTGTTAGGGTTAAATTTTGGGTTCAGGTTGGGGTCAAAAGGTCAATATAGGAAAAAAACAAAAAAACATTATTTTTGGTTTTTGCCCTCATAACTCGCAAACAAATACCGAAAAATATGGAAGCATATTTCTGAACTCGGGACACCATTAAGAAACTATTTAGATGGGGTATTTTTTAATGATTTTATTTGTGTAAATTATATTTTAGGTCAAAGTTAGAAAAAGTGGGTTTTTAAAAAATTTATATCATATTTTATGAATTTTTTTGTAGTAAATTATAAGTTATGATGAACATAATGGTATCTAATGAAAGCCCTTCTTATGACGATAAAAACAACATAAAATTTGTACTGTATGTGAGAAAGAAGAAAATTGCAGCTAAACACAAACACCCCAGAAATGTCAAAACAGCCATTGTCAACAAGTCAAGGTGAAAATGTCTTGTCACTAAGGGGTTAAATATGAATACAATATACATGCAGATTGTTGACTTATTTATATGAATATGTTCAGGTCACAGGTTATCTTTTAACCATTTACTATAAGAGAACCATGTGTGGTTTGAGTGTACTACACTGTAAAAGTGTTCTGTGCCTAGGTGGCCTCTAATCATGTGACTAAGATCTCTGATGGAAATAAAAAAAGACAGGAACATTTCAGTTTATTGAAAAAAATATTTTTGATTTTGCCTACATAAAGGTACATGTATAAAGGTACATTTACTCAGTCGGGTCATTTAAATATAATAAAAGACAAAAGTTTTAGATGCCAACACGTGATTTTCTCTCCAGGAGTAGGTGGTGGTGATGAGCTGTCTCTCCCTCTTTCATTGTCGCTGCCACTCTCAATGAATACAGCTTCCGTCATCACTTAGGAAGTTGTCAAAGTTTACTGTCATGCACGCAGAGTGTGCGCTGACACTGCACGCAGACATTCATTGTGATGACAAGAGGATGATCTCATCAGGGGTCAACTGGGCGCAGTAAAAGACCTGGTCACAACTGTCACCCCTGCAACCATGGTAATTGCTCCACAACAGGCCAGCCATACCTGCTATATTACTATGGAATTAATAATAGCACAGCAGAAAGTCTTGGACAACCTTACTATTCTCTTTAGTGAGAATTATGAAGTGCCATAGACGATTAACTGAATCTGAAATTTAGAGAAAGAGTAAAAGTTAAAAAAGACTTGAGAGGGAAAAATAAATTTGAGAACAATTTTAGATATTCCCTAGATAAGAACAAGAAGCTCCCTAAAGCTGCAATGAGTTAACTTTTTCGAGTCAGGGCAAACCAATTGCAGGGCATTTTAATTGCAAATGCTTTAGGAATTACTTAGTTACCAAAAACCAGTGGCCTCCTTCTTAAAGGAGAAGAAAAATTAAAAAGAGAGGCCTCTGCAAGTACCACAATGCAAAGAGAGGAAGCGAGAATTAGGAAAGGAAATACGTCACCAGTTCAGAATATATGGGGCACTATAAATGGCGTAGTGCGAAAGGAGCCTGCACAGTGAAATGCACTTTGGCGTTTTTTGTTGAGGTCTTCTATCGCCTGCAGTGTATTAATTTTTGGATGCATTGGCCTTTTTACAGCAGCACTACTGGTATTCGGTAAATTTCACCTGAATTTCGGATACATTTGTGTTTTATACAGCAGCATTATTTAGACAGTGGCTTGTGGGAGTATGAGCAGTTGGTGTTTTTTTTACTTCGGACTTCCATGACCCAGGAACATCGAGTGATTATTATCATCCATATTGGGGTTGTAGTGGATATTCCCTAAGTGTGGTTACTCTCCTACGGACTGGTTAATTTGGGACAATTTCACCCTCTCAATCGGACTATCGTGTGCATTCTGGAGAACAGTTATCTACTGAAAGGTTTAAACTTGGTGTACACTTACTGACAGCATTTGTTCAAACTGCTGCGCTCTTCCAATTATTTGTGCCATTCCGCTACTCTGCTGCTTCTACAGAACTTACCTTGCTGCATGATATTGCTAAGTGACCATTATTATTCTAAGCATCATTTATGGTTAATTTCACCTGCAGAGTTGATATATATATATCTTTTCCCCATGCTTATTGCTATTTTTTCTTTTTAATCAGATGATTTAGACATTTGCATTTATTTGTTCAGGCCGTTAGCGGTACCTCTACACTTGGTATATTAGTGATGGTCATTGTGCAATTTTTGTATATTTTTTTTTATAGAAAGTCAGTTGAATTTCCATTTATTTATTTATAGTTTTTGCATATGAATAATAAGGTACCACCTTTTGATAATAAAAATCTTTTTTGCCTTTGTTGTTCCTTCCCTTTGATTGCTGTAGTATTTTCTTTTTATTTTATTTTTTCACTGTATTCATTTTGCAATCAGGAACACCCCTGTTAGCAGTCTTATGCAGGTTGGGGTTGGATTATATTTTACTATTTGAAAAACCTGAAAAAGGGGGCTGCCAAAAAGGAGTTTTTAAGTAGTGAGATTTGATAAGATTGGATGAGGGGAAATACAAGGAATAAGAAGAGTTAAAAGTTAAAGAGTAGGAGATTAAATGGATGCAAAACAACAAAACAAATATGTGATAAATGTGTTTCATCAGGCAAGTGTAGAGCTAAATATCTGTATTTCCCCCCTATATTTTGAAATAAATCACAGACAGGCAATTACACCTGTTAAAGTGCAAAGCAGGCAATTACTAGTGGTTACTTGCGTACAGGGAAGGATTGGCCAGGGGGCAAGTGGGCAATTGCCCACTGATTGTTCTCTAATCTCTCTCAATGGGCCGCGACTGCACCACTTTTAACTTTTAAATGCCCCCATTGGTAACACTTTTGATCTTTCTATTCAATTGTCTTGCCTGCCTATCAATCACTGTACATAGGTGAAGGCCTGTCCCAGTGGGTAGACGAACATCTGCAACCCCTGGTCTAAGACGTAAAAGGTTATATCAGACGCAAAACAACTATTAAACCACATGAGCAATCTGACATGGCATAATAGCTTTACCTGGGTCTCTCTGGATGTGTCTGCATTATACTCTAGCATACCGCATACATTGGGAATAGATGCTGTACGTTTCTTTTTGTCAAAATTTTCAGATTATCCACGGGGACTCCAGGAGTTCCTTGTGGAATCAATTTAATTTCTTTTGAGTCACAACTATTTTGTGTTTGATGGTGTTTATTATCTCCAAAGATGTGGCACCGCCGTGGGTGCACAATTTGCTCCATCATATGCCAACTTATTTATGGGTAAATGGGAATGGTGCTACGTCTTTGGAGATATAAATCCCTACAGATCATGCATACACTGGTATGGTCGCTATATTGATGACCTGCTGCTGATCTGGAAGGGAAATGAAGATCAGTTCAAAGATTTGGTAAATCTCTCTCCCATATATCTAAATACCAATAATCGGAATCTCAACTTTACAGCCACCTATCACAAGACCTCTATATCATTCCTAGATGTTACACTAACAGGGGAACCAACAAATGCTAGGGTGGGTGCAGATACCGTCAGAAAAGAAACGGCAGGAAATACACTGCTATATGCAGAAAGCTGTCACCCAAAACACGTCCTCCAAGGGGTACCTGTAGGTGAATTTATTCACCTACCCAGAAATTGTTCCACAGATGCTAATTTTGAAAATAGGCAACTTTACTTAAGAAAAGGTTACAACAAAGGAGATATCCTAACCACTTAATAAATTGTGGATGCAATATCGCCAACAAAAAAAAGCGCTCAGACCTGTTAAAAGACAAACCTATTCAGAAATTACTCTCAGATCATAAGCCAGATCCTAAGAGATTCAGGCAGGGGGTTACATTCAGTACAGAGTATAGCACAAAGTTCAAACAAATCACTAATATAGTTAAACACCATTCAAGGGTGCTCAAATTAGATCCAGTCTAAGACAAGGTGCTAACGAAGGGCATAATGTGTACAGCTAGAAAAGCCAGGACATGGATTTCACCTAGTCATTTTAATGATAAAAATCGGACTAAAACTAGACAGAGAAGTAATTGGCTCAAAGATGTAGGTATGTTCAATTGTGGAGGGAGATGCATGTCATGTTCCCATGTTGGTCAATCTAAAACTTTCCTTTTTTTTATTTTATTTATTTATTTATTTATCAAATAGATACACAAATAAGTACAAAATACACATAAAGGACTTACAAATAGTACACAAGTGTCTTTTACCAGTCTACAGTTTATAAGTAAATCCTGCAAAATATAAAACATACATAATACTACTGATTTGGATCGAAGCAAACTTTGCTTTATTGTCTATCTACTCCTTAAAACTGATCAACTAATGCGCTCTCCCCTAGAAGTAATTCACACCGGAGACAAAGTTTCTGATCAGTGAAAAACCTGAGGCCAACCTTTATTTTCCAGAGTGGGGGATTCCTTTTAAAGCAGGAATACGTCACAGTACAGTCATAGTTTAAAAATACAATATACATTCAGCAATTGGCTAAAAGTTGGAGGGGTCTTCTTTAAGCCCACCCTACAGAATGTGATGTCATCTTTATAGAGTTCTCCCACCACATTCCAGCTCCATCTTGGTTACACGATGGGAGGGGAGGAGTGAGTAGTTTACTGTTACTTTAACAGTGATTCACGTGGCATGTGATAACTTGTACAAGAGAAAGTGGGAGGAGTTAGTACCGGAAGCTGGTCTTTATAAGAATGTGTTACATGAGACTTGCTCCTTAGCAGGGGGGAAGGGGTAGCTTGGATGGGAGGAGTTTCCATAGGAAGTAGCTTATTTGAACACATGTGTAAAAGATTAAACAGACAAAGGAATGCAATGCTTATACGTAAGCATCTGTAAGAAATCATGACCTTTTAGGGAAGTGTGCCAAATAAGACATAAACACAAATATATAATAGTAAAAGAGACATTATATCCACAACAGTCCCCCCTATAAAATGGCTCTGTTTACTAACAGCCACTATCTCTAACCCTAATACTGTCCCTATAGAAAAATAACAAAAGGCTATCTTGCTCATCTGTCTGAACAGGCCTCGAACGTTTCACTGCGCGGGTGGCCCATAGCAGCTTGTCCACTACTTCTCCCGCGACAGACTTTTGCCCGTAGAGACAGACGCTATCCCTAAATGCCATTAAGAGGAAGTAGCTGTTGACTTGGTGCGGTGGGACTGTAAGGGTGTATGTGGTGTTTCACAATCTATGTCGTCAATCTCTTGGTGAAGGAAGGTCGGGGTGGTTTGATCGATTGTCTGATCAACTGTCTTTTGTAGGCATTTCCTAAGACAGGGTAACACACAACAAACAAGAAGAGCAAGGATGCTTATCATTATTAAAATGGCAACACCTATTTGGGCTAGAGCACCTTGCCATCCAGACATCCATCCAAACCATTTTTCCCATGGATCCATGGCCCCAGAATTCCGTTTCAGTTCATTGGACAAACTCTTTAACTTTTCTATTGCCAATGTTACCTTACCATTAGGGCCTGTATTATCTGGGATATAGGTACAGCATGTCATGGTGTCTGGGAGTATTTTACATACTCCTCCTTTCTCTGCCAGAATCATATCTAAGGCCATTCTATTCTGGAAGGTCATCTGGGAAGTTGCTTGTAATTGTTCCGCCAAACCCTGGAGGGCATCTCTGGTATAATTCACAAACTGTTGCTGATTATAATATATGTAATTGATCCAATTTACATTTTTATTGGCCGTAATAATTGGGAAAATAGATTCAAACCCTGCGGACACTTCATCCCTTGCTTTGAATTCATTCGGCACCCCCCTTGGCACTCCTATGGCATCTATATAGATATGGGGATCAAAACTGCCTTTTACAGGAGTATCTCTCTTTATTCTAGAATATGGGTGTAACGTACCTAGGGTATCTTGGTGTCCGTCAGAGATTATGTGTATAGGCATAATTACCTTAGCTAGAGCACATTCTCCCCACCATACACCTTCCAATCTAGTTCTAATCTGCATATCCCCACAAATCCAATATATGTCTCCAAGGGATCTTACGTGTTGCTGGATTAGGGCGGCTGGAATTGGGCTATATGTGGCACAGTACTTACCAGTGAAATTACCAAAGAATTGGCCTACCCCATCATATATACCATAACAAGTGTAGTTTCCTGGATATATGGTGATACCTTTATCTGGCTTAACATTTTTAAGGATAATTGGGTATTCCTTTGTCCATGATTCACATTCCGTCCGGTCAGTTTTAATTGCAGTATAGAGACTTAGGAAACACATCTCTATCTCCGGAGGTATGTTCAAAGGGACAGTACCTAAGTGAGGCCTCGCTCCTCCACAGACATAGCAGTTAGATCTGTTGTGTTTGTTAGCATTATATCTCATCCACTCAAGCCATAAGTTAGTATCAAAGAAACCTGTCTCTACAGCCATAGTGTCCTCATACGTGGGGTTAGCTATAGCTATCATGTCTCTTAAAGTTTTGATGTGAGGCTTAAGAGGATTAATAGTCATGTGCGCGGCATCTACCCAGTCAGGTGAGTCATACACATGTATGGGTCCTTGATGTTAGGTATATCTTTGTACACTGTTGACAATAATGATGATGGAAATGTACAATTTATGACATCACAGTAATCAAATGCAAATGTGTCTACCCGTGTACTAGAGGAATTTTACCAAAAAACATGATTGTCTTTGGTTATAGCCACTTGTTGGGCTTTTATCAGACCTAGCAGCAAGAAAAAATACACGTTAATAATTCATGTTATAACAGGATCTGCTTCCTCTGGAGCTGGACATATCTGGGTTCAAGGGTATGTTTACTCAGGTACTTTTTAACCAGAACCCAATCACCAGGAAGCAACCTGTATGTGCCTGTATCAGACTTTGGATCGGACACTCTTCTGTCCACTTCACTTGATTGACATGCAGCATCCTTGATAGCTTATGATTGCCACACGTTTCATCCGAATTCCGTCTTCCATGAGTTTTTACTTTCAATATGGCCACTTCTTCAGGTCCTCGATAGCTGTACCAATAGTGTGGTACTCCCCCCTTGGGAAGAGGCAGAAGAGTGGCAGGATTCAAAGTGTATCTGAGTAGTAAGGAGACATTATCGGGTAGCAATAAAGTTTTGAAGACGAAGTCTCTGTGTAGAGAGATGTTGAGGCTGAATTGCAGGGTTATATAAAGAAAACATTAAAGGATTAGATTTATTGTGCTGGGGCAATTGGGCCGACTCTAGGCCTTTAGCAACCAGGAGGAGAGAATCCAGGGGAATAATCCTGAACTCGGGGCTGGGATAGGACCAGACCTTTCCTTATGGGTTCTTTAAGGCCTGCAACGAAAGCAGCTGATAGCATCTGGGTGTGGGCCTTATTACATGTATTGAAACCCAGATCTGAGAAGGTTTGAGTTAACCTAGAATTAAATCTTTCAACTCTTTCTGATTTTCCTTGAACAACATCATTAATAGACGTAGCCTGATCAGCTATTTTATCAAATCACCTCACTAAATACATATTTGATAGGAATCAGGCCTGTAGAAATCTCTATCAAACAATATATCAGTAAAATAAAATTCCCATATTTTTCAATATTGTAATGACATCATATTCTCTAATTTAGAATATCTATTTGCGATACACAGTAACACTTTGTGTTATCCCTTGGACTTAGCTGAAGTTTCAGTGGTCAGATTACAAGCTTTGTCCACTGCTTAGCATAACATGTTTCCTTCTCTAAAAAAACAAAACAAAAAGAGTAAAACGTGACAATAAACATTCTTCACCACATTGCATAAACCATCAAATTTAACAATAAACCATTCTCCACCTTCTATAGCCTGTACTTTCCCATATATTTTTCCTTTATCTTCTAGTACAGCTATCTACTGACTCTTAAACCATTCACTAACTATATAACTTTTGAACCATCCCATTATCAACTTCTGTTTCTGTAATTTCCACAATAGAAATCAGTCTCACCTCCCAGAGTTACCTGTATCTGCACTTTTTATACAATGTATAACACATCTAATTTATCTATGACAAAATGTTTCTAGCAAACTTAAGTTGGTACATGTATTTTTATTACTTTTAAGATGTGTATCAATATTGCTCTGCATTTCTTTCTGTTACTTCAGCAATAATTGAAATGATTTATTTATTTTCTTTTAATTTGTTTTTTGTTTTTTTAGTGAAACATCAAATGTAACCAATCTCTCTTCTGTTCATAACTTTTGAAGAGTTTTTCATGGGACTGCAGTAACAACACATGTGTTTTGCAGATTCTGCAATCACAAAGTATTAACTATGTGAGTGCCTAAGCACACAAAAAAAAGAAAGGGAGGGTGTATCCACAGAGACAGGCAAGAGAGAAGAATGCAAGGCAACAGGAAGGGAAGGCGTGACTGGGGTTTGAAGTGGAGAAGGAATGGGGGCTGGGAAATAATAGGATCCGTCTGTCCCAAGGACAGGATCCAAGGGGGTAGGAACTGGAGAGGGTGTGCTCACAGGTGTGGGCTGAGTGGGGGCTCTAGAGGTAGCCATCTTCCCTTTGTGCCAGGCTCCATCATAAGGAGGGGGATGGGAAATGTTTGTAACAGTTCCAACAAAATTATCTCTCTCATGATATACAAAGATTCTCTGCCCCTTTACCTCTATTTCCTCCTCAATCCAGCCCTCCTTCTTAATCCCTTTAGCCACTTCATACCAAGCATCTGCAGCTTTCATTAATCCATTATCCAACAATATCCCATTCATATCATGTAAAAGTTTCCTCCACTCCTCTGCCTGCAGTCTGCCCTGAGGACACATAGTAATTCCACAAGTCTTAACAATTTTATCCAACTTTCCTACAGCTAATTTCCCAGCTCTTTCCTTTACAAGATCACAGGCCAACCGACCTTGGAAGGAGCTAACATTGATTGACCCATGTATACACTGCAGTGTTACTGTAGAGAGAGAAACTGGAAATAGATGGCAAACTGCCACTGAACAAACCGAAAATGAAAATAAGATACTGAGGGAGAAGGAGTGAAAATGAAAGGAAACAGATTAGAGGAATTTTATAAACAAAAGGAACCAAAGCGTGCACTCAAAGGCTCCCACTGTCTATACAGCAAGAAAGAAGGAGGGGTGAAACAGCAGGAGGGGGGGAGAAGAACAGTTTTCAGCCAACACAAAGGATTTTAACCATGTGACTGCTGTAGCACAGCTCACCTAAAAACAAAAGATAGCATAGGAGAGCAACAAGACATAGACTTATAGTTCACAATGAACATATATGGTACCCAATACACAGCTGTAATTAAATTACAAACACCTTAAACTAAATGCCGGCTAATAGTAAAAAAACTCAGGTCACACACGCACTCAATTTCACATACAATATCTGCCGATGCCTGTTTGTATTTCTGTTTACCAACAAAAACCGCTCAAGTTTCCTAACCAAGCAGAGCAAAAAACGCTCAAGTTACCTAACCAAACAGAGCAAAAATCGCTCAAGTTACCTAACCAAACAGAGCAAAAATCGCTCAAGTTACCTAACCAAACAGAGAAAATATCGCTCAAGTTACCTAACCAAACAGAGAAAATATCGCTCAAGTTACCTAACCAAACAGAGAAAATATCGCTCAAGTTACCTAACCAAACAGAGAAAAAATAAAAAAAGGACTCAAACTTATTTTCTTAAGAAGAGCCAATAATGCCGAAAACACCCAAACTAAAATTTGAGCAAAATAAAAAACCACTCAAACTTCTATTTCCGAAGTGAGCTAATTACAACAGAAGTACAACAGATTCTCAGGCAAGCAGATTCTTCCACACATAAAACACACACTCAGGAATGACTAAGGCAGTAGATAGACAATTTACAGGTTCTATTCAAATAAAAGGGGACATCTGGGCAAACTATATACCTGTTCAGTAGTTATCCACGAGAAGCCGGCGCAGACACGGAGTGCAGGCCAAGTCCAGAGACAGGAAAATATATAGGTAATTTACCATATGCAGAGGTGATCAGGCTCCTTGTTTTCCAGTCTCTGGGGGTCTCCTCTCCGGTCCTCAATGCAGCTTCCGTAGCAACAGAACCCAGATGCCCCACGTTGGGCGCCAAACTGATTTGGATCGAAGCAAACTTTGCTTTATTGTCTATCTACTCCTTAAAACTGATCAACTAATGCGCTCTCCCCTAGAAGTAATTCACACCGGAGACAAAGTTTCTGATCAGTGAAAAACCTGAGGCCAACCTTTATTTTCCAGAGTGGGGGATTCCTTTTAAAGCAGGAATACGTCACAGTACAGTCATAGTTTAAAAATACAATATACATTCAGCAATTGGCTAAAAGTTGGAGGGGTCTTCTTTAAGCCCACCCTACAGAATGTGATGTCATCTTTATAGAGTTCTCCCACCACATTCCAGCTCCATCTTGGTTACACGATGGGAGGGGAGGAGTGAGTAGTTTACTGTTACTTTAACAGTGATTCACGTGGCATGTGATAACTTGTACAAGAGAAAGTGGGAGGAGTTAGTACCGGAAGCTGGTCTTTATAAGAATGTGTTACATGAGACTTGCTCCTTAGCAGGGGGGAAGGGGTAGCTTGGATGGGAGGAGTTTCCATAGGAAGTAGCTTATTTGAACACATGTGTAAAAGATTAAACAGACAAAGGAATGCAATGCTTATACGTAAGCATCTGTAAGAAATCATGACCTTTTAGGGAAGTGTGCCAAATAAGACATAAACACAAATATATAATAGTAAAAGAGACATTATATCCACAACACTACAACATTGGCAGAATGTGGGGAAGGGAAGGGCGGATATCGAGCCAATACTACCTTATTAAGATAATTTGTATCTAAGTAAAGTGTCTGGGTAAAAAAAAGGTCTTTGAATAACAATTCATAGCTCAAAAGATAATTATTAATAATTTATAGTGCCACCACCTTTTGTATGACCTTTGTAATTGTATCCTTTGTTTTCTGGTTCAAATTCAAATTCCAGCTTATTCCACTCTCCATTTTTAGTTGCCACATCAACTGATTGTTTTAATTCCGTCCCTCTGGCAATTATTATCTTTGCTGCTGCCAAGCAGTGGAAAGTCATAAACTGTTGCGTCTCTGATAGACATGGCCATCCAATATTGAGCAAGAAAGATTCTGGGGCAAAGTGGAGTGAGATGTTATCTGCTTTTTTCAAAAGATCCAAAGCCATCTTCCATACTTTTTGTACTAAATTACATCCCCACCACATATGGACATAGTTGCCTTCAAAAGCACCGCATCTCCAGCATAAATTTGAACAATCATGGTGCATTTTAAATAATATTACTGGGGTCAGATACCATCTGTTAATTCATTTATCTAAAACTTTCCAATCCTCAGCTACAGGGAAAGTCTTTAAGGCAAAACATTTTATTAAATGTAATACACCATTTGTAATCTGCCTAATTACATGTAACACATGTAAAGCCCAATATGTGGGTTGGACAGCCAGACCCCTGAAGAAGAGAATTTGTGAACATCTAAATGACAATATGGCTATAAATGAAAAAACATCCACAGTGAACAAACATTTGATTCAGATATGTTGTGGAGGAGAGAACAGACACCTGACCTTCCAAGGCATAGATAAAATAGTGAATCCCAAGACGGGAAGAAATAAACAGGCCCTGCTCAATAAAAGGGAGATGTTCTGGATTTTTAAACTACAGACATGTGACCCAAAATGTATGAATTTTGAGTGGGACCTTAATCACTTTAGACACTACTTTCTTTTGACTACAGCTCTGTATTCTGTGTATGTTTGATATCTGGTATTTTTGCCTTTATTTTGCAATTTTTTCTGATTTCTCTATGATAAGATGGGACACTTTGTAGTACATCCCCCCCCCTTTTCTGAAACTTGTGAACAAATAAGCAATAACAGCGCCTATACTTAATATTATAACCACCTATAACCAATAGGGTTTATTCCTTGTCTTTATTTGGAATATAAATAATATATCAAAATGTTAACTACGTTTATGGATTAATTATGTATTATAGTCTGAGAAATAGTCTGAGAAGCTAAGAATTAAAAAATAGACATAAAAAATCAAGCATAAAAAATCAGACACAATATTGTTAATATTTGGAATAATACTTTAGTGTTTGAATATTCGCTAATCATATACTTTGTCCAATATTTTGCTTAAAAGTGACCATTAACGTTATCTCTGTGAAGATGAAATTGGAATCAAAACCACTTGCTGGTACTATGTCACTGTAAGTATTCTCATCAATATATATATATATATATATATATATATATATATATATATATATATATATATATTTTCTGTTAAAGTGTAAAGCAAGAACTATATCTGGTGTGACAAATAAGTGTATGTTGTTTTTAAAATGGATTGTATTCATTTGTACATCTTGTATGTATCACTTTAAAATTGCACAGTATTATGGGAGTAGGTATTTAACAGCGGATATCCGCCCAAAACACTTGATTAAGCGCCTTGACTGGGCACGAAACGCGCAAGGCTATGCGGTTTGTTTGCTGCGGGAGGTGATCTCACACCATTTGCCATTGTGGTCCACAATAAATTTTCTACTTTTGCAACAATTCCAGCTATCCAAATTTTATTGCATCGGGCGTCCATCCTCCGATACATTCTTTGTTTGTTCTCTTCTATTTATATGCAAACCCTTACATTTAATACAAGAATTTACCCGGGGCGAGGAGCTCTTGGCAGCAGATATCGCTTATCTCTACAATATTCTTCCTGTCTGACCCCTTGTCCCAGTGATTACTGTACATACCCAAACTATTTGTATATCACATTATTCCACAAAGAAGTTCCATGAAGCACCTATTGTTGCTAATTCGATTCCCCAGTATAATGAGTCTGAAAGTAAACCAATCACTATGTTTTTTCAGTAAAATGCCCATTTGATATTATTTTAGGAGTGTAAGTGATATTAATACACCATATTAATGACATTATAAAATCTACAGTCTTCTTGTAACTTTTATTTGGTAAATTTGATATTGTAAATGCTTCACGAACATCGACTATTAAACATAGAAAAGGTGGCAAGAGAGAGTTTGCCTTTTTAGACACGATTATGAACAACTACTTAAGATATTGGTGAAAGGTCTTGTTTTCTCTTCTTGCATAATTTGCCAACTAGTTCCTACACACATACACAGATACACACCCATATGACACATTTGGGCAAACAATGCCATTTAAGTCATGACTAAACATTTTTATCCCTTTTTAGTCCTGAAGTCTTTTTTATTGGCTATATTGCATACAATGGTAGGAAAAAGTAAGTGAGCCCTTGGGAATTGCTTGGTTTTCTGCATTAATTGGTCATAATGTGTGTTCTGATCTTCATCTCACAAGTCACAAGTATAGACAAACACAATGGGCTTAAGCTAATAACACACAAACAATGATAATCAGTCATGTCTTTATTGAATACACCCATTAACCCCTTAGTGACAAGACATTTTCACCTTGACTTTCCCTTGGTGACAATGGCTGTTTTGACATTTCTAGGGTGTTTGTGTTTAGCTGTAATTTTTTTCTTTCTCACATACAGTACCCACACAAATTATATGTTGTTTTTATCGTCATAAGAAGGGCTTTCATTAGATACAATTATGTTCATCAAATCTTATAATTTACTACAAAAAAAATCATAAAATATGATGAAAAATTTAAAAACCTTTTTCTAACTTTGACCTAAAATATAATTTACACAAATAAAATCATTAAAAAAGACCCCATCTAAATAGTTTCTAAATGTTCTCCCGAGTTCAAAAATATGCATGTTTACATATTTTTCGGTATTTTTTGCGAGTTATGGGGCAAAAACCAAAAATAGTGTTTTTTGTTTTTTTCCTATATTGATCTTTTGACCCCAACCCCAACCCAAAATTTAACCCTAACACTAAATTTAACCCCAACTCTAATCCTTATTATATCCCTTAATATTTTTTAACTTTAATTTAATTTTAACCCTATCCCTTATGCTAAAAATTATTTAATTTTAACCCTATAGGCTAATATAGCTAAATAACCTGTTTTTAATTAATTAAATATGTATTTTAAATTTTTTCCATTGCAATGCTACTAAACTACCACTAGGGGCAGTCAAGTAGCATAATCAGAGCGACGGAAGTGAAGTTACTTTCACTTCCGAAGCTCAGACCGGCAGAGGGCTTAGCCATATTGACGGAGCAGCATGCTCCGTCAATATGGCTCCCCACGATCGCTCCGTGGGGCGATCGTGGGGGTCCCAAAAAAGACATTTCGGTGCTGGCTATTGGCTCGATGTCGAGGCAATAGACCAGCACTGTTAAAGCGGTTTTCGCGATCGTTGACATTGCCAGGCACGTCCTTTGTCGTTAAGGGAGTTTCTCCTTTGTCGGCAAGGGGTTAAACATTCACAATTCTGTTGGAGAAGTAAGTCAACCCGTAGGTTTAATAACTGGTCCAGCCTCCTTCGGCAGCAATAACAAGCACTTTCGGTAGCTGTGGATCTGACCTGCAGTACATTCAGGAGGAATTTTAGGCCATTCTTCCTGTCTCTATCCAGTTAGGATCTGATCTCTGGCAGGGCTTCTGTAAACAGCAGATGTTCTTGTTTTTTAAGACATTCTGTAGTAGATTTACTTTGATGATTAGCATCATTGTCCTGCTTCCATCCAACTTTTACTGAGCTTCAGCTTGTGGGCAGCCACCCTGACAGTATCCTGTATGATGCCTGGATAAACTTGGGAATTCATTGTGCTCTAAATGATGTCAAGCTGTTCAGGCCCGAGGCAGCAAAGTAGCAGCAAATCATGATGATCCGTCCACTGTACTTCACAGTTGGGTTGATGTTTTTAAGTTAGCCAAGATGAGCGTAGACTGGTGCACAGGGTGAGCTGCGTCTAGGTGCTCATGTTGACACAGGTGCCAAATGGATGCAATTCATTAAAAAAAAGTCCTCTTCAATCTTAAGATGCTATTGTGGGTCACGTCCACAAGCATGGCTGCACTTTGGTCATACACAGTCTGTAAAGGATACATTTGGAAGTAAGGTTTTTTTGTGGGCTGTGTAACGGAACTCCCTGTACTCCGACTAAGTACCTTCCGTTGATGGACACTTCCTAGCTTGCGCTGAGGACCACAAGCACCGCCCCGGACACCACAACCACCGCAGACTCCACAACCGCCGTAGCTTAACTGGAGTCTCGCCGTCTTCTGTCCACCCTGGATCAGCTTCTGTCCTCCAGGACCGTGTGGGGAAAACCTCTCCTCCAGGAGAGCGTATCAGGAACAAGCTCTTAAAAGAGCTAAGTGATTAAAGCTCAAGGGAGTACAGTGTGATTATAGCTTTCCCCTCCAATCACGAGATAGGACTACATGTTGAGGGTCAAGAAGATCTCTGGATTTTAATCAAACACTCTGCTTTTATGCCCATTCTCCACACATAGGACCACCCACAGGGTTTTGAAGAACAACCAATCAATACGTACAATACACTCAGACACTCCCAGCAATTCCAGCAAAATCCCCCCCTCTGCCTGTGATACAATTATCTCCACACAATAGACTAACTTAATTATCACAGGCAGAAATTATACAGTTTTTACACAATATTAATAACTTTCAAAGTATGCATCACATTCACATAAAACATACATTTTCAGAATCAGCATACTTTAAATATGAACATAACTAAAAATGAGACAATTCCACCCAGTAGTTCAAAAGTTAGCTGGAAGTCCTTTATAACCGACCGCAAGCACATTTTCCTAGTCTGGGGACACTGTCTTAAAGGGGCATTGTTCTGATTATCACCATGCCCCAAAAATGTGCTTAAAGGGCCAGCACCATTCCCATAAAAGTCCATAAGCCCCAATACAGCTTCTTAAAGGGCCATACACCCCAGGGCCATAGTCACAGGGGAGGAGGCTGGCAAGCAGGCCTCTCCAGGACCAAGTGGCAAAGGGCACTTCATCACACATCTCCCCTTTGGGGGGAAGACTAACCAGGCACCTGACCTTCTGTCGGTCAGTGCCTAAGTTAGTCGATACACCCACCCACCCACAATAACCAAGTGCCAGAATAGCCCACCCACAACAAACAGTTACTGCACCCGGGTATTCCTCTGAGGTAACTGGGCAACATGCTGTGGGGGCTTGAGGGGCAGAGGCCAGCTGCGCTCTGCCCCGATGCCAGCGCTTCTGCTGGGGTAGCCTGGTGGGGACTTGGCTGGGGAGGGGAGACATCACTTACCCCCTCCTCCTTGTACTCCTGCGATGGTAGCTGGGGATTTGGACCGGCTATCCAGCATCCCTGTGGGTCAAGCACAGAGACTACGGTCCAATCTGCGCCATCTGGGAGATTGGTGTCTCCCCTTGGTAGGGTAAGCTGCTGCTGGGGAGAGAGGGTGCCGTGCTCCTCTCCCTGGAACACAGGCTGCTGCTGGAGAGGGAGACCGACTGTCTCCACTTCCATAATATTGTCCTGCTGCTGGGGAGAGAGACTGACTATCTCCACTCCCAATACAATACTCTGCCGCTGGGGAGAGAGGCCGGCTGCCTTCTTTCTCGACAGAACACACTGCTGCTGGGGAGAGAGACCGGTTGTCTCCTCTCCCTGAAACTCACCCTGCCGCTGGGGAGTGAGGCCGATTTCCTCCACTCCCTGTAGGGTACACTGCCGCTGGGGAGAGAGGCCGGCTGCCTCTTCTCCCTGCAGCTTACACTGCTGCTGGGGAGAGAGACCAGCTGTCTCCTCTCCCTGGGACTCACCCTGCAGCTGGGGAGGGGGCTTGGGTATCCACAGTCCCGAACTGTACAACCTGAGCTCAAGGCACCTTGCCGCTTGGTTCTCCACATACACCTCTTGCATAAATAGGTCGATCATCACATCTGGAGGATCTGAGCCATACCTGGCTAGCCGCCTCTTTACCTCCACAATGAAGTCGTCATCCTCATAGCACGTATCATGCTGGCTTGGTGTTCCCATGATGCTGCTCCTCGCACTAGGATAGCCATCCCACCACTGCCACCACTGTAACGGAAGTCCCCGTACTCCGACCGGGTACCTTCCATTGATGGACGCTTCCTAGCTTGCACTGAGGACCACAAGCACTGGACACCACAACCACCGCAGACTCCACAACCGCCGTAGCTTAACTGGAGTCTCGCCGTCTTCTGTCCACCCTGGATCAGCTTCTGTCCTCCAGGACCGTGTGGGGAAGACCTCTCCTCCAGGAGAACGTATCATGAACAAGCTCTTAAAAGAGCTAAGTGATTAAAGCTCAAGGGAGTATGCAGAACATAGCAATCCCCAGTGTGAGTATAGCTGTCCCCTCCAATCACGAGATAGGACTACATGTTGAGGGTCAAGAAGATCTCTGGATTTTAATCAAACACTCTGCTTTTATGCCCATTTTCCACATATAGGACCACCAACAGGGTTTTGAAGAACAACCAATCAATACGTACAATACACTCAGACACTCCCAGCAATTACAGCAAAATCCCCCCCTCTGCCTGTGATAAAATTATCTCCACACAATAGACTAACTTAATTATCACAGGCAGAAAATATCCAGTTGTTACACAATATTAATAACTTTCAAAGTATGCATCACATTCACATAAAACATACATTTTCAGAATCAGCATACTTTAAATATGAACATAACAAAAATCATACAATTCCACCCAGTAGTTCAAAAGTTAGCTGGAAGGGTCTAGGACACTTCTTCACCGCATTTTCATCGCTGACAGTTCAGCGCGGCAGTTAGAACGCTGAACTGTCAGCAATGAAGTATAACGCGGCCGTTTCACCGCGGCTGCAGCTATGTAAGAGCTGACAGTTCAGCACTGAACTGTCAGCTCTTACAAATCTAAAAGTAAAACGAAAATAACCCCCCCTAATAAATGATTCCCCCCCAATAGTAACACTAAACACTAAACCCCAATACTAACACCAAAAATTAACCCCAATACTAAAATTAACCCCCTAAACCCTAATACTAACCCCCGACCCATAATACTAACCCCGACCCCTAATACTAACCCTAATACTAACCCCCGACCCCTAATACTAAAGTTAACCCCCTAAACCCCAATACTAACCCCTAATACTAAAGTTAACCCCCTAAACCCCAATACTAACCCTAATACTAACCCCTAATACTAAAGTTAACCCCCTAAACCCCAATACTAACCCTAATACTAACCCCCCGACCCCTAATACTAAAATTAACCCCCTAAACCCTAATACTAACCCTAATACTAACCCCGACCCCTAATAGTAAAATTAACCCCCTAAACCCTAATACTAACCCTAATACTAACCCCTGACCCCTAATAGTAAAATTAACCCCTAACACTAAACACTAAACCTAATTCTAACCCCCTAAACCCTAATTCTAAACCAACTAAAATTGGTAAAATACTTACCTTTAGCGATGAAATGTCCCGCGATGAAATCTCTAGCGACGATCTGTCTTGTGCTGTAGAGTCGGCGGTGAAGCGGCTGCGCGGAAGCAGCCGCAATGAAGTGTCCCATCCCCAGCTCGAAGTCCTTTATAACCGACTGCAAGCACAATTTCCTAGTCTGGGTACTCTGGGGACACTGTCTTAAAGGGGCATTGTTCCGATTTTCACCATGCCCCAAAAATGTGCTTAAAGGGCCAGCACCAGTCCCATAAAAGTCCATAAGCCCCAATACAGCTTCTTAAAGGGCCATACACCCCAGGGCCATAGTCACAGGGGAGGAGGCTGGCAAGCAGGCCTCTCTAGGACCAAGTGGCGAAGGGCACTTTGTCACAGGCTGTGTTAAACATTATAGACTGGAGGTTACAAGAAACCAGTGACAGTCCTGCACAGTGGGCCAGGTGATATTGAGCAGTGCAGAGGTACAGGAATCTCCCAGCAGTGTTTGGATGTGGGGATTCAGTTAACATGTAAGATGCATTCATCAGAGAGGATGATCTGACTCAAACTTCCATGGTTCTCAGCAAGCTAGTCACTACTTAGCACCTGGGTCAGCATAATAGTGTAAGTTAAACATCTAGCTAGTCTGTGGTAAAGCATGGGAAGGCTTTATTACAATTATTCATAACTGCACTCTGTACATTTCCCAGATATTATGTATGGAGACACCACTACACTTAATATCATAGATGATTAGACCCCTGGGTAATTTGCAGTGCCATGCCTAGGTGGGTGTACGGGGTGTACTGTGCCTAGGCGCTTTGGATGTCACAGGTGCCATATGGGCGTGCTTCATTTAAAAAAAAAGTATTCCTCTGTCTTAAGATAAAGGACACGGGTTATGTGACTACTCCCGGTCCGTGTAACACAAGTGTGTCTGCGCGTGTAGCTTGACATCCCAGCAGTGCACTTTTTGAAAGCTGCAGCATAAATTGAAGCACAGACCACACTGTCATCAACAACCCCCCTTCCTGTCATGAAAGATAAAACAACAGGCCTAGGGGACAGATATGTTAAGGTTTTCTTTATTGTTCTGTTATGTGTGTGAGTCAATGTGTATTTGTATGTGATTGGCCACATCACATTTATTTTGGAGGAATGCGGCAACTTTTGTAATAGCAAATGTTCTCCTACTGACTTCTATGAGAGCACTTCAGCTATTTCCGTAATAGTCGAGGTCCTACCAAAATGGCACCAGAATAAGCCAATGTTCTCCCCGTAGACATTTTAAGTAAAAATCCTCACCATACACAATTTGGCGTATTTGAGGAGGAGCTTGGACATTATGGAAAGTCCTCCCACTGACTTCTATGACTTATTTTATTACATTGGCGGATTTTGTTGCCGATTAGAGATCACTTCGGTTGTCTCTGAGTAGCCCACATTTAAAGGCTACTTGGATCATTGGGTTTGAAACTTTCGACCTCCAAAAGAACGAAAGTACCAATGAACGAATTATTTTTGTTAATTGTTCATTCTTTCACTTGGATTCACATTCGTTTTCTTACGAAAAGGCAATTGTCTAAACGCAAATACGCAAGTCTAATGATAAACAAGATAAGGGTCTGAAAAAAAGATTTTGCAAGTTAAAAATGGTAAGGTTGTTGTATAATTTATTTGTCTGCACATTTCTTTTGGAATGTTCTGTAATTGTTCCAGCCATGCAAGTGCTTTTGTCTGTCACTTTTTTTTCTAGTACACTCAAGGACCAAAGCTGTTTTTACCTTTTTATATTTGATCCACTCCAAAAATAGAGATAGATGTTAAAGGTGTTTGAATGGACTTGTCTACATATTTGATGGACATACCCATAAATTAAACACTTTTGGGAAAGGATAATGAAAACTATAGGTAAGGTAGGAGATAAAACTACTCTTAACATTCAAGCATCTTTCTTGATATATTATACAAATTAGCCCGTGAAGACCTAGGTAAATTCCTTGACAATAAGATTGGTTAATTCAGCAAAGTTATTAATTCTTAGGTATTGGAGACAGAATACACATTGAAATATAAAAAGTGGTTGGAAATAGTCAGGAGCACTTATATAATGGAAGATCTGATCTTCACAGGACAGGGAAGAAGCAAATCACATAACAAAATATGGAGACCACAGCTATCATAAAGAAAGAGTGAAGAATGAAGAAAATCTATTGAAGAAAGACAAAAAGGAGGATGGAATAAGAAGGGTGCAGGTGGATGGATAGGGTTCCCTTGCTTTTGTTTGTTTTAGTTTTGTGTTAAAAAGGAAAAAAGGGAATGTATTACTACTGAAATACTAGGGAGAGATGGATAAAGGGATGTAAATTAAGAGTATGTAATTTATGAGTGTATGTAGAATTTATAGTGTAAAAAACTGTGGTACCAGCGCTCAGTTCACAACCTTAGCAGCACTCAAAGCAGTGTGTCTTTATATTACACACAAATACAATAAACAAAAGAGTACATGAAGTGCGCTTTAAGGGATATGCAAGCATTCTTTGGACACTCCTGTTTATTTTTCTCTTTTACCCAAATGTTATTTTAACTGCTAAATGATCTATCACTTATTGCTGCAAAAAAATATTTTTTATATTTTTATGATGACACCCTTTGTATAATGGATTTTTTTTACTTGGGCAAAATTGGAAATATTTGTAAAAATGAAAATAAAGAGATACTTGATAACTATATTAGGGATGTATTAAATACTGTAATATTGCTAGATTGCTTGTATTAAAAAAAACACCTCATGTGCAGCAACTTAACTAAAGTGTTCGTTTACCTTGCTGAAACAGTTCATGCCATTGTAAATACCATCACTTTTATTTTAATGCTAGCATTTTAGTGTTTCAGTTAAAGATTTTCAATGAGATTCTCAATGAGCAAATCCTGGCTACATGCTTAAAAGCTAAACGAAACTTTATCAGTGCAATCTGAGTGTGTGAGTTTCTGTGTGGAGCAGGTGAAACTGGTTATTGGAAGTTTTGCTTGGCTCTATGGGAACACAATGCAACTGTAATGAATACACAAATGAGTTTTGCTATTACGTGGTATACTGGTATTGTTATATAGCATCTTTAACAGTGTCAAAGGAAATCCACATCAGACACAGAAAGAAATTACACAAATCAATCATTAACAAAAAATCCTTTCATTTGACTTTGTTTGTCAGACGGGACCAGGGCCAGCCCAAGATTCTGATGCCTGGGGAATATTGAAATGACACCTTTCCTTCCCCCACAACAATACAGTGCCACATACAAACAATCACACACATTGTCAAGTACACATACATATTCACATACACAGTTACACATGCATAAATAGCCACACAGTCACGCACACACAATCACACACACAGTCATGCACACATAATCACACTCAGGCACACAAACATAATCACATAAAAAACACTCACAAGACAGCAATTACTGAGTTACTGAGTTGGTGTCCTGTGCTTTAATAATACTTAATATTTACTGTGACCACGTGATCTATGTTTGAATGATGCTTTCTATTAAACCATACAATGCTTTATATAGTACATTTATAAAGTATTCACCACAAGGTGTAAAGTGAGCAGACTGGAAGGTCCATCCAGTTTCTATTTCTCTGATGTCTTTGGAGTATTATAATGTTAATGTTTTTGTTGTTGTAAAGCCTCGCTTTATTAGTAATTCCTCGTGAGCAAATCCCTTCATCAAGATGCTATTAAAACGTATCAAAGACATTGCTCATATTATAGAAGCCACAGTGTTCTTGAGTTATTTTAACTTATATATAATAATGCTGTCCAGTCACTTCTTGATGGTCATCATTGGTTACATTTATATATACAGTGTTAAAACAATCAAAGAAGTCTTCAAAGAACATTAATAAGTAGTCATTTTAACTTATTTGCGAAGGAGTTAACTTTCTTCAACCTCAGGTTGTGTGTCTGAATTGTTAATAAGGCAATCCCAAAATTACAGCTTCAAAGACAGCAGGAGTATATGAGGAGTTATTCAGGGCTGGACAGACCTACCAGCAAATTTCCCAGTAGACTGACCAAAACTGCGGCTGGTCTGTCTGCTGATTTATTTGATGACTTTATCTGGTTGGAGAATGTATGTCTCTGTAAGCAGTAGTGCCAGTGTGCTCAGATCCATAACAACAGCTCTAGCTCAAAGTGCTGCGTGGAGGTCAGCGTGCGGTCACATGATTTCTTGCCCCTCTCGCTACTCTAGTAGAGGATGAGGGGTATACAGTCACCGGCAGGCCGGTATATAATTGTGTTGAGGCCAATGTTAAGTCTATGGAGACAGTAGCTTGTGTTTATTGCAATTAACACTTCTTAGTCTGTACTCAAGCATTCCCTCTATATTCATTTAACCCTCTCAGACCAGTACCCCAGCTTTCCCTAAATATATATTTTACCTTCCCTTATTCTATTTATATTTAACTTTCCCAGACTAATGAAGCAGCTTTACAGCTATCTTTATTTAACCTTCCAGACCTAAATTATAGCCTTATCTAAACACATCTACTCAACACCAAGATACCCCATCCATATCCAAACTCGATATATATGTATGCTACCAGTAAAAAGTTTGGGGACCCTTAGGAATTTCCTTGTTTTCCATGAAAATATGCATCAAATGAATTGCAAAATGAACAGGAAATACAGTCAAGATGTTGACTTTTAAAATGATTAACTTGGATTAACTAACACAACATGCCCTTCGGACACAGGAGTGATGGTTGGTGATACTGGGCCTCAGTACACCTATGTAGATATCCCATTAAAAATCAGCCATTTCCAGCTACAGCAGTCATTTACAACATTAACATCTACACTGTATTTCTGATCCATTGATGTTATTTTAATGGACAAAACGTGCTTTTATTTCAAAACCAAGAAAAACTTTTGAACGGTAGTGTATATATACAGTGGGGTAAATACAGATGGGGTATAATAAAGATATATATGAAGAGGTAACACTTGCATTGAATAAGTTTGTCTAAAACATATGGGTTCTAAAGTTGCATCCAACTGCATATTGTTCTCTGATTTATCTAAGCCGAGATTTGAGATTTAAGTAAGTCTAAGCTACAAATATATGCCTATTTTTTTTGTATGATATACTTATTTAAATATTTTAAATGATAGGAGCTGAACCATACAAAGTCTGTCTAAATGCATATGATGGCAGCTATGCTGTACCATGTCTGTGTTTGACCATCTATATATTTAGTCAAGCCCTGTGCTAAATGTATACTTTCAAGATATTTTGGTGCTTCCAATGCCTGTGCAACCTGCAGTAGTGCATTTGATGTCACTGTCAGTCTGCTTGCACAGTAGTGCACCATATATATAATGGCAGTTTATGCTGAGTTTATGGAGCTGGTATGATATGATTTTGAGTACTGCTTTTTTACTTCCAGTCCTGTTGGTACTACCAGGTGTTACTCCCTCCTGTTTACAATCATTTTCTAAGTTTTGGGGTGTGCACAAACAGACATCTTCTTTATGCACTTTAGTCTTGTAGACTTGTACCAGACCATATGACCTTAAACTTCTGTCAATGAACCTGAGACCCTAATATTTGTTATTAGAACAGCCTGAGCATTTCCATTAATAGATACAGTTTACAGTGTTGCTGAGTCTTCCAAAGTACTGTATGTTTTTTTTTTTTTTTGTCTTTCTGGAAGGGATCACAATCCAGTCCTTAAATCCGAGAGACACATTTGGATTTCAGGATAATATCTAGCACATTATTCAATATTAAATTCTCCATTACATAGTAAGTAAAAAAATCTTAAATCTAAATGCCTAAGTCTTAAAAAGGACCAAGTGTGACATGACAGTATTAAAGTAATTTGGCTATATACAACTGCATTTGATCTGACTACATTGCTAGTGTGCTAAAGTGCTGTTGTTTTAAATTCATACAAAATGTTCACTGTCTACCATTGGGCGTCTATTACTAAAACTGCAAAGGAAGCATATGCTTTTTGAAATCTGGGCAGAGTACGGAATCTGACACAGCTGGATTATGTGCCCCTTACTGTGCTTTACTTTAACTAGTCAGCTTCAATTTTTAGAACACAAAAGGAAAAATGTTGCATAATCACACATTGTTTCTTACATAAAACAAATCCATAAATTTACATTATTTCCTTTTTAACTTTTTATTGTAGATTTGATCAGTATGACAGTCACTAATTTGCTTAAAGAATTATATGGCTTACGTTAAATCGCATTTTTGGTTAATTGTGTCACTGACCAACTTTGTAAGTAGATATTTGAATAAATATATCTTGTATATTAGGTTGTTTTTTTAACAGTCTGAGTGCAATACTATTTATAGTTTATCAAAGCCCTGTGGGCACTGTAAATACTATGCTGTATAATAAGGAATCCGTCTCACCTGTTATTGATATGCTGCCCTACATGAATAAACAGCAACAGTGCATACAACTCTAAACTATGCATTACTAATTTAGCCCATGTATATTATGGAAATAAAGAGGTAAGGACCTCTATTATTGCACATTGTATCGGTCAAGTTTTCCAATAAGATTTTATATGGGATGGTATTAAAGGGTTTATTTACTGTCCCCTAATGTTATGTGATGTTAGATCATCTCACACAAACGCAAGGCTATCAAATGTGTAGATAATGTTAGGAATAAATTAAATGTCATGCTTTACATTGTTCCTTTAATATTAAAATGTAAAAAATTAAAAATGTTATCTACTTTTCTTTAATTACGTTTAATATCTATTAAAAGCAGATCCTGCATAAAGCAGTCCAGCCAATGGGAAACTTGGTCAAAGTTGGTGTAGAGAAGAAATTACTGGTACAGGAAAAACAAGTCTTTCCAAAGCAATCTGTTAAAAATGTAAACCACTTTCATTCTGTCAATACTTACCAGTGATATAATTTATTGGCTGAGAGTTTGATTTCAAGCTTTAACAGAAAGATCCTGTTCTCAGACGAAAAATGAGGCTAAAACTACATTTTCAACTTTTTACAAAGATAACTGCAATACATTTTCAAATTTCAAACATGTGACACCTTCATGGATCTGGCATCTGTCAAATAGTTTTATGCACTTTTTGACCAGATGGTAGACTGATCAAAGATGCTCTGACTGAGTTGAATTTATTGATTGGACCACCATAAAACCGGTTCCTGCTGAGGAAATGATCAAGTACTCCTATACTGCCTTTTTTCATAAAGCTGGTAACTGTGTTCTATAATTTGAACATTTTGTTTTAATCTCAGTAATGCCTGAAGCAGAGATCTAGAGATCAAACCGACACCCAATAAATGGTATTATTTTAACTCTACTTTTTTCTGTTTTTGTTACATGACTGAACCTACGAAATGCCAGTATTTTTACACATTGTGCATACAGTATATGCAAATATAAATTGCTATAGTAGTAGATGGAATGTTTAATACTCACCACTGTAACAGCATCATTCAAGAGTGACTCTCCAAACACTAAAATGTAAAGCTGTTCATTGACATGGATATTTTCAAAAACTGCCAAGACAGCCACGGGGTCCACAGCTGATATCAAGCTGCCAAATAAGAGGCACTGCAGCAAAGTAATGTCTGTTAGGCCAAATGCTGAAATCTGACAAATGCCAAACAGGGATATCCCAATGCCAAAGGCATTCCACAGAGTGCCCACTACAGCATACCAGAATATGGTCCCTATATTGTCAAAAAATGGCCTTGTAGGTAGAAAATAACCAGCATCTAAGACAATTGGAGGCAGAAGATACAAGAAAAATACATCTGTCTTCATTGCAGGCGGTGACTTCTCATTTATACCGAATATGATTCCTCCAAGAAGCAATCCCACAAGGATGAGGAGGCAGCTCTCTGGCACAATCGTATGCAATTTTTGGTAAAGATGAAAGCCTGCAAGAAAAAAGAAAAAAAAAACTACAATGTAATAAATTCTGCTATGAGTTATAGGCAACAGGCAAGATAAATTAAATACATTGTTTATTTGACATTATTAAACATGAAAAATCATTAATATATGATTTGATTTTGTCTTGATCTGACCTATTTCCTACACTCGCTCCAATATATAAAGTAAGCAAAACTAAAGGCACATTCATCCAAACATTGAATATCACACCAAGCGGCACATGCACGCTTTCTATTGTTTGTCATACCTAAGCGCAGTTTAAAGAGCACCTTGGGGTTTCATAAAGATGAAGAAGGATATTGTCTAGACATACTGAATATTTCTGCTAAATACCCATGGCAATATACAATGCATTGGACTGTATATAGTGCACATTGCAAGTGTTAACTAATTGCAATACCAATTTTATTGGCTTAGAAAAGGGGGTTTGTGAAGACTAGAATGTGAAAAGCTAACAGGATGGAACCCACCCTACAAAGAAGCAGTGACACCCAGAAATATACAGCTATTAAAAACGTAACTATAAAATAGTAGGTTCAATATATTAATCCATTTTTTTTAATCAAGTTTTAGGTGTAATATTAATATTTTCAATCCATTTTTCCCTGTGCAGATCTGTGTTTGTTATGAAAAAAGTGACATTTCAATATATTAAAATATTTCAATTGTGCACTTACAATTTGCCTTCATATGTGTATAAACTTGAACTGATGAATCCATCGAGGAATGTATCACACCCATGCTAATGCTTACATAATAAACAAGGTTGGTTGTATTAATCTGTTATATCTCTGCACTACAAATAACACATTCCTTGGCTAGTTTTATTTAGTGTTAGCATATAATGTGTCATTCTTCTAGGCAGCCTTTAATCACGATAACTGGATTTTGTACCATTCACAAAACACTGGCACAACTAATAATTTTGTTTTTGTATGCTCTAAGTATTTACCATCTCCTTTTCACTAAGCGGAAGAGGTAATTGTCAGATTTATAAGCTGCATACTATACAGCTTCACAAAGTACATAATCAACATGAGCAGTGTTTGCGTTATATGAAAATGCTTAGCTTTAAGCCGACATGGGAAGGGGCACTGTTTACTAAGAGAATTGTTTTTAAAAAATTTTAGCAAAAATTTTATAATCTGGGTAACAGAAAATGTAATAATTTCAGTGATAAAAAGTCACATATTTTTCATTTTGTGGTAATGCTGTTTCCTATTATAATCTTTTGTTTACTAGATGACAGGGGCGTTACTAGGTCAACAAATGATCGGGGGCTAGAGCCCAGATGAGCTCAGTAGCACACACTCTCATCCTGTCTCTCTCCCTCTCTTTCTCACGCACCCCGTCTCTCTCCCTCTCTTTCTCAAGCACCCCATCTCTCTCCCTCTCTTTCTCACGCACCCTGCCTCTCTCCCTCTCTTTCTCACGCACCCTGCCTCTCTCTTTCTCTATCTCTCTTTCTCACACACACCGTCTCTCTCTTTCTCTATCTCTCTTTCTCACACACACCATCTCTCTTTCTCTATCTCTCTTTCTCACACACACCATCTCTCTCTCTCTCTCTCTCTCTCTCTCTCACACACTCCGTCTCTCTCTCTCTCTTTCTCACACACTCCGTCTCTCTCTTTCTCTCACACACTGTCTTTCCCGCTTTCTCTCACACACGCCGTCTCTCTCTTTCTCTCACACACCATCTCTCTCTCTTTCTCTCACACACTCCGTCTCTCTCTTTCTCTCACACATACCATCTCTCTCTCTTTCTCTCACACACACCGTCTCTCTCTTTCTCACACACACCGTCTCTCTATTTCTCTCACACACTCCGTCTCTCTCTTTCTCTCACACACACCATCTCTCTCTATCTTTCTCTCACACACCGTCTATCTCTCTCACACACCGTCTATCTCTCTTTCTCACACACACCATCTCTCTCTCTCTCTCTATCTCACACACCCTCTATCTCTCTCTCACACACCATCTACCTCTCTCTCTTATACCATCTATCTCTCTTTCTCACACACACTTACACACACAAATCCTGACACACACACCCTCATAGACTTATGCAAACACCCTGACACACATTGAGTACACCCACACAGTCACACTTACACGCAGACACTAACACACATTTCTTAATTTTTTTCAACAACAAAAAAATCTTATAGCATTGGTCCCCCTCCCTGCTAAGATACCTTTGTTTGCAGGGAGGAGGACGTTTCCGATGGTGTATGCAGGAGCAGACACCGTTTCTTCTGCCGGATGTCACATCCGGCACGCAGCCAGACTTACAACGGGGGCCGAGCTTGCACGTGTTGCGCTGTCAGTATGGCCAGGAGGTGCGGTCACCGCAGGCACTCGCTTGTGGGCTGCGCCTCCAGGAGGAGGGGCTAGCAGCAGCACCTCTCCTCCTCACGACTGCATGAGCCTAAAGCTCCGATTCTGGGACTATGTCCCAGACGGGGGAAAGCTCGGAGATTTTTTATTTTTAACAGTGATAGCCCTGGAGTCTCGGGGCTAAAGTATCCCAGAGTCTCCATTCGGGGCTATGCACTGGGGATTCGGGGCTATAGCCCCAGCTCTCTGCTGGCACTACCCAGGCGCACACAGGGCTGCCATCAGAAATTTCAGGGCCCCTTACTGAAAAAAAATCTGCCCCCACCCCACATATATTCCTCTCTCTCCCCTACCCTCTCAAAGTCATTTTATCCAGGTCTTTGGATATCATGCCAATGATTTAAATACACCCCAGGATTGTACCTGCATTGTACATCCAAGACTTAATATGCCACAGCCAGTGTTCGTTTATCCTTTAATATACCACTGGTAATTTGTCCATTAATATGATACTGAGAATTTTACCATTACTAACCACTGATAATTTGCTCATTAATAGCCACTGATAATTTGCTCATTAATAGCCACTGATAATGTGCTCATTAATATGCCACTGATCATTTGCTCATGAATATGCCACTGATAATTTGCTCATTAATAGCCACTGATAATTTGCTCACTAATAGCCACTGATAATGTGCTCATTAATAGCCACTGATAATTTTCTCACTAATAGCCACTGATAATGTGCTCATTAACATGCCACTGATAATTTGCTCATTAACATGCCACTGATAATTTGTTCATTAATAGCCACTGATAATTTGTCCATTATTTTGTTCCCCAGTACTTACCTGGATGCTGTATATCCCCTGCAGTCTACTGCGCCTGCATGCAGGAAATACAGCCACTGGATATGACTTGCCGTAATTTCCGGCAGCTATGACAGAGAGGATCTGCCTGAACGTGACTGTCTCTGTGTGAGACAGTCACGTGGCAGCAGTCACCCATGAGCAGCTGCTTTGGGCCCCCAGAAATTAATTTGCCCTGGGCAGCTGCCTGTTTGCACATGCTTTTTTTTTGTTTGTTTTTTTTACATTTTTTTAAAAGGCTGGGGGCGAGCAGGCCCCCTGGGACTGCCGGGACCGTGACAGGAGTATTGCCCGTCATCCCCTGGGCACACAGAAATATTCCCATGCTGCCTCTGATGCTCCCCACACGAGCCTGATATCAGAGCACCATGGGTCACGTGACCTGACAGCGCTTCAGCCTTCATACACCATGCTGCCTCTTACTAGACAACAGGGAATGGTGGGTGCTGGCTGACTGGGCTGGGTAACTGCTGGCTGCTGGTAGCTGGCTGGGTAAATGCTGGGTGTGCAATATGGGTGATCCTGGTTCTGCAAACTGGGTGAAGGGGAGGTGCTGGAGTTTAGTCCTGACTAGACAGCACAAAATTAAAATACACCACTGCCTCCACCAACTTTCCATGCATTGCACTTTCTTCTCTTCCAGCAGGGTCCCCATCATTCTCAATCTATTAAGGACATTTTCTATAACACAGCGTTTCACAATTAATTCTCCTCCAGGTTGCAGCTCCTACTTGAGTGCCCCCGATTATGTAACACGGATGGGGCGAAGTCACAAGACCATGTCCTGTACCATGGTGGCGAAGGAGAAGGACTTTGCTCTGGCATATCGCGATTGAGATTTAAACGACATGACATACCGAGACACTTCAGCCATTTCGGCTGAGGCCACTAACCCCCCTCCCCCCCCCCACCCCCACAGCGCCCGGATGTTAATAGCTGTCAAAGCATTGACAGCTATAGTCTCTCCCTCCCTCCACAGCGATCATGGGGCAGGGATAGAATATATATATATATATATATATATATATATATATATATATATATATATGTCTCCCCCTGCTTCTTCCAAGCCAATCCAGCCCCCCCAGGTTTTTTTTAATAAAAAATATTTTTTTTAATTTCTATTTTTATTGTGCTAACCTTAACCCTTGGGTTAGGGTTAGAGATCATCAAAACCCTAATCCTAGACTTAGAATTAGGGTTTGTACTAACCATAGGGATAAAGTTAGAGTTAACGATAAATAAAAATAAATAAAATAAGTAAATAAAATTAAATGAATAAAAAAGAATAAAACAAATATTATTAAATTAAATAAAAATAAGATGTTAATCCGTAGAGGACCAGTGACATGTTAGATCTGTTGGTGGTCCTCTAGGGATATTTTATATATAAAAAAAAAGACTGCTAGTGGGGCCAGTGCTTTGCATTGGCCCCCAACAGTAGATAGGGCCAGCAGCAGCTGGATATATCATTCATGCAGCCGCAGGATAGGAAAAATCTGTGCTTCCAACTATAGACTACATTCCCTATGATGCTAAGGTCACTTTCGACTGGCTGAGCATGAAAGGAAATGTAGTCACAAGCATTACATAATAAATACACATTTTAAAGCTGCAATGACAGTGTCCTAAATTTGGCCCTTAACCTGCCACATAACCCTAGCAAAACGATATATGTGGGGTATCGCTGTTGCTGAACATATTTTGAGGTGTTGTTTGGCAAAAAGACAGAACAACCCCTTTAAATTCATACCTAAATACAAAGTGTGTGGGGAAAAAAACACACACAAAAACTTACTACACCAAAATTTGTCAAAGGTTGGTGGGAAAATTACTGCATGAAAAGTGTCAAAATACCCCATGCTAAATACCCTGGGATGTGTACTATAAAAATGTGTACATGCAGGGCCTTATTCAGCGATTCATGACAGATAATGGTTTTACAATGTCAGTAACGCTAATTTTGGAAAAAAAATGGTTTTGAAACAGCTTTGTGCTACTTTATTTATTACACTATAACATAAATAAGCAAAAAAAAACCTATAAACATTGGGTATTTCTAAACTTAGGACCAATATTAGAAGCTATTTAGCATGTTTTTTTTATTTGCTTTTGTAGCTTAGTAAAATAGCTTTATAATAGTAGCTTTATAATAATATAAACAATATGAACAAAATAATGTCATCAAAAGAAAGCTCTTCTTGTCCTGAAAAAAACCCAATATTTAATATGTGTTGGTAGAGCAAATTACAAAGACGAAAATTACAGCTAAACACAAACACCTCATTAGTGTAAGAAAAGCCACGGTCATTAACACACAACATTCCAAAAACAGTCTGGCCATGAAAAGTCTTCATAATGTTCAGCCAAACAACTGGATGGCTGAGAATTATGAGATGTGCATTCCACTGCAGCTGCAGTACCAATCCATAATGATATAATAGCTATACTTTGGCAGTCAGGTTGTTGAGTATTCACTTTCCCATGATGTTTAACATACCATACTGATTAAGAGTCATGGGAAATGTAGTCTCAGCAGCTGGAGTGTTAACTATCCTTAGCTGCATTATATGTTAGAAAAAAATATACATTTTATATATGCCCAGGCAGAGGGACAGTGCATGGGAAAAAGCAGCAGTAGCTAGAATGAACAGGGAGGAATCCAGCTGTTAGCAGAAGAAAGCAGACCAAACCACTCTGACTCTCCCCTGCTTGTCAGGTGTGTTTTTTGTATAATACCTTGCTTCTTCCATTTTTCAGGGGAGGGGAGGGGAGGTTTAAGTGCCTGTCTGTAGCATCTACTGTGGCTTAATATGCAAATTAAACATTTCCCATTAAAAAGCAGGTCATTTGCATATCAAGTCACAGATGATGTCATTTAAAACAAATTTGTCTTCTAATTTAGTCAGTTTTGCTAACACAATGTATAAATCATTTTATTTTAATTCTCTACATTCACAGTAAAAAAAAATTGTTTACATAATACAGTCCCTTTCAATCAATGCTTCTGAAACTCAGTAAGCAACTTTTATGACATACTCAATAAACATAAATTAGTCTACTGATCTAGAAGCAGAACAGTAAACTCAGTTAGATTTCTCCAGTAAGTAGCATGGAATATCAGACTAACAAAAAAATACATATTAAAAAAAAACACACACCGTTTAATTTGTCTTTATAAAAGGTGCAAAATGGTTGGTTTCCAGTCTACCATCTCTGATTTCCAAGCACTATTATGATTTTTCAAATGACTAAAATGAATTACTTTTGTAACACTGTGGCAGCTTTCTGAAGCAGTGCTCTATATATGCCATTTCTTTTCTTTCATTGATAAACAGTCTCAGGCTGCAGATATCTTTCCATTCATTTCAAACATACTTAAGTTTCTACATAATAGAAGCTTTGTCTCCCTGCTTGATTTGTCTAGTTATTTCTAGCTTTAGTCCAACTCTTGCAACATAATGTCATTTTACCCTCAACCATGTTTCTTACCTGAGCCATTTTGCTGTGTCTTTGTAAAGGAATTATACATGGTTTTTATTTAATTTTTTCGATTTGTTTTTCAAGTTCAAGTGCAGAATGATCTCAATAAACAATACATTAAATAATCTTGTAGATGGTTACTTAACATGAATGAATGCAGTTAGGGTATTTTGTGTCCTGCATTGACACTGGTTCTGTAACTGATGAATTATTTATATCTCATTACCTGACAACATACTTTATTCCATTACAAAGAAGATACCTCCATCCTGTATTTTTTTTTTATACAATAAACTGTATTGTTGCATAATAATAGTATTGTTTGTGTATACCCATTAAATCTAGTGGAAAGATTCAATAACCTTTACAATACCGTATAATAGTTGTCACCTCCCATGTAACATTAGTATGCTGTTTAGGATTGAGTTATGGCAAATTCTGCAGTATGGATAATAAACAGTTTAGTCATTACTCACATAGAGCACATTTAGAGGATATGAAATGGCATACTTGTCCTTTAAATAGCTACATTTCTCCGAATGGAAAGTTCTTAGGTGAATATGTAACAAGGAATAAGTTAACAAGCTCAGTGTTAATCATGGAGCTTTGATTCTAGGTCAGGCAGGAAAGGTAATTTTTTTAAATTTCCTGACATCTTACCCCTGTGTGTAAAGTCAAATTAATACAGTAAACACGGTGTGTGATACAAAATGAGACAAGCTTTCTATGGACATTTCTTATTGGCCTTGAATACAAAAGTGGCATTTAATTATAGAGCAGATATAAAAATGTAAAAAGGTTTACATAAAATGTAAATATTTTGAGTGCATATTTGTCACATCAGTATATATTATACAACTATTTGGCACTACAAATGGCCGGCTGATGTCAATGGGCATTGAAGTCCGCAGCATCTGGAGTGCCATAGGATAGCCTTGTTAAGCAAAGACTTTTAACACCCATTTGATCATTTATTTGTAACATTTGATAGTGCCCTGCTTTATCATTCATTAAGTAAAAGTCAAGTAGCAAAGAACACTGCTAGCCTGGCACAAAGACACACAATCTATTAAAGTTACAGTGAGTCCAGCCAAGCCACTGACCCTTTCTAATAAGCACCTTTGTGGAATAAACCTTGAGCTGCGGATCTTGATTCATTATATAAGTTTAGTAACGTGGTGACATGTTTTTGAATGATTAAACCCACTCACCTATCTTGGCCAGAGAAGCCAAAAGGATCCATAGAGTAATTTCAAACGGGATCTGCACATGTGGGTAATCCAAAGTGAAGACAGGCAGTCTTATATCTGAAAGACTGACTTCATTGTTGTGAGTCGTATTCACTATAGTATTCGAGCCACTGGAAGAAGAGCTGGCTGTCACCCGGTGCCCAAATAACCCACAGGTGACCAAGCACAATAGCAAGGGGTACACCCCAGAATACGGAGGGCGAGCGAACAGCATAGTGTGCTATGTATGACCTTTCCACAGGACACAATGCTTGTCCGTATGGACTCAGCGGGATTTAACGACAGAAGACCTGCCAGGTGTCCAGCATGCCTCCTCCTGCCGAGTGCACTGAAATGATTTAGGAGACCGGTCGGTTTGTGACTTCCTCCCTTGTCTCCCTGTCTGACAGTGTTCAACAGGTGCCAAGAGGCTGAGCACACCCACCGAATCCTGACTGGTCCATCTCATCGGTGGTTCCTCCTTCACTTTATGTCACATTCAAAGCTCCTTTTAGTTGACAAGCTTTCACACAGGTTTGTCACATTGCAGTGAAACAAAAGAGACGAGCTCCAGTAACAGAAGGAGAAAGCGGTCATGTCCTATGTGTTCTGTGGATAAATCATGATCATCACTAGTTTTAATTCAAGTTCTTATAAAACAATATTTATATATATCAAATGTTATAAATAACTATTTTATCTAGTTCAGGATACTTAACCGTAAGCATTCCGGTTGTTGCCAATTATCTGGCTGAGCGTCATAGGAACTGTTCTGTTAGATTTTTGCAACACTTTATATAACTACCCTCTTTTCCTATGGTCTGCAACTCCTACAAATTTCAACCTGAAAAGAGGAAAACTGAACCAAAATGTTTTACGTATATGCTCCTCAGAATAGCATATTACGGTAATGCTTTGTACATCTCAGGCTTTGTTTTTGGAAAAATTGTATTTGCACAAGATAAATGAGCGTTATGAGAGTAATAGTACAACCAGCTTAATATTGCAGACTTCCTGCACTTTACTCTGCATTACGTATATGTAAGTATGCTACTTAATACATATTATTATAATTATTATATTTGCAATAACATAGACGTAATTCCACTGGCACTACATAGGCATTTTGTCTGCATTATGTACCCTGCAGGACAAGGGCGTTGCTAGGTCTTCACACACGCCATCTCTCTCTGTCTCTCTCTCTCTGACATGCCACCTCTCTCTCTCTTTCTCACACATGCCGCCTCTCTCTCTTTCTCACACACGCTGCCTCTCTCTCTCTCTCTTGATCACACACGCCGCCTCTCTCTCTCTCTTGCTCACACACACTGCCTCTCTCTCTTGCTCACACACGCCGCCTCTCTCTCTTGCTCACACATGCCGCCTCTCTCTCTTGCTCACACACGCTGCTTCTCTCTCTTGCTCACAGACGCCGCCTCTCTCTTTATCACACACAGACACCCTGAGACACACTCACACACATACACTTACGCAAACACCCTTACACATACACTTACGCAAACACCCTTACACACACACACATACACTTACGTAAACACCCTGACACACACACCTAGACACCCAGACGCACACATTGAGACACCCAGACGCACACACCTAGACATCCACACGCACACACCTAGACACCCAGACACACACACCTAGACACCCAGACGCATACATTGAGACACCCAGGCGCACACATTGAGACACCCACACACGCACATTGAGACACCCACTCACACACATTGATACACACACACATTGAGACACCCACACACACACATTGAGACACCCACACACACACACACATTGAGACACCCACACACACACACACACACACACACACACACATTGAGACACACACACACGCTCACATTGAGACACCCACACACGCTCACACACATTGAGACACCCACACACACACACTGAGGTTCCCACACACATTGAGACACACACACTTTCACACATTGAGACACCCAGACACACACTTACACACATTGAGACACCCAGACACACACTTATACACATTGAGACACCCAGACACACACATTGAGACACCCGCACACACACTTACACACCCACCCACACACTTACACACACTGAGACACCCTGACACACACACCTAGACACCCACACACAGTCACACATTTCTTCTATTTTTTTTTTTTTTTTTTACCTTATAGTTGGTCCGTTATCCAGGATCTTCTGCCGGATGTCACCTGACATCCGGCGAGCAGCTTTCACAGCACGATGGGGACGGAGCTTGCACCCGTCGCGCTGTGCTCAGTATTGCCAGGAGGTGCGGTCACCACAGGCACTTGCCTGTGGGCCGCACCTCGAGGGGGAGAGGCTAGGGAGAGAGCTCCCTATAGCAGCCTCTCCTCCCGATCGGCCCTCACCCCCGCGTGAGGTTAATCCTCCGATTCTGGGACCATGTCCCAGATGGTGGAAAGCTCACTGGGGGGATTTTTTTAAATTTTTTTTTAAACAATTATAGCCCTGCAGTCTCGGGGCTAAAGTATACTTTAGCCCCAGAGTCTCCATTCTGGGCTATGAAGGGGGGACTCGGGGCTGTAGCCCCAGTAGCCCACCCCTACGGACGCCTCTGCTGCAGGATATGCCTGATTGCATTTCTTCTGCTAAGTGAAACTCAATGATAGATTACAGGCATATTCCACATTAAAATACACAAAAGGTCCGTAGCATCTATGTAAAATGAAAATATACTTAAAGTGAAGCACTATCGTTTTTCACTTATCTTATACAGTCTACAAATATAGTCCACAGTACAAAATAGTAGACAGGATGGACCTCACATGAGGCAGAATGTAATGGATGCACAAGGAGAAGCTCTGTACAGTACTGCAGTGTAGCACCATCTCATTAAATTAGAATTGCAAGAGTCTAAAGAGTCTATCAATAGGAATGGCTGCACTATAACATTAAATAACTTGCAAGTGTCCTTAAAGGGGGGTATGCCTGTACTATATTTTCAAACACAACTTTACTTAGAAGATTTGTTTGTCATCTTCTGATATTATGAAGGAAATGTTAAGGGGCAATACATAGAACCAGTGCGTCCAACATGCGGCCCACGGGAAATGGAGGTGCGGCCCGTGTGAGAGTTGCAGCAATAACCGCAAATGTAACTAGAAGCAGCGTTCAAACACAGAACGCTGCTGATCGGCGCATAATCCCTCCTCTACCCTGTGCGTGACATCATGAGTACGGGTCAGAGGGAGGGAAGAAAAAAGAACCCACACCACTACAAAGTTGCATGGAGTAGCAGCCCCATCTGGAGCCGGAGCCCACAGCCGTACAAGTATGTGTTTTTGTGTGTGGGTGTGTGACTGTGTGTGTAAGTGCGACTCTCTGTGTGTGTCTAAGTGTGACTATCTTTGTGTGTAAATGTGATTCTCTGTCTGTCTGTGTGTAAGTGTGACTGTCAGTCTGTGTGTGTCTGTGTGTGTGTAAGTGTTACTCTGTGTGTGTGTGTGTGTAAGTGTGACTATGTCTGTGTAAGTGTGACAATGTGTGTGTGTTTTTGAGTGTGACTCTGTGTCTGTGTGTATATAAGTGCGACTCTCTCTGTGTGTGTGTAAGTGTGACTCTCTTTGTGTGTGTGACTGTGTGTGTGTAAGTGTGACTTTGTGTGTTTGTGACTGTGTGTGTGTAAGTGTGACTCTCTGTGTGTGTGTGTGTAAATGTAAGAGTAACTTCACATGCCATACACAGTTGTACACATACTACCGTATTTGCTCGATTAAAAGACAAGGTTTTTTTTAGAGCAAATGCTCTGAAAAATCCCCCTCGTTTTATGAACGAGGTCGTCTTATAATCTGACCTCAAATTGAGGTCAGACTATAAGACAGGGATCCATGTCCCCAGCAGAGCTGCAGGGGACCTGGATCCCCCTCTCTAACAGCAGGGGATGTCTGCGCGATGAGTGCAGACTCCCCTGCTTCCGCCCGGCACGACCGCCGGGGCTTCTATGAAGAAGCCGGGTACTTCTGCTTTCGTCACAGAAGTCCCGGCGATCGTGCCGGGCGGCAGCAGGGAAGGTCTGCGCTCATCACGCAGACATACTCTGCTGCCCCGCTAGCCACCAGGGAAAAGCGGGCAGCCGGGGGATGTCTGCACGATACGTGCAGACATCCTCCATGCTGCCCGACACGGCAGTCTATTATATATTATATATCCGTCATAATAGACTGCCGTGTCGGGCAGCATGGAGGATGTCTGCAAGTATCGTGCAGACATCCCCCGGCTGCCCTCACTAGCCACCAGGGATCGAGGTAAGGGGGAGGGAGGGTGGCAGAGAGACAGGGGGAGGGAGGGGGGCAGAGAGACAGGGGGAGGGGGGGGACAGAGACAAGGGGAGGGAGGGGGGAAGAGACAGAGCAACAAGGGGAGGGGGGGGGACAGAGCAGGAAGGGGGGAAGAGACAGAGGGAGGGGGGACAGAGCAACAAAGGGAGGGAGGGGGGCAAAGAGAAACATGGGGGGAAGAGACAGGCGAGGGGGGAGTCAAAGGGAGGGGGAGTGAGACAAAGCTGGGGGCAAGGGAAAGAGAGAGGCAGCATTGGCACATAAAAGGAAATAAACACAAGAAATGCATTTTTTGATATAATATTTGATTAAAAAAGCAATTTACATGTGAATATATACAAGTTTGACTTTTTTTCCTATAGGGTAGTCTTATATTCAGGCTTTTAGTTTTTTTTCCTAAAGGAATATCCAAAGTTTGGAGGGTCGTCTTATAATCAGGGTCGTCTTATAATCAAACAAATACGGTATATCTTGGCCTAGCATCTCTTCGAATGATGTATTGCAGATTAAAAACAAACCTACAATAAAGTTGTTATTGTAGCTATTTAAAACAATAACTCATAAATAAAACAATAATAAATCCACAAAGGAATGATAAATGAAAAAAAAAAAAACATAGAAGTGAAGAAAAACAATAATTAAAACCCCAGTTTAATAATTGTAAATACTTAAAAAATGAAAAAGAGTATTATTACTTCAGATAAATAGTATCCTTAAATATGTATTTGTGTGTGTAAGTGTGCCTGTGCATGTGTGTTTTTCTGACTGTGAGTGTGTGTCTGTGTGTAAGTGTGATTGTGTATGTATGTGTAAGTATCACAGAAATCTGTGTATGTAAGTGTGTCTGTGTATTTGTGTGTGGCTGTGTATGTTTGTGTTTGATTATTTGATAAATGACACATTAACCCAATGTAATATTTAAAAGATACATTTATAACCTAATAAATCAAACTAAATATATATGGTAAAAAAAAAAAAGTGTATGTATGTGTTGTTCTGCAGTGGAGTCTTCCTCAATGAAAAATTAATTCAGCCCATGCACACATACATTTATGTGTATACCTTGCTGTGTCCCCATAATATCATTTATGGATTTAAATCAGCAGTTAGTAGCCAGGTAATGTACTGTCTTGTAAAATGTAAGATGACAGACAAACTACTACTTTGTAATTGCATTTACTTATTTTAATTAAAACAATTCCAGTTTGCACATTTGCCTGTTTTTAAACCTGATATAAATAGCTGAAATTCTTTTAAGATAGATGTGTCACTGCACAATTCATTAAAGCCTCACCTCATTTGAAATTCCTAGGAGTTCAGGAGTATACACAATTTGCTGGGAAAAAAATATAGCGTAACTGTGATATCATTAATGCAAACACACGTATAAAATAATTATCACAAGGAAAAAAAAGCTGTATTGTGCCAAAAATAATACAGATAACTGTCCGCATAGCGTCTGATTGGATATACGTACTGTCCCGAAACCTCTTTCACACCCGCTCGGCTCCTTCATAAACACTGGGTGTGCATTGTCACATCACACTGTTTGTTAATAGTTATAGGGCGGTTGTTTTACAGGCGATTTGCTTAACGTCTAGTGGAACAGAACATATTGTGGACATTAAGCGACGGATACCTGAATTTTGGAATTTAGGCAGGTGATGGATAAGATAAGTTGTATGTTTTTTGTTACTTAATTGTGCTACAAATTCTCCCCATCTCATTATGAGGACAGTGTACAAGAATTCAAGTGACAATATAAGTGACAACTGAGTCCAAATGTACAAAACCCATTTAGACAGCTTTATACAGAGCATACAGTTGTAAAAGCAAACAGATCAATTGAACTGTTAGAAATAGCACCATTATTTATACATTTACTGCACTTTGTGGCAGACAGTTTAATGATTTCCTATGGATCTTCACAGACTTTGACACAAATGCGTTGCCCATCCCTGGCATGATGTTGAGTATCGCAGACCACCTAAATGTCCCATCATTTTTCTATCCTGACTACAGAATCTGTGATGAGAAAGACAGCAATATTTGACATAGTTCACATATTAGATAGAAGACTGCTGGTCAAGGAACCCAATTATATCAGTCCTTTGCCTAAATGTTTATGGGGGTGCAACAGGATTAAGCTGCTTACTATTGTATACACTAGAAAAAGGACCCTGTTCAAACTGCACTTACAGGACCAGGTTTAGCCAATTACAAAAAACATCAAGATAAAACAATATCAAACACACTATAAAATATAAAACAATCATAACAAAATGAATAAAGTTGTGTTAAAGTGGCTGGGTGCACAGCTTTGGTAGTTCATAGAGCAAACCCTCATGGTGTGCAGAATAGTAAGTGTTCAAAACAAACATTGCTGATGAAGCAAAGTGTCCACAAAGTAGACATGTGCAAAACTAAAATTTTCGTTTCGTTTTCGTCCATTCGGACGAAAATGTTATTTATTTCGTCTAAAACGAATTTCGTTCATTAGTGCATTCGTTTCAGACGAAATTCGTTAATTATTTTCGTTTCGTTAATTTTTTTCGTTCGTTTTATAGAATACAATGTAATACTATTGGCTTTCTATAAACCGAACGAGAGCCCCATTCATAAGAAATTCTTATGAATGGGGCTCTCGTTCGGTTCATAGAAAGGCAATAGTATTAATTGTATTCTATAAGCCGAAAGTCTATAAACCGAACGACTTTCGGGTTATAGACTTTCGGCTTATGGAATACATGTAATCCTATTGCTATTCTATAAACCGAACGACTTTCGGTTTATAGAATAGCCATAGGTTTACATGTATTACATAAGCCGAAAGTCTATAAACCGAAAGTCGTTCAGTTTATAGGCTGTCGGCATTTAACTAATAAGAGACAGAGTCTCCATTCATAAAATTATGAATGGAGACTTTGTCTCCGTGTAGTAAAATGCCGACAGCCTATAAACCGAACGTTCGGTTTATAGGCTGTCGGCTTATGGAATACATGTATTCCTATTGCTATTCTATAAACCGAAAGTCGTTCGGTTTATAGAATAGCAATAGGAATACATGTATTCCATAAGCCGACAGCCTATAAACCGAACGTTCGGTTTATAGGCTGTCGGCATTTTACTACACGGAGACAGAGTCTCCATTCATAAAATTATGAATGGAGACTTTGTCTCCGTGTAGTAAAATTATTATCAATAATACAGCAGGAGGATCACAAATCCCATCAAGATGAGGCAGCCCTCACCAGGATGCTTGCCCCCTTATGTCCCGACGCCCCGTGTTACTTACCACCTTAAGAACACAACAACGGACGCGCGCATTCCCAAACGGCTGGATAGGCGTGCGCATGCGCTGTGTATCGCTGTGGTCGATGATCTGGTAAGAAGGGGTGTGCGGCGGGTGTGAGGGGGCGGGAGGTGGGTTGCGCAGCTGTCTCATGCACGGTGGTCACAAAGTTACAGCTGAGTTATCAGCTGTAACTTTATGCGCATGCGCAGTGAGCAAATTCTCCTGCGATTGCGCAGGAGAATTTGCTCCAGAAATTTGTCAGAACACCGGCTTTTAACTATACGGAGACAAAGTCTCCATTTATAATTTTATGAATGGAGACTCTGTCTCCGTATAGTTAAATGCCCACAGCCTATAAACCGAACGTTCGGTTTATAGGCTGTCGGCTTTTAACTATACGTTTGTCTCCATTCATAAATTTATGAATGGAGACTCTGTCTCCGTATAGTTAAATGCTATTGTATTCTATAAACCGACTCTATTTCGGCTTATAGAATGCAATAGTACTACGAATGGACGAATGAACGAATGATTTTCCTTTATTAACCATTCGTTCATTCGGCTTTAGTTAGCTTAGCATTTTCGTTCTTCGTTTTTCGGGCGAATGGACGAAAATGCAATTTTCGGACGAAAATGCATTCGTCCGAAAACGAATGCACATGTCTAGTATATATTCACATGTAAATTGCTTTTTTAATAAAAAATTATGATATAAATAAAATCTTATTTTTATTTCCTTTTATGTGACAAAGCTGCCTCTCTCTTTCCCTTGCCCCCAGATTTGTCGCTCTCCCCCCCTTAGTGTTGTCTCTCTCTCACCCTCCCTTTGGCTCCCCCCTCGCTCCCCTTGTGTCTGTCTCTTCCCCCCTTCCCTCCCCTTGTTTCTCTCTGCCCCCCCCCCCTTGTTATTCTGTCCCCCCCTCACCTGTTTCTTGCTCCCTGGTGGCTAGTGGGGGCAGCCGGGGGATGTATGCACTATACATAATAGACGGAAGTGTCGGGCAGCATGGAGGTTGTCTGCACGATTCGTGCAGACATCCCCCAGCTGCCCGATTCTCCCTGGTGGCTAGCGAGGGAGCGGAGGATGTCTGCGCGATGAGCGAGACCTCCCCTGCTGCCGCCCGGAACGACAGCCAGGACTTTTATGAGGAAGCCGGAAGTACCCAGCTTCATCATAGAAGTCCCGGCGGTCATGCCGGGCGGCAGCAGGAGAGGTCTCGCTCATCGCGCAGACATCCTCCGCTCCCTCGCTAGCCACCAGGGAGAATCGGGCAGCTGGGGGATGTCTGCACGAATCGTGCAGACAACCTCCATGCTGCCCGACACTTCCGTCTATTATGTATAGTGCATACATCCCCCGGCTGCCCCCACTAGCCACCAGGGAGCAAGAAACAGGTGAGGGGGGGACAGAATAACAAGGGGGGGGGGGCAGAGAGAAACAAGGGGAGGGAAGGGGGGAAGAGACAGACACAAGGGGAGCGAGGGGGGAGCCAAAGGGAGGGTGAGAGAGAGACAACACTAAGGGGGGGAGAGCGACAAATCTGGGGGCAAGGGAAAGAGAGAGGCAGCATTGTCACATAAAAGGAAATAAAAACAAGATTTTTTTATATCATAATTTTTTATTTAAAAAGCAATTTACATGTGAATATATACTAGACATGTGCATTCGTTTTCGGACGAATGCATTTTCGTCCGAAAATTGCATTTTCGTCCATTCGCCCGAAAAACGAAGAACGAAAATGCTAAGCTAATGAAAGCCGAATGAACGAATGGTTAATAAAGGAAAATCATTCGTTCATTCGTCCATTCGTAGTACTATTGCATTCTATAAGCCGAAATAGAGTCGGTTTATAGAATACAATAGCATTTAACTATACGGAGACAGAGTCTCCATTCATAAAATTATGAATGGAGACTTTGTCTCCGTATAGTTAAATGCCCACAGCCTATAAACCGAACGTTCGGTTTATAGGCTGTCGGCATTTAACTATACGGAGACAGAGTCTCCATTCATAAAATTATAAATGGAGACTTTGTCTCCGTATAGTTAAAAGCCGGCATTTAACTATACAGAGACAGAGTCTCCATTCATAAAATTATGAATGGAGACTTTGTCTCCGTGTAGTAAAATGCCCACAGCCTATAAACCGAACGTTCGGTTTATAGGCTGTCGGCTTATGGAATACATGTATTCCTATTGCTATTCTATAAACCGAACTTTCGGTTTATAGAATAGCCATAGGATTACATGTATTACATAAGCCGAAAGTCTATAAACCGATCGTTCGGTTTATAGACTTTCGGCATTTTACTACACGGAGACAAAGTCTCCATTCATAATTTTATGAATGGAGACTCTGTCTCTGTATAGTTAAATGCCGACAGCCTATAAACCGAACGACTTTCGGTTTATAGACTTTCGGCTTATGTACTACATGTAATCCTATGGCTATTCTATAAACCGAAAGTCGTTCGGTTTATAGTTTAGCAATAGCATTACATGTATTCTATAAACCGAACGTCGTTCGTTTTAAAGACTTTCGGCTTATAGAATACTATTGGCTTTCTATAAACCGAACTAGAGTCGAGTCCCCATTCATAAGAAATTCTTATGAATGAGGAGGGACTCTAGTTAGGTTTATAGAATGCCAATAGTATTCTATAAGCCGAAAGTCTTTAAAACGAACGACGTTCGGTTTATAGAATGCATGTAATGCTATTGCTGTTCTATAAGCCGAATGTCTTTCGGCTTATAGAACAGCAATAGCATTACATGTATTCTATAAACCGAACGTCGTTTGTTTTAAAGACTTTCGGCTTATAGAATACATGCTGCTATTGGCTTTCTATAAACCGAAAGAGTCCCCATTCATACGAATAGGTCAATTGACCTATTCGTATGAATGGGAACTCAATTTCGGTTTATAGGAAGCTAATAGCATTACATGCATTCCATAAACCGAAAGTCATTCATGTCGGTTTATGGAATGTAGTACAATGCTATTGGTATTGTAAACCGACTCTATTTCGGTTTAGAATGCCAATAGCACGAATGGACGAATGGACGAATGAACGAATGATTTTCGTTTATTAACCATTCGTTCATTCGGATTTTGTTAGTTAAAATTTTCGTTATTCGTTTTTCGGACGAATGGACGAAAATGCTATTTTCGTCCGAAAATGCATTCGTCCGAAAACGAATGCACATGTCTACCACAAAGTGTCAGACTCACTAAAGCAAAATGTGTTTTGGACACAAATGTGCTTCATGTATGCTTATAACACTTGCTGTGTAGCAGGGTATTTTTGGTAGCTTGGTAGCATAATGAATCCTAGACAAATGTAACTAATAAATACTAGTGAAAAAGTGATCAGCGCTAGTAAAAGAAAAGTGCAGCAAAAACACTAGTGTGGCTCTTCCAAGGTCCACACAGACAATAGTGAATACAAAAAGAAATAAAGTGTTGCACAAACAAAAACCAGTGTTAGTATACTTATCTTAGAATTGCAAGTAACTCAGCAAAAATACATGTAAAACAAACAAACAATAATAAAAACAATGTGTAGTACTGTGATATGAATCTAGAGAGATATATTTCCCCCAATAGAACACCACTCACAGTATATGAGTATAGAGCCCTCAAACCGGCTCTAAGTATATGCGTAGAAAGGACTCCAACTCTTATTGCTCTAGGTCAGACAAGACAGGGATACTGTAGGAGTAGTAGTCCAACTCTCAGTCAGGATGGATTCCAAATGCAGATATAAAATAAAGGGAACAATAACCAGATATAGTAACACACATACAAAAAACTTTTAATATCCCTCCAAATATACAGCTTATCGAAAACAGTTAAAATCAGTATTAGTGTGTCAGCAGTCTTTTGGATTGCAGTCCCAGTTCAGCACGTTTTTCAAGTGTCTATTCGCAATAGAGATTCGGCCGTTCAACGGTGGATACAGTCCACTAGCCAGCACTTCCGGGTTCCAATCTCGTGTGACATCAAAGTCTTGCGACGCGTTTCGCCAATAGGCTTCTTCAAAGCGATGACGCCCACACGAGAAGCCGGACAACTTATACCACCTTCAATTAGTTACCATAGCAGCCCATGTCAACAACGTTCCTCCGGGCTTTCAATATCAGTAGCCGGCATAACAGTAGAATTACATAAAAACGGAAACAGACATGGTTAAACTGAAAACAGTCCCCATCTCCCAATCTCCTGCGGAGAATCCTTACAGCACACAAAAACTAAAAAAACTCATAGATAAAAATACACTCCTTTATGACTAATGTAAACAAGCAACTGCCATAAAACATTTCTATGTGCTATATGTAGTCCTCGCAGTATACAATCATATTCCATCAAGGAACTACCATAAAACAATTCTGTGTACTATATGGAGTCCTCGCAGTATACATTAATATTCCATCAAGGAATAATAGACATCTACAATCAATTTTTATTAACACATAGACAGAAAAAGAGACCCTTTATAATGCAGTCAAAACATAACACAAAAAAAGTAAAAGTAAAAAGGCATTGCACTACCGCCCACTAGCTGATGAAGATAATTCGAAACGCGTCCTGTGGGGTGTAGCTGTGTTTCTGTTTAGTGCAATATCCTAACTGTTCAATAGACCTGGCCAGGCGAACAGATCCAGTGGGTAAGGGATTTTTGGCTCTATTTATATTTTTTATGTATATTTTTTATGTATATTTTTTATGTATATTTTTTATGTATTTTTAATAATTTATCTCTTTTTTGCACCTATTTGGGGCCCTTGATTTGGTGTATCATTGTATTTTTGTTTATATATTTTCAGTCTCATCTTGTGATTTTATATTATATTGCTGTATATTACATATGGTCATTTACTTGTATATTTATACTTCCTTGTAATAAACTCTATTTTTTCTACAACATTTCTGTCTTTGTAGTCTACTACTTTTTTGGTATACATATTTAGCGCTGTCTCACTCTTACATTATAAAAAGTAATAATAATAAAAATTCAATAAAAACGAGAAAAATACTATTTAAAAATCTAAACTTTATATACCCAGCCCCATACTGGGATAAAAACAGGGATCAAATCAAATATTCAGGAGACCTACATCGAATACAGATATTAAGGAAAGTGGTATAGCTCAAAGTCAGCATTCAAACCCCCAGGAATCAGTGTATTTAATTCAAAAATCCATCGCATCTCAGCCTGTCCTAAATTTCTAATCTTATCCCCACCCCGCCAATGGGTTTTAGGTTTATCTATTGCAAAAAAATGTAATTTTGTCTGATCTTTTTGATGTTGTTTTAAGAAATGATGTGAAACACTATGTTTTTCGTACCCATTCCTTATGTTCCTGATATGTTAATATGTTAATCCCAAGATCCACAAAGACCTTATAAATCCACCAGGAAGACCGATAGTGGCAGGGATAGATTCCCTTATGTCCCAGGTATCAGAGTATATAGATAAATTATTACAACCTTTGGTGATTCAGACTAGATCCTATTTGAAAGATTCTCTCAGTTTAATACGAGAAGTAGATGGTTTTAAGTGGTGTGAGGACTATTGTCTAGTCACCTGTGACGTTAGTTCCTTATACACGATTATTCAACTTGAGAAAGGATGTGAAGCAGTGTCATTCTTTCTACAGAGGGCAGCCAATATGCCTGAGTCGCAGATCAACTATATATTAGAAGGGATACTCCTCATATTAGAGAATAATTTCTTTTGGTATGAGGACCAGTTTTACCTACAATCGACAGGTACGGCGATGGGTTCCAAGTTTGCACCCAGTTATGCAAATTTATTTATGGCCTATTGGGAAGAGACGTTTATTTATGGCCAGCATGCCTGGGTTGATAACCTGGTGACCTATAGGAGGTACATTGACGATTTGTTTTTTATATGGAAAGGCGACTCTACCTCATTACAATCTTTTTTGACACATTTAAACTATAATGAATGGGGTATTATTTTGGTGGCAGAGACTAGTAGAGAGAAGGTTAATTTTCTAGATTTAGTATTATTTCATGATTCTAAGATATTAAAGACTCAAACGTTTTTTAAAAAGGTAGATACCAATAGTTTTATTCAATCGGATAGCTGCCATTTTTTACCGTGGCTTCTTAATGTACCTAAGAGCCAATTGTACAGATTAAAAATAAATTGTAGCGATATTTCGGATTTTAATATTCAGGCGGAGATTATAAAAGATAAATTTAAGAATAAGAATTATGATATTAGGCCTATCGAAAGCAGTATCAGTGAAATAGGTTTAATTGATAGACAGGCCCTTTTAAGGGATGCTCCAGGGACCACAGCAATAGAAATTAGATCTCAAGAGACACCTTTAATAACACAATATAGTGGCAATAATAGATATATCCGGAACATTATTAATAAATATTGGCCGATTCTACTTCAGGATCCCAATCTGCAGACAATTTTGGGTCCAGGTCCACGCATCATCTTCAGAGGGCTTCCTTCCCTAAAAAATCATTTGACACATAGTTATTTAAATACGTCCAAAACCAAAGATTACGGCAATATTAAAAAACTTTTTAATGATATAGACGGTTTCCATAGATGTCGGACTTGTCAAGCGTGTAGTGAAACTGATAGAATTCAGAAAAAAAGTTTACAGATATTTAAAAATCCCCACAGTGATAAAACATATCAAATTAAGAAATGAATCACCTGTGAAACAAATGGGGTTATTTATATGCTAAAATGTCCATGTGGAAAATGCTATATAGGCAGAACATCAAGACCCCTTAAGGTGCGGATAAGTGAACATATCAGGAACATAAGGAATGGGTACGAAAAACATAGTGTTTCACATCATTTCTTAAAACAACATCAAAAAGATCCGACAAAATGAATTTTTTTTGCAATAGATAAACCTAAAATTAAATTGAAGGTAACGTTTACTAAAGTATGTTTTATTTTAAGTCTACTGCTAAATAAATATGCATTTTTGGTTTTCTTCTGACATAATTTGAAATTGTTTCTTCTGTTCTGAATTATTGAAACTTAGTTAAAAAATGTTTCTGTTAACATAAATAACAAAATTCATATAAATCCCTCCCTGTTTTTTCTCCTGAGGTAACTCAAGATGAAGCAGTGCAATGAACAATCTAGTGAGATGCTCTTTTTAACGGTGCTAATTTTAGCCTTGTATGGTCATTAGTATCTTTTCAAATACAGACTAAATACTTTAAATTATTGTAATTTTAAAAGGACTGGGTTTTGATTATTAATAATTTGATCATGTGAAAGTATTGACATATAGCTTAGAACATGTGAAAACAAGACGATCAGCCAGTGCTAATAATAGTAACCAAATGCACATTGACTCATAGTGATAATCTGTTAACTGCCAGGTGGGATATCTATGACTATTTCTGGATACCCTGTTTGGTAAATTATTTGTATCCCATCTGGTCTTATTTTGGGTCTAACTGATACATGTGCTTTTTTATTTTATTTTATTTTTGTTACAAATGTACAAGATTAGATTGCTTGTGTAGAACTCCTTATGAATGTAAAACTTTAAAATCAGTGAATTTTGTAGTCATTCTAATTCTAATAGTTTAAATGTATTTTGAGATGTACATTGAATATAATTTCCACACCTATAACAATGGAATCTGGTCATATTTTTCAAATCAAAAGGCAGGTGAAGAGGCAGCTAACCAGGACAGCCTCCTCCATCAGATGGAGCTACTGCAGGCCATGGGGACCGAATCCATCACGGGGGTTGAGGGTACACACCGGACCCAGAAACACCTGGTCATTAGTATGGAACATTCATTAATATGTTATGTATGTCAACTTATGTGTATTACAATGTTCTCTCACTTTGCTTCTGGTGTCTTCAGTTGTGTGCCCTCAAATTCCAGCCATTGCGAATCTGGAGCAGGTGAGATTAGTGTACCTGGAGGAGTGTCAGTCTAAAGCTGAACTCTGCAAACCAACTGTTGAGGTACAGGCATGCAAAATTGTCCCTAAAGCATGCTAAGTTAGAGAGTACAGCTGCTCTAGAGTCAACTTCCTGTAACTGGCTTTATGGCTGGTATGGGCTGGAGTCCAAATGCAAGGGTAGTGGGTGATTCAAAGCCTTTCACAGGGTGAGCACTCTCCACCAAGAGTAGAGCCCCTAGTTTTAAGCACTCTCAAGCACAGGCCTTGATAGATGTACCACGGGGCATAGCCAGGAAGATGAGTACAGAAACAATAAGGAGCAAAATCAGGGTCTAGGATACAGATGATCATGGTCAATAAGCAAGCCAGGATCAATGGACAGGAGAATATCAGGATGCTCAGGAACAAGCCGGATTCAGAAACCACACAAAGCAATTTCAAAATATAAGCAATATGTACCAGCTCTGTGTGAGGCCTTACCCCGTTTGTAGACTCATCCAAGCTGTTCCAGTAATTTCAGTATCCCTTTCCTTTGCTCGCTTGTTTATTTTCTATGCTCTCTCCTGCGTTTGCTTTCCTCTCTGGTCTTGCTTATTACCTATGCTCATTCCTGCCTTTGTTTTCCATACCTTTTCCCTCTCTGGCCTGGCCACAGAGTGGCATCCCTCTTTAGTTTGGCCACATAGTGGTTTTCCCCACAGAGTGGCATCCTTCTCTAGCTCTGGCCCTTCCTTGTATGCTTTAATTCTCCCTTTGCTCCTTGCTCTGTCCTGAAGCTCTGTACTCTGTATTTAAATTCTATTCTGCCTCAGTTCTTTTGGACTTGCTTTGCTCTGCTTGGCACATCTTTGCCTTTAGCCGCTATATCCTGCTAAATTGTTCTAGTTATAATCCATGCTCACTCCAGGATGTTTGCAGGATTATTTCAGTAATCTCTTAGGCTTCACTGGATTCAGTGGCTCCCTCAAAGAGCTTGGGAACATGGCTGAAGAAACTTGGGGTCTCAAACCAACAAGGCATTGCAGTTACCCAGCACCAGGTCATGTATCTCCATTTCCAACACATTCAACTCCTGCATCGGGCGCTCAGGGTCTACTAACATCCTGGACCTTTCCCTAACATATGGCTATAGGCTATAGTCAGGAGCCTGCAGGGCTCGAGTCCTGCAGGAATGCGTGGGAATGGCGTTCTTGCACTTTTTTCATGGCAGGAACGCCGTTCCCTTTGCTCCTGCAGGTCTTCCTTTCCAGTGGCGGATCTGGATTTGAGCCGCCGTGATAAAAAAAAAAAAAAAAAAATTATTTTTTTTTCAAAGTCCAATTCTCGCGAGACGCGAGATTTCGCCCGTTTCGCATGCTTTTGTCTGCACGGAGGAGGTGTCCGTCCAGGGACACGGAGCAGCAGCTACTAGGTAAGTGATGGGGAGGAGGGTGGTTCCTGGGCATCTGACTGGCACAATATTCCTGGGCTCTGACTGGCACACTATTTCTGGGCATCTGACTGGCACAATATTCCTGGGCTCTGACTGGCACACTATTTATGGGCATCTGACTGGCACAATATTCCTGGGCTCTGACTGGCACACTATTTCTGGGCATCTGACTGGCACACTATTCCTGGTATCTGACTAGCACACTATTCCTGGGCATCTGACTGGCAAACTATTCCTGGGCATCTGACTGGCAAACTATTCCTGGGCATCTGACTGGCACAATATTCCTGGTATCTGACTGGCACAATATTACTCGGCATCTGACTGGCACACTATTACTGGGCATCTGACTGGCACACTATTCCTGGTATCTGACTAGCACACTATTCCTGGTATCTGACTGGCACACTATTACTGGGCTCTGAGTGGCACAATATTCCTGGTATCTGACTGGCACACTATTACTGGGCTCTGAGTGGCACAATATTACTGGTATCTGAATGGCATAATATTACTGGTACCTGACTGGCAAACTATTCCTGGGCATCTTACTGGCACAATATTCCTGGTATCTGACTGGCACAATATTACTGGGCATCTGACTGGCACACTATTACTGGGCATCTGACTGGCACACTATTCCTGGTATCTGACTATCACACTATTCCTGGTATCTGACTGGCACACTATTACTGGGCTCTGAGTGGCACAATATTCCTGGTATCTGACTGGCACACTATTACTGGGCTCTGAGTGGCACAATATTACTGGGCATCTGACTGGCACAATATTATTGGTATCTGAATGGCATAATATTACTGGTATCTGACTGGCACAATATTACTGGGCTCTGACTGGCACAATATTACTGGGCATCTGACTGGCACACTATTCCTGGTATCTGACTGGCACACTATTACTGGGCTCTGACTGGCACAATATTCCTGGTATCTGACTGGCACACTATTACTGGGCATCTGAGTGGCACAATATTACTGGTATCTGACTGGCACAATATTACTGGGCTCTGAGTGGCACAATATTACTGTGCTCTGACTGGCACACTATAACTGGACTCTGACTGGCACACTATTCCTGGTATCTGACTGGCACACTATTCCTGGTATCTGACTGGCACAATATTCCTGGTATCTGACTAGCAAAATATTACTGGGCTCTGAGTGGCACAATATTACTGGGCTCTGAGTGGCACAATATTCCTGGTATCTGACTGGCACACTATTACTGGGCACTGACTGGCACACTATTACTGGGCTCTGAGTGGCACAATATTACTGGGCTCTGACTGGCACACTATTACTGGCATCTGAATGGCATAATATTACTGGGCTCTGAGTGGCACAATATTACTGGGCTCTGACTGGCACACTATTACTGGCATCTGAATGGCATAATATTACTGGTATCTGACTGTCTGGGGAGGAGGGTGGATTAAATGAGCAAATCCTGGAATATTGAGGGGCAAAATCCTGGCACATAGAGGCAAAATCCTGGCATATAGAGGCAAAATCCTGACATAGAGGGGCAAAATCCTGGCAAATAGAGGGGCAGGGGCAGAGTCCTGTCATATAGAGGGGCAAAATCCTGACATAGAGGGGCAAAATCCTGGCATAGAGGGGCAAAAAACCTGGCATAGAGAGGGGGAAAATCCTGGCATATAGAGGCAAAATCCTGGCATATAGAGGGACAAAATCCTGGCATAGAGGGGCAAAATCCTGACATAGAGGGGAAAAATCCTGGCAAATAGAGGGGCAGGGGCAGAGTCCTGTCATATAGAGGTGCAAAATCCTGACATAGAGGGGAAAAATCCTGGCATAGAGGGGCAAAATCCTGGCATAGAGGGGCAAAATCCTGGCATATAGAGGGGCAGAATCCTGGCATATAGAGGCAAAATCCTGGCATATAGAGGGGCAGAATCCTGGCATATAGAGGCAAAATCCTGGCATATAGAGGGGCAGAATCCTGGCATATAGAGGCAAAATCCTGGCATAGAGGGGCAAAATCCTGACATAAAGGGGCAAAATCCTGGCACATAGAGGGGCAAAATCCTGGCACATAGAGGGACAAAATCCTGGAATAGAGGGGCAAAATCCTGGCATAGAGGGTAAAAATCCTGGCACATAGAGGGGAAAATCCTGGCATATAGAGGGGCAAAATCCTGGAATTGAGGGGCAAAATCCTGGCATATAGAGGGGCAAAATCCTGGAATAGAGGGGCAAAATCCTGGCATATAAAGGGGCAAAATCCTGGCATATAGAGGGGCAGAATCCTGGAATAGAGGGGCAAAATCCTGACATAGAGGGGCAAAATCCTGGCATATAGAGGGGCAGAATCCTGGAATAGAGGGGCAAAATCCTGACATAGAGGGGCAAAATCTTGACATAGAGGGGCAAAATCCTGGCACATAGAGGGGAAAATCCTGGCATATAGATGGGCAAAATCCTGGAATAGAGGGGCAAAATCCTGGAATAGAGGGGCAAAATCCTGGCATATAGAGGGGAAGAATCCTGGCATAGAGGGGCAAAATCCTGGCATATATAGGGGCTGAATCCTGGAATAGAGGGGCAAAATCCTGACATAGAGGGGCAAAATCCTGGCATATAGAGGGGCAGAATCCTGGCATATAGAGGGGAAGAATCCTGGCATAGAGGGGCAAAATCCTGGCATATAGAGGGGCAGAATCCTGGAATAGAGGGGCAAAATCCTGACATAGAGGGGCAAAATCCTGGCATATAGAGGGGCAGAATCCTGGAATAGAGGGGCAAAATCCTGACATAGAGGGGCAAAATCTTGACATAGAGGGGCAAAATCCTGGCACATAGAGGGGAAAATCCTGACATAGAGGGGCAAAATCCTTTCATATAGAGGGGCAGAATCCTGGAATATAGAGGGGCAGAATCCTGGCATATAGAGGGGAAGAATCCTGGCATAGAGGGGCAAAATCCTGGCATATAGAGGGGCAGAATCCTGGAATAGAGGGGCAAAATCCTGACATAGAGGGGCAAAATCTTGACATAGAGGGGCAAAATCCTGGCACATAGAGGGGGAAATCCTGGCATATAGAGGGGCAAAATCCTGGAATAGAGGGGCAAAATCCTGGAATAGAGGGGCAAAATCCTGGCATATAGAGGGGAAGAATCCTGGCATAGAGGGGCAAAATCCTGGCCTATAGAGGGGCAGAATCCTGGCATATAGAGGGGAAGAATCCTGGCATAGAGGGGCAAAATCCTGGCATATAGAGGGGCAGAATCCTGGAATAGAGGGGCAAAATCCTGACATAGAGGGGCAAAATCCTTTCATATAGAGGGGCAGAATCCTGGAATATAGAGGGGCAGAATCCTGGAATAGAGGGGCAAAATCCTGGCATATAGAGGGGCAGAATCCTGGCATAGAGGGGCAACATTCACTGAATTTTCAGTGAAATATATATTTGGGGGGGGGGGGGGGGGTCGCAGTGGATATTGTGTGAGTTCCCACACTTTTTTTCCCAGGACTTGACCCCTGGGAGCCTGACACTCTGATGGAGGATATGGTACATATAGCACCATTGCAGCAATAACCAGCACCTGAGCAGTAGGCAAGAGAGAGAGGTAAAAGACAGAGAATAGAACTGCTGCTATAATAGGCAAATGGAACCTGCATGTGGTTTCTGGAAAAGGAGCATGTAGCAGCAAATCCTGGCTGATCGTGACACTGCCAAACCTAACCTACCTCCATCAGCACAGGTGATTGGAAGTCAGTCTGGTGAGGAGGACAAAGCTAGTGACATAGCTAGATGGTTGCCAAGTACAACATCCTCCTCCTCAAAGATGATGATGATGAGTAAATTAAAGCACTTTAAAATATTTTGTAGTGTACTTTAGAGGTTTTTAAAGTTCAATTGCAATGTGTGAAGGAGGTGTATGTTTCCTGAATTCGGATAGTGTTCGGGGTTATTGGTGCACATTAGGTAGGCAAAAATCTATGATTTTAAAAATGAAATTATCCTGACCCGAATACCTCCAATGCTTCAGTTTTTAAATGGGGTTAACAGCAGATTCAACAATATAGAGTACCTGGGTTTCAGAAATTTCTGGTATTGTGCTATTGAATCTGTTTAGGGCTAGATCTTTCTATATTGAGCAGAACCTTACATTTCACAACAGATTTCAGCTGTCATGAAAGGACTTATACAAATGCATTCAAAGATGAAGATCCAAATCCTTGTTAGTGTTAAAGTGTCTTCACTGTCCCTGAAGGTGATATAGTCTGCCACCTCCAAATTCTAAGTATGTCTTCCCTCCTCAAGTCTCAACAATGACCACTGATATGTTTGAGTATAAAACTCAAAGTACTGGTTCTCTGCAGCTTCCAGTCTCCCTACCACATCACACTACTTTTTGTCTCTAAAGTTTACTTTTTTTTAAGGAAGCCTATTACCACCTGATTAAGGCTACCTTCTTTTTTATTTTCTATTCATTGCCTCATTCTGATAACATACATTTACTCTAATTGAATCACTACAGTCATGATGCTTATATAATTAAATTAATCAATAATTTTGTACTGCTGCACTGTAGCTTTCTTTTGCCAACCTTGTGTACTTTTAATAGTATAATCCATCTTATCCTCTGACCTGCAGCTGACATGGTTCTCTGTGAAGCAGTCAGACTGGTCTGGTCAGCGACTGTTTCTCTCTGCTAGTCTAGAGAGCGCCCCTTATTTTTACATGGGATTAACAGAGGATACCATACCTAGTACTAGGATAGAGACACCTAGGCACCCACTCTCAGTTGGGTTTACTGTGGAAAAGGGGATTCCCATTTTTTTTAACGATTGTTTCTTCTAAGGAAGCAAGCGTTAAGAAGGAATTTAGGGTCACTTTAACCTATGGTTCTGATCAGATTTAGGAATGGTTAGTAAAAGGGGAAGAGGTAGACAGACACTGGGAGAATGTTGGAGAGTAGGGGGTAAAGCAGGGGCGGATCCAGAGTCTGATCTCGGGAGGGGCACATGTCCATCTGTCTTTTCCTATCCCCCATGTCTGTCTGTCTTTTCCTCTCCCCCATGTCTGTCTGTCACGCTCCTCTTCCTTCCCATGTCCGTCTCTCTCCTCTTCCTTCCCATGTCCGTCTCTCTCCTCTTCCTTCCCATGTCTATCTGTCTCTCCTCTGCCATCCCGTGTCTATCTGTCTCTCCTATGCCATCCCATGTCTGTCTGTCTCTCCTCTGCCATCCCATGTCTGTCTGTCTTTCCTCTGCCATCCCATGTCTCTCTGTCTCTCATCTGCCATCCCATTTCTGTCTGTCTCTCCTCTCTCCACCCTTGGTCTCTCCTCTCTCTCCACCCTGTTCTCTCCCCCCTCCACTTCTCTCCACTCTCCTCCATCTCCTCAGTTAGTCCCAGGACAGCCTACCAGGAATCTCCCTGTATGTCAGTCCAGCCTTGCATAGGAGTCCAACCTGATGAAGCGCAGGTCAGCTTTACATCACAGGGAGACACAGGCACTATTGGCTCTGTGCGTGTTAAACACACTCAGAGCTTAATCCATGCTGCTTGTGCTCTCCGCGTGTAGTGATGATGCAGAACATTGTATTTCCGATGATCTGAACCAACACTACGCAGGGGGAATGCGAGGCAGCACTGATTAAGCTCTGAGTGTGTTTAACGTTTTTAACTCCGTCTCCCCACGGAGTAACTTGCCGGCACCGGCTCTGCCCCATTGCCCCCCCTGGATCCGCCACTGGGGTAAAGGGAGACAGACACTGGGAGGGTGGAGGAGAAGGAGACAGACACTCTGAGGATGGGGAAAGAAGGGGAAGAGATGGCAGTGGGAAGCTGTTTGAGTGCAAAGATGGTGCTTGGGATCAAAGTTGGCACTGGCAAGCTATTTGGAAATGCAGAGGCATTAGGAAGCTGTTTGAGGATAAATGTGTCACTGATAAGCTGCTTGTGGGGTAAAATAGCAAAACTAATAAAACTATTACTTTTTTTTTTAAATGCACAAAGTACAGCCACATTATTCAAACTGTTCTTGTAATAACAGGCTCTGCTCTGAGTCTAAATCAAAGGAGAAACTAAATAAAATAAAAAGCCAAAAAAACATTGAGAGAGAGTAATTAGTGTTATTGAGTCAAAATCTTTATTCAATTACAAATGACAAAATACTCCCAGGAGACTACAGCCTAGAAAAATGAATCCATGTTTCATTCTTTAAAGAGTACCTTTCAAACAAACGTTTTGCATTATTTCTGCCAGGATTTTCTTCTCCTCTGTTGATTTACAAAAGGAAACCCAAAATAACTCTTTAGAGGTATTCATAGGGCTCATATGAAGGTTATAGAACCCCTAATGTGCATTTCCACTTCAAAATCCATGCAGACATACTGGATGTCCCCACAAATCACTTTGGAGAAGAGTTTTATTACTGCAGATTTAGACATTCACTGAGCATATACAGAGAGTCACCTAAGCTTGTTCCCATTGTTGTACAAAGGACATTATCACTGGTATTGATGAATATACCAATAATTATTCTACTTAACCACTTGATTTACAGTTTTTGTTTTTGAAATTACAGAACCGTGCATTTTCTATTATAACCAGTAGATGTCCCTGTAGTTCCTTATATAGTTGCATTTGTTTGCATTAATAAATTGAAAATGAGAACGGAAACGTGGTGAATTCACAACCGAGCTGTCAAAACCACACCAATATAAGGAATATGCACTAAAGACATTGGGTCTGTTCACTAAATATTACATAAATTAAAAAAGCAAATGACTTGGACAAATCCATCAAATAATCTATTTTTCCTACTCTGCATTTTTTAAAGCTGATGTTCTCTAAAATTCACTGTTTGGCAAATAAGATATCGTTATTTAGGCTTCACTGGATTTGGACCTAAAATTTCCAATTAAAGAATGCTCTTAAAATGCACACTGTATTTTCATAGGTAATTCATTTTCTATGGTGACCTTAACACATTTTCCATTACTTGGGGGAATTCAAGTAATTTGAAATAGAAATAGCAAGCAGGTAAATGCATGGGAAAACAATTCATTTTAATGGTTATCTATTTTTTTTTTATAACAATCTACAGCCAATTGACCTAAAATATTGCTTGATAATCACTATTAATAATGTGATCGTGTTACATTAATACATTTGATGGTGAGACACGAATTGATACATGAGCACAACATACTTTTTATTTGAAATAATACTAAGCTTTTTTCTAGAGTGGTTTGAGGCACACTCCTATATTGGCTTGAATATAAGATTATTGCTATTGATTATTATAAGGCGCCCCAACCAAACTTTGGATCTTAATGAGTGAAAAACGAAAAAGGCCTAAATATAAGGTGACCCTATAAGAAAAATAGATGTGTGTATTATATATTGCTTGACATGTAAACTTTTTTTAACTTGTAATAAAAATGTAATGAAAAATGCAAAAAAAATGCATTTCCTATTTTTATTTCCTTCTTCTGTCCCCCTTTATTTTCCCCACTTGCCATTGAACCCACAGCACCAGATAGCACTCACATAAAGTGTCACAGCAACCCACATCACACCAGACTGCACCCACAAAACTTAGCACGGTACCTACATTGCACCCACGTGACTTGCCATAGCACCTCCATCACAGGGCTATTCATGTAACAAAGCTTCATGTTACAGAAAGAAGGCAAGCAAGAAATCTGTACAGAATTTTGGTGGTAAGCCTGCAGGTAAAAGATGTGTGCAGTTTTTCAAAGTGAAATACTTTATAATAGGGAAAAAGAGCTAACATAATAACAATTAATATAAATGTTCAGTATTTTGTTTATGTAGCACATCATGTACATGGAGTTAGATGCTTCTTCACAATGAATCTTAATTATGTTCTACTTTAGTGCACTGAATGTAAAACATGTTTTTTCATGTTGCAACACTGAGAAAAACCTGTTTGAGTTTCAGTTAATGAACAACAGTGTGATATTCAAAATAATCATTGGGTGTGACTATCAATTTTTAGATCAAGACTTTCAAAAAGCATTCAGTTGACTTCTTATCTTTCTGGATATGTTAAGCAAACATTGGCCTTTCCCAGTTTTTCCCGTAGTGAGTTTACAGGGAAATTAATAATACAAAAAAAATAAAAAAAACAAAACAGGTCTAAGGTAGCTCTGATTTTATCATGGAAAACCTGAGCTCCGAATTTTGGACCACTGTGTCAGTTCTCTAGTTTTTAACCCAAGGTCTAATGCCCCGAACTTAATATGCCTGAAAATTGGCTTAAAATTCATGAAAATTGCTGATTTCGGGCCATTATCTATTATACTGAGTAGCAGAAGTTTTGCAAAATTACAACTTTGAATGATCAATTTTGGCCAGATTAGTCTATATTGGGTTGACCCTTAGATCTGAATAGATATTATATTTCAATCCATTGTGTAGAACAAAAAAAAGTGTACATACATAGATAAGGAAAGCACATTATATGATATGATATTTTCTCTAAGTGCTTTCCCCACCTATGTATCTAAACTCCTGGTTTCTACATAATGGATTAAAATATGATATTTTTTCTGATCTAGGAACGCTGACTCTTCTGTGTAATTGTAAATAAAATATATCTGCAATTTTATTTTTACCCACTGGAGCATAAAACCTGGCTGTAGATTTTCATGATTATAGTTATTATAAACTGTCCTTTCATAAAAACTTAATATTTATCAGTATGATGATGAACAGCTATTTATAATTCACTGCTCTTTTTGAGATTTTTATTTATTGTTACTCTTATTATAAATGGGGCAAAACTGAACAGAGCATACAAACTATACAAGTATGTAATAAATGCCACATCAATAAGGTGTCTCATGAAGGATATGCTTAAAGGTATTATTAAAATATATATGGGTAAAGCATAGACATGTGCATTCGTTTTCGGACGAATGCATTTTCGGACGAAAATAGCATTTTCGTCCATTCGTCCGAAAAACGAATAACGAAAATATTAACTAACAAAATCCGAATGAACGAATGGTTAATAAACGAAAATCATTCGTTCATTCGTCCATTCGTCCATTCGTGCTATTGGCATTCTAAACCGAAATAGAGTCGGTTTATACAATACCAATAGCATTGTACAAATGTACATTCCATAAACCGACATGAATGACTTTCGGTTTATGGAATGCATGTAATGCTATTGGCTTTCTATAAACCGAAATTGAGTTCCCATTCATACGAATAGGTCAATTGACCTATTCGTATGAATGGGGACTCTTTCGGTTTATAGAAAGCCAATAGCATTGCATGTATTCTATAAGCCGAAAGTCTTTAAAACGAACGACGTTCGGTTTATAGAATACATGTAATGCTGTTGCTGTTCTATAAGCCGAAAGTCTATAAACCGAACGACGTTCGGTTTATAGACTTTCGGTTTATAGAATAGCAATAGGATTACATGTAATCCATAAGCCGACAGCCTATAAACCGAACTTCGGTTTATAGACTTTCGGCATTTGTATTGTAATGATGAATCGTAGTACTACTATTGGCTTTCACTACACGGAGACAGAGTCTCCATTCATAAATTTATGAATGGAGACTCTGTCTCCGTGTAGTGAAAGCCAATAGTACTACAATTACATGCATTCTAAATGACGAAAGTCTATAAACCGAACGTTGTTCGGTTTATAGATTTTCGGTTTATGTTTAAGTCAAACTCAATTCATTTATTAGTAATAATTACATGCATTCTAAATGACGAAAGTCTATAAACCGAACGTTGTTCGGTTTATAGATTTTCGGTTTATGTTTAAGTCAAACTCAATTCATTTATTAGTAATAATTACATGCATTCTAAATGACGAAAGTCTATAAACCGAACGTTGTTCGGTTTATAGATTTTCGGTTTATGTTTAAGTCGAACTCAATTCATTTATTAGTAATAAATGAATTGAGTTTGACTTAAACATAAACCGAAAATCTATAAACCGAACAACGTTCGGTTTATAGACTTTCGTCATTTAGAATGCATGTAATTGTAGTACTATTGGCTTTCACTACACGGAGACAGAGTCTCCATTCATAAATTTATGAATGGAGACTCTGTCTCCGTGTAGTGAAAGCCAATAGTAGTACTACGATTCATCATTACAATACAAATGCCGAAAGTCTATAAACCGAAGTTCGGTTTATAGGCTGTCGGCTTATGGAATACATGTAATCCTATTGCTATTCTATAAGTCGAAAGTCTATAAACCGACGGTCGTTCGGTTTATAGACTTTCGGCTTATAGAACAGTCAGCAATAGCATTACATGTATTCTATAAGCCGAACGTCGTCGGCTTATGCAGTACATGGAATACTATTGGCTTTGTAAACCGAACTAGAGTGCCCATTCATAAGAATTTCTTATGAATGGGGACTCTAGTTCGGTTTATACAAAGCCAATAGCATTACTCCATAAGCCGAAAGTCTATAAACCGAACGATCTTCGGTTTATAGACTTTCTGCTTATGGAGTAATGCTATTGGCTTTGTATAAACCGAACTAGAGTCCCCATTCATACGAATAGGTCAATTGACCTATTCGTATTAATGGGGAGTAGTTAAAACGAAACGAATGTAACGAAACGAAAATGTTAAACGAATTTCGTCCGAAACGAATGTAGTTATGAACGAAATTCGTTTTAGACGAAATAAATATAATTTTCGTCCGAATGAACGAAAACGAAACGAAATTTTTAGTTTTGCACATGTCTAGTAAAGCACATGTTAATAGATTAGGAAATGTTTCTAACATACAATCAAGCTTTTATTAGAGGCAGGTCTATTATTTACTTAGAAGCTTCAAAAATAAATGGAGAGGATGGCACTCAAGGAGTTAATCCGTTTAATTCAAAAAGTAAAGGTGATGAAATATCCAAAAGATAAAATGCAGCACAGCAAAAAATAATAGACAAGAAAGTGGAAAACAAAAAACTTTAGATCGCTTGACGCGTTTCGCGCTATATGCGCTTAATCATAAGCTAGTTTTGTGATCTGTAACCAGGTTTTAAATATGGTGCCAAAAAGCAACATGTGATCTGCAGTAGCCTATCAATCTGAAGCTACGTTTATTAATTAAACCAAAGTTGTGTGTGAGTGAATTTATGTGAATGAACCTGTGAAGGGGCGTGCTAAGTGTTCTATGACTGACACTCCCCCCACCGGTTAGTTACTAAATACGAAAGACACGGATAGACAAGCTAGTGCAGAAAGATAAGTATAAACTCATGTATATCTTGAGATGAAGCCAGTGTACATTGTGAGTGTGACTTATATAGAAAACTTATTATATTTAATATTCTATATTGGGTTAAAATCAACTGTATGTGAACTTTTAAGATAGAGGTGAAAAAACTGGTAAATTGTAAGGGATAGATGCTATCAAATTCTATGCTTCTAAAAACGGGAGAATAATATAACGCTTAGGATATAGAATAAAGACATATTAAGACAAAGAATCAAAATGATACAGTTTGGATAGACTACTAGGAGTTGTTATGTTTGCGGGAAACATACATGCAAAGAGAAACTGGTCATTATAAATAAACTACTAAATAAGAAACTATGAATGTAAGGTGGAAATCCATATAGTGATACAACTAAAAATAAATAATATAAAAAAAAAAAAAATATGAAAAGGAGAAAAAAGTGAAAAAAAAAAATATATATATATAAAAAAATTAATATAATAACCAGATAAAAATAAGAATGAGAAATATGTGTAAGATAGAAAAGTACTAAATACAATGAAGTAATGAAAAAAGGTGAAAGTGCTAAAATAGAACTATAACTAATGAACTCAGATATCGTTGCTAATAGGATATAATTATTTTAAAAAACAGGTCACATCATATTGTTTGTTTAGACCTAATGGTTTTCTTGTTCCTAATGTGAATATCCAGTATGTTTCTCTGCATTTTAGTTTCAAGTCTAGATTACCTCCAGGGCCGGCCTTAGGGGTGTGCGACCTGTGTGATCGCACAGGGCGCAACACCCCAGGGGGCGACGCCCGACTAACCAAAAAAAAAAAAAGTTTGCCGTGGAGGGGGCGGAGCTCACGAGTGAGAGGTGTAGCTCCGCCCCCACCCTGCTTCACGGGGAGCCGCGAGCAGCATGAGAATGTGCTGCTCGCGCTCCCCACACACAGTGATTGTGCGGGTATCATCCAATACCCTTCATAATCATTGTGTGTGAGAAGCGCGAGCAGCACATTCTCATGCTGCCCGCGGCTCCCCGTGAAGCAGGGTGGGGGCGGAGCTACACCTCTCACTGGTGAGCTCCGCCCCCTCACTGACAGAAAAGAGCAAGGGGAAGGGGGGGGGGCAGAGGAGACAGTACAAGGGGAAGGGGGAGACAGAATGAGGAGAGAGGGAGAGACAGAACAAAGGGAGGGGGAGAGATAGAACAGAGAAAGGGGGAGGGAGAAAAGAACAGGAGGGGAGAGAAGAGAACAGATATGGGGAGGAGGGGGAGAGAGAGAACAGAGGGAGAGAAAACAAAATGTATTCTCTCAACAAATATGCAAATTGCTGTTCATCTAATGTAATCTATGTCATTCAATGTAAAAAATGCGGAAACGCAATATGTGGGCCGCACATCGAGACAACTAAAATGTAAAATACGAGAACATCTAAATGATATAGCTAATGATGCAGGTACCAATGTAAGCGATCATTTTAGACAGTGTACCCTTAAGAATCTATCTAATTTTAAAGTACAAATTTAGGTCTAAACAAACAATATGATGTGACCTGTTTTTTAAAATAATTATATCCTATTAGCAACGATATCTGAGTTCATTAGTTATAGTTCTATTTTAGCACTTTCACCTTTTTTCATTACTTCATTGTATTTAGTACTTTTCTATCTTACACATATTTCTCATTCTTATTTTTATCTGGTTATTATATTACTTTTTTATATATATATATATTTATTTATTTATTTTTTTCACTTTTTTCTCCTTTTCATATTTTTTTTATTTTTATATTATTTATTTTTAGTTGTATCACTATGTGGATTTCCACCTTACATTCATAGTTTCTTATTTAGTAGTTTATTTATAATGACCAGTTTCTCTTTGCAGGTATGTTTCCCGCTAACATAACAACTCCTCGTAGTCTATCCAAAGTGTATCATTTTGATTCTTTGTCTTAATATGTCTTTATTCTATATCCTAAGCGTTATATTATCCTCCCGTTTTTAGAAGCATAGAATTTGATAGCATCTATCCCTTACAATTTACCAGTTTTTTCACCTCTATCTTAAAAGTTCACATACAGTTGATTTTAACCCAAAATAGAATATTAAATATAATAAGTTTTCTATATAAGTCACACTCACTATGTACACTGGCTTCATCTCAAGATACACATGAGTTTATACTTATTTTTCTGCACTAGCTTGTCTATCCGTGTCTTTCGTATTTAGTAACTAACCGGTGGGGGGAGTGTCAGTCATAGAACACTTAGCACGCCCCCTTCACAGGTTCATTCACATAAATTCACTCACACACAACTGTGGTTTAATTAATAAACGTAGCTTCGGATTGATAGGCTACTGCAGATCACATGTTGCTTTTTGGCACCATATTTAAAACCTGGTTACAGATCACAAAACTAGCTTATGATTAAGCGCATATAGCGCGAAACGCGTCAAGCGATCTAAAGTTTTTTGTTTTCCACTTTCTTGCCTATTATTTTTTGCTGTGCTGCATTTTATCTTTTGGATATTTCATCACCTTTACTTTTTGAATTCAACGGATTAACTCCTTGAGTGCAGTCCTCTCCATTTATTTTGGAGCTTCCAAGACGTATGGTGCAGACCAGGCATCAAGAGAGGCACCGGAGCTATCATCAGAGGACTATACACTACCTTATACCTCCAGCGCTGTCGAGCCCGAACAGTTTATTTTGTTTCTATTATTTACTTAGACAAACAGGTTTGACAGACTTGGGGTACAACCCCAATTTGCTGTAGTTTGCTCACAGTTTATTACATTCTACAGAAGAAAAACTAATATGCAACAATTCATCAGTGGATGTTTTAATTATACCTACATTTTATTTTAATATCAAGTCTAAATAACATTTTCTGTAACAAACAGATGACATATTTTTGATAAAAAATTATATAACAGACAATATACCAAAAAGAATAAGGTGTTTAAAATTGGCACTGGACTCTAGGTACATAAAAGAACACATATTCTGAATCATAAAATGTTTACATTATTATATCTATACTTTGTAACAGCTTAGTTTAATACTGGTACAGTGCAAATATATTAAATATTAAATTAGAAACAAGATAATGTCAACATGTCAACATACCAGTATCATACATGTACCTTTGGTAGATCCAGGCCAGTGTGATTGATTGAAAAAAAAAAAAAGATGGTGCTGTGGGCTAGATTCATGGCTGGCTGTTAAGGTAACACTAGAGAACTGGGGGTGTAATACACTAGCATCCCACCTGCCCTTACTAGGATGAGGGACTGCTCCTGCTCCCATAAAATAATAATGTAAGTCGACCTGCTGAGGCTTTGGGCTGGTGCTTTGGCCACAGTCCCATTAATAAATAAAATAACCCTTCCCCTTGGGCTACGGGCCAGTGCTTTGCTCGCAGCTCCATTAATAAATAAAATAACACCGGCCAGCATGCAGCCCCAGAGGGGATGGAATATTTATTTGTGGGGCTGCAGGCAATGTGCAGCAAGGGGCACTAGCAGCCTCTAGGCCCGAGGGTGGTAATTTTATTCATTAATGGGAGCTTTTGCAGGCCTCGAGCCTCAGCCTTTTGGGGGGTAAGGAGCAGTGAGGGACTTGGTTTAACCCTTCCAGTGTTGTAAGGAGCACTGTTTGTGTTCCCAACAGCATTGAAATGTTTAAAATGTGCATATAGCAGCTGCGTTAAGGTTTTTTATCCTCGGATAGTTAACAGTAAAAAATGTATGCTTTCCTGCCCATTAACTTTTACCGACTTTCATTGAATCACTGTTTGTGCGGTAATTACTGTACAATACAGTGTTTCAATAGTATTAATTTAACAGGTGCTATTGCTTTTATTCCTGTTAATTGTGTTAGCAGTGGGTATTGAATCAGGAATGCCTGTTATTTTACCACTAATGTCAGTTTTTGCAATAACAGGGGTCAGTGAATCTAAGCCAATATGTTACAATACTTTTTGTTAATTATAAAAGGTTGCAAAAACTTTATTGTTATTTGACTTTGTACATTATAAATGTTGTAATGTCCTCCACGAAAAGAAGAAAGTTTTGTTTTAATGCATTTCTTGTTTACACATTCTATCATGCAGACGATTTTTCTACATCATCACTGTCTTCATCTTCAAACACCACGTCAAAGTGTGGCCTTATGTTTTCAGGCCGATATCTTGACTTTACCAGTAACTTCCTTTGTGCGTTTTTTTCCAGTGGATGCAAGATGCCCGACCTGGGTGTTTTTTTGTTTCTCTTTTCCATTGTGCTCCTCTGTGATGGAGTTTTTGATAAATCAGGCCTTAGCCTTGCTTCCAGTCTATATTGGTTTTCATAGAATACAGATTGATTGTCTCCATTTTGATTATCTAAAGGAGAATATAGATCCTGATTGTTAAAATCTTTTAATGCCAATCAATATACTGTTAGAGGACCACTGTAGCAAACAAAATAGCTTATGTTTAATAGAAAGACTGCATCAAGTTTAGATTAGTTTTATAGAAATCACTTAATGAAAGACTACAAATAAAGCACCTTATTTAGCCCTCTATGCTCTGTATACTTCTGTCGGGGGCAGACATTGTTTAGAATCTTAGGTCAGATCTTCACTCACCTTGGTTCAGATGAAGGAAGATCTGACTTAAGATTCTAAACAACATGTCCGATCCCTGGTAGAGCTATTTGGAGCAAAGAGGGCTCCATAAGGTTATTTATTTGTATTCTTTCATTAAAGCATTTTTATTTAAAATGCCTACACTTCATGCAATCTTTCAATTATACAAAACTTTTTTCACTGCAGTTGTCCTTTAATGCAATATTTGGGTGATATACCTATAATTCAAATAATAGCATTTTTGTCAATGTTTCTCGCTATTCCTCGTTACTGTTCCTGTTACCTAATTAATTAATGGCTTAGTTGATTCACTTAATTGTCATAATAGGTAACAAAATTCATAGAAAGTGCTTTGTGATAGATGCTAATATACAGGGAAACACTGTTTTAGGTTAGATATTTTTATGACCATACATAACCCTAAATTTGATATACTACATAAAATTTAAAGAATATCATAAATGAATAGTCAAACATTTGAAGTTTCGTATACAATTGAGTTTACTTGTTATATTAATTCCATACACGTATTACATTACCATGATCCCAATGTTCTTGTCCATGTCTCCTGGTTTCCTTTTCACTGTAATGAGGAAGTGATAAGTAACGTACATATTTGGCCCCAGCCTAATAAAAACAAAAGACATAAAAACAGATAGAAAGTTAACGTATCAGTGGTGTTACTATAGGATTGCTGTAATTAATGTCATGAACACCACTCATGGATAGCTGTTTCATCCTTAATGGTATTTGTCAGCATGAGGTTGGTTACTGGCTTTCTGCTGGAGGCAACACAGTTATGGTGGGAGAAAAGGTGATAGGAAATCCCTTCCACTTAAAAATCTGTGGTATTATTAAACAGAAATATACAAACACCAGACAAGCCAGAAGACATGTTTTTCTAACAGAAGTTCTAAACTTGCTACCACTACTGCAAGTGATTCTGGGTAGACATATGCAAATAAGGTTAAATTAACGCATCATAGAATTGAATATATAATAGATCTTACATTTAGGTAGATTAATAACAACAGGCCAAATATTGGACGCTGTGAATCAATGCAACACATTTTCGGTCTTAAGGTATATTGGCTTCCTCAGGCAGGATATAATACATAATACAAAAAATACTAGATAATGGAGCAACTAAAATCTGCAGTTGAGTGAAAGACCCAGAGGAGCAAGAGCTGTCTTTCCAGCACTAGGTTTGCCACTCAGCTGGTATAAAATTGGCTTGGGCCCAATGTTTAGTCTACAGAGACAATAGCATTACCATTTATTTTTTTAAATAAATGGTGGCACTCCTAGCCAGTCCATATTATCAGAACAAATTATTGCTGTTTACTGTTAAGAATATCAATTTGTGACTTTTAACCCCTTCGCGACCGATGACGGTCCTGGACCGTCATAGGGAAATCTCCCTTCATGACCAGCCCGCCCAAAGGATTTTTTTAATTTAAAAAAAAAACGTTTTTTTTTTAAAGGTTTTTTTCTTCCTATTGTGCTAATCCTAACTCTTGGGTTAGGGTTAGAGTTAATCAAAACCCTAATCCTAGAGTTAGAATTAGGGTTTGTACTAACCGTAACCAAAGGGTTAAGGTTAGAGTTAAATAAAAATAAAAAAAATGTAAAAAAATTAAATAAATAAAAAAATTACAAATAATAATAATTTATTGTATAAAAATAAGAAGTTATTCCGTAGAGGACCAATGACATGTTATGTCTGTCTGTGGTCCTCTAGGGATATTTTATTTTAAAAAAAAAGACTGCCAGCAGTAGATAGGGGCCCGCAGCTGGATATTTGATCCATGAAGCCGCAGGATAGCAAGGATAGCAAAAATTGGTGCTTCCTACTATAGATTTCCTATTCTGCTACGGTAGCTTTTGGCTGGCTGAGAATGATAGGAAATGTAGTCACAAGTATTACATAATAAATACACTTTTTAAAGCTGCAATAACCATATCCTAAATTTTCCCCTGTACCTGCCACATAAACCTAGCAAACCTATACATGTGGGGTACCGCTATACTCAGGGGAAGTAGCTGAACATATATTGGGGTTTTGTTTGGCAATAAAATAGAATAGCCCATTTAAATTTATACCTAAGTTTCAAAGTGTTTGGAAATAAAACACACACAAAATTACCTCGCCAAAACTTGTCAAAGATTGGTGGTAAAATGACAGAGTGAAAAGTGTCAAATTACCCCAAGTTGAATGCCCTGGGATGTCTACTTTATAAAAATGTGTACATGTGGGGGGTTATTCAGTGATTCATATCAGATATCGGTGTTACAGTGTCACTAACGCTCATTTTAAAAAAAATGGTTTTGAAACAGCTAAATGCTACTTGTATTTATTAACCTAAAACATGCAAAAAAAAAGCAAAAAAACATATAAACATTGGGTATTTCTGAACTCAGGACCTATAGTCGAATCTATTTAGCACGTTTTTTCATTAGCTTTTGAAACTTAGTAAAAGAATTTACAAAGAAAAGTCAGGAAAAGTGTTTATTTTTTTTAATTGTAACCATATTTTACTATTTTTTACACAATACAATAAATGATATGAACAAAATAATGTCATGAAAAGAAAGCCCTTCTTGTCCTGAAAAAAAACCAATATATAATATGTGTGGGTACAGCAACTGACAAAGAAGAAAATTAAAGCTAAACACAAACACCTCAGAAGTGTTAAAACAGCCTCGGTCACTAACGCACAACATTCCAAAAACAGTCTGGTCATGAAGGGGTTAAAAAGTTTAGATCAATACCTGTGTACCCCATGGTAGACTGCTTCCCTTTCTGATGCTTGAATAGCGACGAATGAAAATTTCCCTGCTTTCCCTTTCACTTTTTTCTGTTGGTAGATTGTATTTGACATAGGAAGGTGTCTGAAAAAAATAAAAATATTTCAGTGAAATGTAGATTATATTAAAACATCAAAAGTAATCAACTGAGAAATACTCTACATGTCATGCGTGCTTACAGTGTATAATTCAATTTATATGACAATTTAGCACCATAGGACAATCCACTAAGAATTAAAAGTTGTTTTGGTCTCTAATGTAAAATTAAATAAATGCATGTCTTGCTGTGTTTTCTCTACAGACCCCTCAAAAATCTAAATCTATTATCAGATTATGATAATTTAAAACAGAACTAGATATGCCTTACCCGTTTGCGCACTTGATAAAGGTTACTTGTCAGTATATCCTTCATCTGGTCTACCTGTTCTGGAGAAAGAGTGCTGGCCATTTCATGTTGTATACTAGTTCTGTAATTATAGATAATAGATGTAATAAATATAAAATACATTGTGTAAATATACTAGATTAAAATAAAAGCAGTAGTACACTTTGTGACTAATATAATTTTGATGTTGTGAGTCTTATTCTTATTATCAGTGTAAATCCCACTGTTATAAGGTTTGTTAGATTTCTAGCTAGCCAATATGCCCCCATCACATCCGAACATGCTCCGAATTTGGGTAAAATAATAAAGTAATACAACAATAAAAAATAGCCCCCTCTAGGGCCAGAAGACTTCTGTTGTCCCCACAATTAAAAAAAAACCTGGCCCCAATTCAAATTTTGTAGGAGACCTGGGCCTTCCAATAACAAATGGGACTGGCAGCTTGCAAAATGTCTCCCAATCTCCATAAGGGTACCCTGGGAATAAAATAATACCTGATGTCCACGATGTCCTCCAGTCCTCATATTTAGCCCAGGGAATGGGGCCACCAAAAAAATAAAATGAATTCACTCTGGCAAAAAAAAATCCACGACCCCTCAGCGGAGAACAGATGCAAAATCCCTGATAGTAAAGCGGGTATTCATGAAAGAAAAAGGCCTTCAGAAGCCTTCCAATCCTAGGCCTACCACTGAATGGTTTTCAAAACCAAAGTCCTTTCGACAGGAGTCTCTACCCTCCACATAGAAGGTAGGTAGCAAGGATAGGGGCTACCACTTTGGGTCAGTGCTCTTCGGGCATGTTTTCAGGCACATGTCACTATGGTCTTTGGAGGCAGCAATGGGAGCAAATGGGCTTTTATGAATACAAATAAAGTAACTTATTGAACCATCTTTGCTTGTTTAGCTTTATGGGGGCAGACATTTTGGTAAACAAGATGAAACAAGATCTGACCCAAGATGCCTGCCCCTGATAGTAATATGGAAGAGGGCTATTTTATTTGTATTCTTTCATTAAGGCATTTCTAGTTAAAATGCCTATACTTAATTCAAAATAACTTCATTTTTTATCAACACTTTCCTTTAATAGCTTTTATGCTGCCATTGGGGCTTGGCATTGAAAATGGGTTATGTTTTGGGAAGGTCGGTACAGTGGGTAAGTTTGCACTTTGCATTGACTTTACAATAGATTTATGATGTTGTTGCCCCTGGTTGTCCACTGTATCCCTTTACTCATGTCCCCAGATTATTCCCTCTGTAATCCTGACTTGCCCTGGCTTATGTGCTATCACTTTATATTTAATGTGGTTATTTAGTCAGATTCTGTATATAGGTTTTTGTCAAATGCATAATTCTGAGAGGAAAGTCCTCTGAAGGATTACAATGTGTCACAGGGGAGACAGGGACAATGATAGTTTACCCCTTCATCCATGTGTTAATTGCATTTACTGTTAAACTAATTTTGATCTGTTATTGTATATCTGTAGCAGGTCTGGTTAATTGCTGTTTCCTGTTGTGCTGCATGTTAATATGTGGGTTGAGTTATGTTAACTTGATTATGTCTGTATATAAAACTCTGTTTATATTCAAACAAAGTGTTATTATTCTTAATCCGGCACCAAGTCTCCTCTAGTGATTTGGATGGCTGGACAGATCAGGAGATCCCAGGGCTAAAATCACATTGTGAAGGCTGAGGGTCCCTAGGAAGCATGAACAACTGAGGAACCCAGCCAGGGTAACAAGGGGTTTCGTCACATTGGTGGCATAAGTGGGATCACTTCCTTGTCTGTGGGACATTCCAAACCACCACCGGGATCTATCTCCAGGAGCGTATGAGTGTAGCCTGAGAATGTAAGTGCCAAGCTACACGGATATGACATAACAGCGCTACATGGCTATGCGGTAGGTGCTTTTCAGCGGTTAAATGGTGGGCACAGAGGCTGTTTGACCATGTTAAACAGCATGCCCCAGAGATTCCAGATTTAATTGATTGGGCCGTGGAGGATGTTAACCTTGAAGGGGTGGTCAAGACCGCGGTCTGCACAACCGGGTTCAGCGGTATACTGGGCATTGGGCACAGATCCAGTATCAGATCTGTTAGACTTCAATCAACAACCTGAGCTAGAGAATGTGGCAGTGTATGGGACAGAGATCTGCACTGACACAGAACCAGCAGAAGAGCTGGCAGCAAGGCAGAGGACCGCTGGTCTCTTCCCTCCTCTTCTAGAGGATGGTATAAATTGAATTGATTTTGACTGTGCAGATGTAAACCCGGGAGGGGTGGATAAGGCTATGGTCTCCACATCCGGGTCACAAGAATGCTAGCGGTAGGAAAGGATCAAATAGCGAAGCTGCTTGGCCTTGCTTAGCAGCCTGTACCAGAGATGGCTGATTCTGTGGATCTGAGGGGATGCAGTTGGCTTCCCTCCCCAACGGCAGAGCATTCAGCAGGGAGAAGGTGCAGGTGGCAACTCTCCCCAGCGGCTTATCCCGGAATACACAGAGCAGTTTATCTCCCCAAATTCATGAGTCTCGAGGAGTAGATGCATGTGACTCCTATCCACAGGCAAGGATGGAGGATTTTCCAGGTGTGGTGGATGGGTCTGCGTTCTCCACCAGCACCTCCCCAGCAGAAGCACTGGCAGCAGGGCACAGAGCCACAGGCCTCTTCACTCCCCTTGTTGAAGGGACCCTTTCCAGCGTACCACCCCCCCCAGCGGCTGAAAAGACTCCAGGGAAGATGCAGTTGGCACTTCTCCCCAGCGGCAATTGTGTTCCATGGGAGTGGCAGAGTTCGGCAGGATGAGTACCATGCCTGGTAGAACAGACTGTTTGGGGCACCAATTTTGCAAGGGCATTGAGAGGCCAAGTGAACTGACTGACTGGGTCAGCCCTTGTGAGGGCTAAGGGACCCTAGGAAGCAGAGACAGCCGGGGTACACAGTGTGGGTCACAGTGTGCTTTAAAATATCTTTAATATTAACACTGTGAGACTAAAACTGGTGCCTATGTACATTGTTTTTAATATGTCTCTATATTTCATTTAAATGTTATATTATAAGGCAAGTTTACACTTAAAATGTTGGATCACTATGGGTAAGAGTATTTAAGAGCAGATATCTACTTGAGTAATTGACCCTATAACTGCCATTATGAGGCGCTGAACAAAAAAGAGGTCTGTATACACGGGGGCTGACCACACACTGCTTTACCTTAATGCTATGTAAATAAACACCTTTTCTATTCAGCATTCTAAATGGTCCAAGTGTCAATAATGGTGCCCCCGATACCCTGGATTTCGGTTTTATTTAAAATCTCCAACTTGTCTATATTTCCAACTCCACTATTAATGTCTGATTTTTGCTTTTTCTTTTTAGTCCACCACAATTTGCTTTTTATTGAATAAACTCAGAAACTTTGATTCAGATAACAGTGGATATATAAAATGTGCCAAAATATATGTGTATATATAAACAGTATGCAAATGACCAGTACATTTTAAATGTGTATATTCAATTAAGCTCATTCACCCCTTTTTTTCCACTAATCATATGCAAATGATGTCATAAAAAATTAATGTAGTATTATTTACAACTAAAGTGCTGACTTTCACCAAATAAATATTTAGATTTGCTGTTCATTTTTCATTTCATTTTCATTTTACTATCCATTTATTCACATTGTGAATCATCCTCTTTTGCAAACGTTTGCTTCATTGGTTCACTACTGGTTCACTACTCGTAGAGAGTGTCTAGTGAATCAGATTAGCTAGTTGTTTACTTCTATTTGACTCAGTCACAGTGTAATAGAGATCACCTGTTATACTTATAATTAACTTTAGCTTTAGTTGCACTAATTGTAAGAAGTCTGATTTTACTAGAAAGGATAAGCTACTGGTTTGTCTGGTTCTCAGGGTGTGCACAGAAATTAATAGAACAAGGCCAGCAAATCACTTACTGTTCGGAAGACATGGATGTATCCCTGCTAATGCCATATTTTGTCATCTCAATAGCTTGTTTAATCTCAAGCTTCCGGTGGAGAGAAACTATGCTTGATTTGGGTTGATGTTCACGAACAAAAGCCTTTCTCAGGAATTGATTATCAATCTTTTTGAACCTGAATATAAAAGTGACATTAACAAGCATCATTATACTGAAATATCGTTATATCATGTTTAACTTAGATTAAACATGATATTATTCTCAAAAAATCATTATTGGCAGCAATGAGGCTTAAGGTGTACACAAATAAGGGGGCGCACCAATGATAACATGTGGTGCTGAAACACAGGCCGCACACAAAATAATTAGACTGATGCCCTCTGATGCAAAGGAGTTGCAAGTCTCTGCTTCTTCTAGCTTTCTCTCAATTGTTATCATGCCACATGTAGAGTTAATCAACTAGAGCTTGGGATATGAAGGCTTGCCGCCACACTAAAGTCTATGTTGCAGATGCATTACCAGAAGCACACCTTTGCTAGAAACAGGCACAAAGGAAAATTAAGCTCAAAACTATCTGAGCTCCACAAGAAGCTTTGAAACTTGGAGGGGGTTTATGTTAGCTTTTTAAATTTCCAAATCAAATCTGCTAGATGAGAATCATGGAGACCATAATTCCCATCAAAATTTTTGACTCCATTTTCCATGATGCACAGCCAGAATCGCAGGTGCAGCATATATGGTTGTACCTTTTGAGAGCTATAGTTATCATCAGATAGTGATGTCATCTGTGAACTTCAGTGTCCACGATGACTAGCCAGACAAAAGTCTTCCATGTTGCCAGCTGATAAGAGGCCCCTTCCCCTTAACCACTGTCTGTGTCTTGCTAACTATGTACTGATGTCAGATATACCCCACTGCCATCTCTGTATAATATAGCTCCAATTTATATGCACTCTGGTTAATTAGAAACTGATGGAAGCTACATTGTACTACCATCTAATTCTGGCTCACTGAATAATTATGGGAGTGTTCTAATGTCTAGGTCTGGCTAACTGTGTACTGATGAGAGTTATGTACCAATATCAATGCCTTACTATCAATATACTAATGCTGTATTTCCATCAAGCTCTCTTCCTCCTTTTCAAACTTTAGAAAAGTCCCTCAAAACTCATCTCTTAAAAGAAGCTTACTACCCAACCCACTAGAATACCGGTCACTTTACTTCTAGCTGATCCCACCTAGCTGGAACACACACACAATTCATCTTTGGCCTATCCCACCTAGCGCCAGCCATCCACACTACTGTTACTACAACTTTGTTCCCTCTGACCTCTTCAGTCCCTTATGTCTCATGTACCCCATTCCCTCTAGATTGAAAGATTGCGAGCAGGGCTCACTACTTCATGTACCAGTCTATTCTAGTTTGTCTAACTTAGTATGTAGTTCCTTTCTTTGCTCTGTATCTAGCGCTATGTAAGTTGTTGGCACTATATAAATAAATGTTAATGTAATGTAATGTACCTTCATCTATGTCTGGTTAACTAAATACTGATGAGAGCTATGCTGTAGCATAATCTACGCCTGGATAATTATATAATGTTGGGAGCTACAATGTAGCATGTCTGTGTATGGTTAACTTAATACTGATAGTACTTACTGAGGTATCACCATCATTTTTAAACTAGCTATGTATTGATTGGTGCTGTACTTTACAAGTATCTATGTATAGTTAGCTAGGCATTGATGGGGGGCTATGCAATATTACTGTCAGTGTCTATTTAACTATATATCAATGGGATGCTGTACAATTTTCTATGTCTGACTAACTGTATTATTATTATTGTCTGGCCAGCTATTTGTTGACAGAAGCTATTAGTTATTAATTAATAATTCATTTTCTTGCTATTTGTTGAACTTGCTTTCCTTTTACTGGAAAATACCTATTAAGAAGATTAAGAAGGGGGTGTCATTTTGTACTCTTGCCTCAGGCACATAGAGAGGTACATATGGTTCTGTATTACACCATTAATTAATATTGCCTTGCAAGTTATACTTCTGCAACAGGTTCATATTAATAAGCTGGTAAGCGACAACACTGTCTTTATACAATGTATTGCTTTAAGATTTACATGAAATTATCTAGAAATATATGGTTAAGAAATATAGGTTGGCACTGTAATTTAAATTATGCTTACTTTTGTCTCATTTGATAATGTCCCCAAAATCCGCATATATCTTCAATGCCAGTCTTCAGGTGGTCCATGAACTGTTTTAAGAAAGGTGAGAATTATGTTGTAAGTTCATATATATTTATCCACATTGAAAGCCACATCAAATATATATAAATATCAATTTAACTGAGCTACAAATAAACAGAATTTCATGATAATTCACTGTGGTCTAATATGCGTTTGTTGTAAATTTTCTGTGGACATAGCAGGATATATTTACTTATCAGCTAATTGTTGTGGACTGACCACCAAATACCAAAATACAGTCATTTATAGCTGTGTTTTGAAGTGCCGCCAACTTAACTTTCCTTTCAGTTAATGCCTATTTTGTGCTATTTGGTTGTCTGTTTACTGTAACATTGTATAATGAAAAATACTTTTTCAATATGAATATTATCAAACCTCCTAAATTGGCAAAAATGCATTTTAGACCTAAGTACCTGCTTAAATAAATTGGCCTGGATTCAGATGTAAACTCTTTTTAATGACTTAGGGTTTGAATCAGGTAGCTCAGACTTTTGTTCTGTATATTGGAGCCCTAATTCTTTCCCTAAATTGTATAATTTCAATGGAATGGACTTTTAAATAGTGCCATTTATGTATTTTCAAAATGACTCTGAATTGGTAATTTGAGCCACATTTCTACCCAAAATTTTAGTTGCTGAATTAATTCTGAAAACGGCACAACCAATATTGTGGCCTTGAACTCTCCATCATTTCCTATAGGGCATTCAAGGATACCAATTTGGCTATCTTTGTAAACAAAAAGGTATACTATGACAAATTTGCATCAGAAAATCAGAGTTGTACATGATCCGAGCAAAGCTACTGACTGATTTTGAAACTGGTTTTGAAAATCAGCCAGGGACTGGCACCAAAGAGTAAGACTGACAGAGTAAGCCAATCTGATAACGGGCAACAGGTTATGCTTTTTTTGTCCGCTAATGCATAACACTAGTCACTGAATCACTTTTTTCATAGTAATTACCTTGCAGTTTAGTGTCAGTATAGGACTTTTTTAAATGGGTGTGGTAATTAATGCTCTATTAGTGCCATGCAAAAATTAGGGTAGCTCACTTCTCTAGCAGTGCTGTAGCTCACTTACAATTTAGAAAGGCACAGCAAGTAATGTTCTGCAAAAGCTCTTGTATATACATTAACCAGTGGGTCAGCTGCACCAAAAAGTCCATAGTCTTAAGAGATTCTCAACATGTATCTACCTCAGTATTCCTATTTCTTGAAATATACAGTATTACACTACATTGGTATTTTTTCTTTTCCCGATGTTTGCGCTCCTTATGGTTTTTTATGTACTTCAGGAGTACATTATTCGGAAGCTCGATCAAGACTTGTATTAATATAATTTTTGTCATAATCTGGTTCACGTGGAGTGTAATACTACTTTCATATTTTTAAAATCATGTATTTAGTGGAAAAAGTCATAGTTTTAATTTATTCATCCTTACCCGTGTATGAATCTCTTGATTAACTGATTGCTCTTTAGGGTCCTTTTTTACGTTTAGGTATCTTAGTAAAGGACCAATCGTTATCCCCTGTATTTCAAACACAAATTCATTTGCATTAGACATGTTTGTAAAATCATTTTCCATTGTATATTTAAAAAATACTGATAAATCATGTAAATGCTTAACTATATTATCACAGTGAACTTAAAAGTACAGTTAGTTGCTGTTTTTTTTTTTATAATATAAAAATGATTTTATGTTTCATGGATCATGTTATCCAAGCACTGTCAGATACTCAAATTCGTTGTTGGTTCAAGACAAAACAAATATTGTGTTGCTCTGAGTCACTGTAACAACATTCTCATTAATATCTAGAGCACAGTTGTATTATTACACATTATATTAGCAGATCAAATCTGACATTTCAGATTTCTCTGAATAGTATCAACTTTAATAAAAGGGTTTGAACAAACTATAAATTATAAAATGTATTAATTATTCATTTTTTACCACTCTCATATTTAGTAATATTTTATTTCTGTGATAAAAAGTTCAGAGGCTAAATACATTTAAAAAGTACAGGATAGAAAGCAACAATTAAAATAAGGTTTCACGTTTAATGAAGTCACATTCAATTAAATACATTTAATAAGTACACTATAGAAGGCTTCAGATTTAATGATTGCAACATGCTAGGTTAACAAAATATCTAAATATATAAACTGATGAGACGTATAAACAATATGAAGGTCATTGTTATGGGGATGGGACAGTTCATCACAGCTGCTTCCTTCACAGCCGTTTCACGGGAAGATGTACATTGCGATGAACAGTTCATTGCGGGCAGTTCATTGTACTGGTTAGTATTAGGGTTCAGGGTTAGTATTAGGATTACTATTAGGGGTTACTATTAGGGTTCAAGGTTTGTTTTAGGGCTTAGTATTAGGGTTAATAATAGGGTTCGGGGTTAGTATTAGGGTTTAGTATTACATTTTGGGGTTAGTATTAGGGTCAGGTGTTAAGGGTTATTTTTAGGGTTGATATTAGGGGTCTGGGTTAGTTTTAGGGGATGTTACAGTATTATAGGGGATTATTACTGTCTATTTCTAAGTGCTGAACTGTCAGTGTTTACATAGCTGCTGTGCTCTTTCACTCACTCGATGATGTGGTGCGGCATCACTTTTCAAATATAAATGCCCAATTGCAAATCACTTTAAATCTTTCTATCTAATTTTGTTGTATATCTATCTGTCAGCAAATATGCTTTGCCCATGTATTTGTGTCTATCTCTGATTGCAAAATGGGCCAATAAACTGTTTTGCTGCCTAGGCCACCCCTGTTATTGTTAGCACATTAGTATTAACTCATTGATTAAGAGACGTTAAAACATAAAAATACACTTCAAATAAAACAGCATCTAATAAAGAAATAGATCAAACAATATCTTACTTGAATGAACACTGTAAAATATATAACTACAATTGTAGATGTGATAAACATCTTCTTCCTTGGAAATAGCAGGATTGGCAGCAAAAACACAAGTGAGAAACTGCTTGCCCCACGTAAACCACTATATGCAATAATAAACTGGTCTTTCAAGGTGAAGGGGGATATTCGAAAATAGTTTATTATGGTAAATAAGAGAAACACACCTGAAATTGAAAAAAAACAGAACAGTAACTCGATACATTCATAAAGCTTTGTTATTATTTTGAATAATACAGGTAATTAAGTTTTCCCAAGCAAAAACAACAAAGGAATCTTCTTTAACAACTTCAGGATAATGTTTTTTTTATTTTTGATGTTCATTTGGAACAAGTGTCATTTTACACCTTTAGCAACGGTGCATTTAAATAAAAGTGCAATCTTGCGTCTTGATTAAATCCCCACATATTATATATTGCTTTTTTAAGGCCAGGTTTCTTAACCCATTCTGTACTCTATACAATTTTATAAAGATGTAAAAAAGGAAAAAAAGTGTTTTAGTATGTGATTTTTTTTTTTTTTTACTTTTTTTTGTGTGAGACAGTATATCTCTCTCCGCTCTCTCTTTGACACAAGATCAAGGTGTGTCAGTGAGAATATTGTGACAATTAGTGTTCACATAACACTGATTATCATATATTGTATTTATTGCATGTGATCAATGTGATTGATTTTCACAGTATATCAATAAATACAAAAAATAATGGTTGATCCTGGTCTGCCTAACTGTTAAGGCCACCAGGATCTACCTACCCGATCAATTCCACCACACATGGGGAGGATGGCAATAGATTGTGTTAAGCCCCTAGAATTATCACAATGCTCATTGCAATGGCTGAGACAGCATGCCTCAGCTAATGAAGCATAAGATAGACCTTTTGTGGGTGTTCCAGGCTTGCCTCCATGCAGAGGCATCGTGGAACACCCCTCACCCAGTCGAGTCACTGAAGATTGTTACTGGCCTCTCACTGTAATCCGCCCATTGATGGTCATGGTAGTCATTTCTTTTTGCTATCCTGGATAGCCTCACTAGCGAAGCTCCCAGGAAAGTGGTGATGGTGCTGTTTTAAAGGCAGCCTGTACATGTACAGGTATTGTCACCAATATATTGCATTGAGAGCCTGTACATTTATGGGCATTGTCATGAAGGGGTTAATGCAAGCTAACATAATTGCAAATGCTTTCCTAAAGTGGTTTTATTTCTAAACATATACATGCCCATATTATTATTAAATTATATTATTAATGTATACAATAATATAAAAAATATCTAAATATATATCTATCTATATATGTGTCATTTTTTAAAGTCTTTAAAGTGACACTAAATTATATTTTTTACTTTTCTTTATTAATAACTGTGTGCATCTTTAGAAATGCATGCAGGTTTAATCACAGCCAGTTTATCATATCTAAAATGTTGTCCTTTGCATGTTTTCAGTTGTATTTAAACAGAGAATCATTTTTCATTTTCCATATTAAAAACAACATGTTAGCAAAATATGGAGAGAAAGCACTCACTACAACATATATGTATTTGCCCAGAATATATCAAAACACCATCTCTGAGTATATACATTGTAATGTTAGATCACAAAGCATGGACTATATTTATATACTTACTCAGTGCTCGCCATATCAGGCAGAAGAGTAAAGTGAAACAGACGAAAGCCCAATTCCACTCATGGTTTTTCCCCATTGTGCTGACTCCCATGAAGATAAAGATTAACGTCTCACTGACACTGCTTAGCATTTTCATGAAGTATTTAATGGTTATGTTTGAATTTTTGGAGACATTGGCTTCAACATAGCTTTTCATGGTCATGGCACATGCTGTCATGCTGTTGGTGATAAAGAGCGAATTGTAAGAAATTAATTTAAATTCATGGAAGATGTGTAAGATATGTGTTCCAATAAATGCACATTGCATTCAGTGTTGTCTAGACTTAACTATATTTTAGTGTTGATCAACCCCCTTTTTTTCAATTTTTTTTAATTTTGTATGTGTTTAAGTGTCATTTCGCTCCTCCTAGTTTAGAGCACTCATAAAAACGATATATTGTTTTTTTTTAAAATAACACATGGCTTTAATCTGGTGCCATATTGATCCTTATAAATCAGAAATTAATATTTTATAAATTGGACACAACATTATTTTATATTCATGCCAGGCCTGTGGTTTGTCCTTAAACAAATTTTCATAAGTATATTCACCCCAAATTAATTTGGATCACCCAACAAATGCACATATTGTTTATGTTGAAGCATCACATTTTCAAGCCCATTCATGTACTTTAGGGTCTACTCAGTAAGGAGAGGATAGCAGAAAATTGCAAGAGGAATTTCAACACTAGAGCCAAAGTTACTGAGTTGGTCAAATTCTCCCTATCATTTGATTTGGAGAATTTATCCAAATCAGCTACATCTAAGTTCTAAAGGTCTGAAGTTTGAAATTCCAATCTCAATTCCCTGGAGTTCTCTCTTCCTTGAGTAGACCCTTATATGTATCTACTATATATGTACTCATAACTTATTAAGTACTTATACTGTAAAATATGGAGTAGGAGATTTTTCATGGAAAAATGTGATACCTCTTCACTTTCTATGTACACTGTGATTTAGTAGGAGAAAGAGGAAGGACAAACCTAAGTACTCAAAGAATGTTGTTAGCAATAAAACACTTAAACACACATCAAAACTCATAGGAAATGTATGTTGTGCAACAATTTAACGAATATTTAATTCAGTGTATTCTGTGTAGTAAATGGTAAAGTCTGTCATCAATTCATGCCTCTTTATGGCTCTAACAATTCTAATTTGTAATAAATGCAATACTACACTATAATTTGTTCTGATTTAACTACAGTCCAGATGGTACCAATTTAAGGGATTAAAGCTGACTAATTTATGAAGAAATAAAGAATAAACATATTTTTTTTCTACATACGCCAATATCCCCGAAAGATAAAATGCCTCTGCCGACAGGTAGGATAGGTAGCTGAACATGAAAACAAGAAGAGGCTCAATGGATGAAATGTTCTTTGTAAATCGAGTAATAAATGCGGCTAGGAATCCAAAAACAATTCCAAAAAACACTCCACCAATGCCAACCAGAAAGAAGCGGCCTACACCGGCCAGAATGTCTACAGGCTCTATTGCTTCAAAGGTATGCATCTTTGTCATGGAGATGAATATATTATAAAGCACCTGGAAGAGAGAGAAACAAAACAGAATTTATATATATTTTTTTCTTTTATTGGTAAGGTTCAAGCATTTTATTGGTAAGGTTCAAGCATTAACTAAAAGATTATATATTTGTGTCTCTAGTAAAATTTACAAATGTGTATGAAAAAGATTCTTTATTATTAAAATGGTGTAATTTAGTTAAATCCTTTAGTTATTTTTCTGTCATGCTTTTTGAATTTTTTTTATGAAATTTACAATAAATATACTTCTGCAGGTAACATTTTACTCCATGTACATATGACCTCTTATCTTATGGATGATGTTGGGTGAATCTGGCCTAAATGGCTTTCCTGAAAAACCCATGAACATAATTTGATTTTATCATTGATAAAAACTGTCTGGTCAGCCTACATTAAAGACATTTTAATAGTAAACCTTACAACAATTAACACTAATTGGTCTATTCACCAAAATTTGGCTTTGGAGGTCGACTTTTATTTTGAGATGGATGAGTATTTTCACTAAAAATTGAATTTTAAACCCAAGTTTAATGTAGAAAAAAAAAAACAGGTTCCACTCATCCCCATTGAAAGTAATGGGATGTCATTTTTGAAACTCAGTCAAACTCAGGTGCCGAATTTACTCAAAAATGGATTTGATCATTTATTGTTATAACAAAATTAAAGATTTGGAAAGAAAAATGCATCATGGCCATAATTAGAAACCATTAGGCAAAAAAATGCATGGGGACCTAACTACCGTACTGTGCTACCATAAGGTAAACATGCTGGTTTACCTTACTTACAAAAGAGAATTGATTACAGGTACATTTAAGTATTTCCCTGAACAGAAGGAGAAACTGAACTGAAACAGAAAGGTACAATTAATTTGCAGGTGATAATTACGTTGGGAAACAAACAAGCCATGAAATCCAGTAAGTCTATAATATTGTTTATTGAGAGTTCAGTAGGGCAATTCATTTTTTTGGGTTTTCTTTTACACTACCATAACTTATTGAATTTTGGAGCAACAATAAACACACTAAGCCATTTTACCTTATTTAGCTTGTGGAGTGTTTCTGGAACTTGAAAGACAGTGTGTACAACTCTGATCCCTGGACAGCATACCAAGAAAAAAATACTTTTGTCATAATATATAATCTCCCCTCTTTCAAATGCCTCATCTCAACCTCGCAAAATGGTATTCACTAACATTTTTGCATGGTCGAGATGTGGTATGCCGAGGAGGTTGGGACTTAGTCAAACTCGGACCCTGCTTTTAAGGTCGAATTTCACTTCGTCTCAAAAATAGATTCTATCAGTTCACCTCCCATTATAACAAATGGGAGTCAAAATGAAGTGAGGTGGGGTCATCTTGGAGGTCGAGTTTGGAGGTCGAATTGGACTTGGACTCAAAGTGAAAGTCAACCTACAATGTCGACTTAGACTCAAGTATGTATGTGATTCTGTGTGTATGTCTGTAAAAGCACACACAGTCACACGATGAAACACAAATACCAGTCACACAAACATTCATAGACACAGACACAATTACATACACACAGATGCACACACACAATCACATGCACTCATAGTCACACAAACAGACACACACACATATACACACACAGTCACACAAAGACAGTAAGAGTTTCTTACCAGGCACTGGCTGTAGACAGGCTGCTGCAACTTGCACTCTGAGCTTTATATGAAGGAGGGACTTAGACAACCAAGAGAAGCTTCTGAACTCTTAATCAATCAGAAGAGTTGAAAAGTCTCTTCTGAATGACTAGGACCTCCTTTACTCAGAGCTCTCATCCTGGAACTCTGCAATCCAGGAAATGTGGCCATCCTAAATCTGGAGTGGAGGGCAAGGTCACAGTCACTATCCATGCAACAGGAGCAAAACTAGAAATCAAAGGGGCTACAAGGCCCACCAACCTGACCACACAACACATTAACACATGATACCACTAGTGCAATACACCTCTATTTTCCATAAGGCCAACTTTGCCCCCACAGAATCAGCTTTGACCATATCACTTGCTACATTACCAACTTTACCCCACACCACTTGCCAGTGCCAGCTTTGCTCCCACATTACATTTCATCAGCATCTCTTTCCCCCACACCGACTCTCAGTGATATCTTTACCTTACATCACTTACTTTGTGTTTGGTCCTGTGTGCCTTCCTCCCTGTGTTATATGGGAAGACTGATCCAGCATGTAGGATAATAGATGCAATTTCCTGTGCACTGGATCAGTGAGACACAGCATGCAGAGATATGGATTGAGCAACATTTAGCAGCTATTTAGAAACATATTTTAGTAACTGCAGATTCTAATAATGTGTCACCCAGGGCCATTTTTACCCCAGGGCAAAAGAGGCCTGGGTTCAAGCACACTGCAGGGGTCTGTTACTTGAGCCTTAGTTGTCAGCAGTCCCAAATTTGCCAGGACAGTCACATTTTTTGGTATCCTGTCCCATCAAAGCCGGTCTATTCTGGCTTGGTTTCTGTCAGGATAATATGCACAGGCAAATTCTAATGTCTATTAAACTGATCTCTGGGCAACTTGTACCAGACAGGCTGGTACTCAGTTTCGCAGAGTTATTCACCGTCGAAAAATGTCAATTGGTATCATGTAACTTTGCCCCATTGTTAACTCCACCCCTTCATTGTCAGGGACCTGCTTTTCAAAAGTTGTCAGGTGTGCTTAAGCCTTATGGTTGCTGCTTCTTTCGCTGCACGGTCTCATTTGACAAAGTGAAAAAAAAAAAGAAAACTGCATTACATTACTATTTACTTTTCCCCCCTTCTTACTATGACACCACTTCTTTTTGGCACTGCTCACATTCCCTTTGCTCCTGCTAACTAACATTGGTTTGCTTAACTAATAGTGGCATGGACCTGATTCCTGAACAATTCTAGTGTTATTAATCCTTAGACTTTAATAATACAGAACTGTATTCTGCACAAATCAATAATCAGCTAGATTGTATTTGCAAAGAACACAAACAGAACACAGTCTGCTATGCAAAGCATTGAACCACTGAATAATAAAAATACAGGAAAGACAGGAAGTACATATGACTAATTCAAATAGTTACTAGAAATCTAAAGGCTAGCTTCTGGTTCACATTTATTCTGTATTTACAGTATTTGTTGACCGGGAAACAATGGACATTAACCCCTTCATGACCAGACTGTTTTTGGAATGTTGTGCGTTAGTGACCGAGGCTGTTTTAACACTTCTGAGGTGTTTGTGTTTAGCTTTAATTTTCTTCTTTGTCAGTTGCTGTACCCACACATATTATATATTGTTTTTTTCAGGACAAGAAGGGCTTTCTTTTCATGACATTATTTTGTTCATATAATTTATTGTATTGTGTAAAAAATAGTAAAATATGGTTAAAATTAAAAAAAATAAACACTTTTCCTGACTTTTCTTTGTAAATTCTTTTACTAAGCTTCAAAAGCTAATGAAAAAAACATGCTAAATAGATTCGACTATAGGTCCTGAGTTCAGAAATACCCAATGTTTATATGTTTTTTTGCTTTTTTTTGCATGTTTTAGGTTAATAAATACAACTAGCATTTAGCTGTTTCAAAACCATTTTTTTTTTAAAATGAGCGTTAGTGACACTGTAACACCGATATCTGATATAAATCGCTGAATAACCCCCCACATGTACACATTTTTATAAAGTAGACATCCCAGGGCATTCAACTTGGGGTAATTTGACACTTTTCACTCTGTCATTTTACCACCAATCTTTGACAAGTTTTGACGTAGTAATTTTTTGTGTGTTTTATTTCCACACACTTTGAAACTTAGGTATGAATTTAAAGGGGTTCGTCAATTTTATTGCCAAACAAAACCCCAATATATGTTCAGCAACTTCCCCTGAGTATAGCGGTACCCCACATGTATAGATTTGCTAGGTTTATGTGGCAGGTACAGGGCAAAATTTAGGATATGGTTATTGCAGCTTTAAAACGTGTATTTATTATGTAATACTTGTGACTACATTTCCTATCATGCTCAGCCAGCCAAAAGCTACCGTAGCAGAATAGGAAATGTAGTCTATAGTAGGAAGCACCGATTTTTGCTATCCTTGCTATCCTGCGGCTGCATGGATCAAATATCCAGCTGCGCGGGCCCCTATCTACTGCTGGGGGCCCATGCAAAGCACTGGCCCCACTAGCAGTCTTTTTTTTTTAAATAAAATATCCCTAGAGGACCACAGACAGACATAACATGTCATTGGTCCTCTACGGAATAACTTTTTACTTTTTATACAATTTATTATTATTATTTTAAATTTTTTTATTTATTTAATTTTTAATTTCTTTTACATTTTTTTATTTTTATTTAACTCTAACCTTAACCCTATGGTTAGGGTTAGTACAAACCCTAATTCTAACTCTAGGATTAGGGTTTTGATGAACTCTAACCCTAACCCAAGAGTTAGGATTAGCACAATAGGAAAAAAAAAAAATAAACGTTTTTTTTTTTTATTAAAAAAATCCTTTGGGGGGGCTGGTTGTTACTGGGGGGGACCAGGGGGAGGTTTGACACACTATATTTAGTCTCTCCCTGCCCCACGATCACCGTGGAGCAGGGAGAGACTATAGCTGTCAAAGCAGGCACCTGCTTTGACAGCTATTAACATCCGGGCGCAGTGATTGGCTGTCACAGTGCCCGGATGTTCCCGGGGGGTCCTCAACCGGCATGGCTGAAGTGTCTCGGTATCGAGATACTTAGCCATGCCATTAGTAGCGCGATCGCGGTATGCCAGCGTGCATACCACGATCAGACCTGCATGACGGTCCTGGACCGTCATCGGTCACCAAGTGTGTTTTTACCGATGACGGTCCAGGACCGTCATCGGTCGCGAAGGGGTTAATATCCTACAAGGCCACATGCCAATACCTGGAACAAAACATTTTTGCAAATATGTTTAATGTGTGAATATCCATTTAGGTTTTGTAATATTTAACTTTATACAAAAGAATGATTTTTTTAGGCAACTCTTACCGTTGTAAATTAACCACAATACATATATTTGTATTATCTAATATTTTTTTTTACCTTAAAGATGTTGCAGATCTCCAGAATTGTACTTAGCATATGTTTTTAGAAGGATTTATAGAGGTGAACAATTCTATTGAGATCTCAGGGTGGGTTATTATAAGTACTATATCTCTAAATCATTTGCTTATCTCTGTGGTGTCTCTTGCTTATTACATCACATGTGACTTGATATGCAAATACCATTATGCAAATAACTGATTTTCAATGGGAAATGTGTAATTTGTTTCTCAAGCCACAGTTTGATAAACATAAGCAGAAGACTCCACAGATGTTTAAAACACATTTTTCACAAAACACAATGGATAGATCATTTTAAAAAATGTTGTGTTCTCTACATTTACAGGATAGCCAATGTTTATGTGATGTAGTCACTCTAACCTGGTTTGCTCCTTTAATACTCCTGGTAATTGTAATTATACATTAGTAATTATTTAAAAAATAAAAAAAGAGATATCAATGTTGCAGAACAATTGTACAACAAAGCTTTTAGTAGCTCAATTTAGTCAAATTGCACCTCATAGAGCGCTGAATCAAAATGATCATGAAGAATGTCTACAATAATTCACATTGTCATAAACATACAGTCTGAATAAAACAGCAAAAACAAAACTGATATGTGGTTAGTAGCATTTTGTAGGCTGTAAGTGATTTTGTGGTTTGTGGCATCATTAATTATAGAACATGCATGCAACCTTCATCGTTCCAAAAACACAATTGTATTGATGAAGAGGTCATTCAGAATTCAGTTTAGCCCTAATATGTATAAAACCCAAAATGTATTATACCCCCTAGCACATTCTTCTTTAATAAACAGTTTAAACTATTTTTGTATCAAATATTGAGAATATCATGAATGTGATTGACACTGCTGTTTAAGTTTATTTTGCCAAAGAGACTGTTCTTTGCCAAGGAGACTAGTCTTTTTTTTTTACTTCTAAGTTAGTGGACATCAATCAGTGGCCGGACAAGACTGAAATGCAGAAATGTTTGTCCACTCAATCAAACATTGTGGTACCCAAGCAGTGTGAACAGGGCCGTTCTTAAGTGTTCTGGTGCCCTGTGTGGGCCACCACTGTGGCGCCCCCCTCCCATTCCCTCATGTCTGTCTCCTCTCCCTCCTCATGCATGTCTTTATCCTCTCTCTACATGCATGTGCCTCTCCCTTCCCATGTTTGTCCCTTTCCTCTTCATTGCCATGTCTGTCTCTCTCCAACTCCCCCATATATGCTCTCTATCTCCCCCTCCTCCACCATATCTGTTCTCTCTATCCCACATCTGTTCTCTCTCTCCCCTTTCCTCCCCGTATATGTTCTCTCTCCCTCCCTCCTCCCCATATCTGTTCTCTCTCCTTTTCCTCCCCCATATCTGTTCTCTCTCCCCCTCCAACCCCATATCTGTTCTCTCTCCCCCTCCTTGGCCACATCTGTTCTCTCTCTTTCCCCCTCCTTTCCCATATCTGTTCTCTCTCTTTCCCCCTCCTTGCCCATATCTGTTCTCTCTATCCCTCCTCCACCATATATGTTCTCTCTCTCTCTCCTCCCCATATCAGTTCTCTGTCCCCCTCCTTCCCATATCTGTTCTCTCCTCCCTCCTCTGTTTTCTCCTCCCCCTCCTCTGTTCTCTTCTCCACTCCTCCTTTCTCTCCCCCCCTCCTCTGTTCTCTCCTCCCCCTCCCATTGTTACTTAAGGGGAGGGGGCGGAGCTCACCGGGAAATAGGTGAAGCTCCGCCCCCACCCTGTGAAATAGAGCGGCGTCTGCTTCACTGGGAGCTGCAGGCAGCATAAGTAAGTGCTGCTCGAGCTCCCCACACACAGAGATAATGCAGGGTATATGTTTTCCGATAACCTGCATTATCACTAAGGATCGGGAGCGTGAGCAGCACTTACTTATGCTGCCCGCAGCTCCCAGTAAAACAGATGCTGCTCTACTACACAGGGTGGGGGTGGAGCTTCACCTCTTACCCGGTGAGCTCCGCCCCCTCCTCAGATCCTTCAGTTTAGCCGAGCAGAGGATATGGTCTGATCTCCCCATCCAGTGCCTCTAACTTTATTTTTTTTTAAATGGCTGGCGGTTGGGATCCCCTTGGGGTGCTGCACCCTGTGCGTTCGCACAGGTCGCACACCCCTAAGGCCCGCCCTGAGTGGGAACTATGAGAACTATTCACAGTTGATCTTACTAGACAGATTTATAGCAGACAGCCAGGTCCTTTGAAAAAAAAAGATCATACAGTGGTAATTGTCATCTAACTTATATTTAGATTAGATTAGTTAAGGTAATGACTTACCACAGTTATTCCATCATTAAATAAGGATTCTCCAAATATGGTCATACACATTTGTTCATTGACAGAAATTTCTTCAAAGATTGCAAGCACTGCCACAGGGTCCACTGCTGAGATCAGACTGCCAAATAGCAAATTTTGAAGAAGGCTTACATCCGTTAATTGAAAGGCTTCAACCTGGCAAATGCCATAGAGTGAGAGCCCAATACCAAAAGAATTAATAAGGGTTCCCATTACAGACCACAATACAATGGTTCCAATATTATCAAAGAATGGCCGAATTGGTAAAAAATATCCACCTTCAAGCACGATTGGTGGCAAGAGATACAGGAAATAAATATCAGTCCTCATAGCAGGAGGGGCCTTGTGGTCTGTACCAAATATAATGGCACCAAGAAGAACACCAATTGCTATAAGAATGCAGCTCTCTGGCATAATTGCTGGCAGCTTGTGGTAAAGATGGAAACCTACAATAAACAAGGCAAATTTTGGTTATAAGGCATAACTACCACATCATCACTTGTGCTTTACCAGTAATATCAACACAAATAAAATATAAAATAACAAAGTACTGCATAATGGTATTTTCAGTTGTACAAACTATGCATTCAGAGTTAACCTAAAATGTATTAAAATCATAGCTACAACTACACTGAGCCCAATAAGGGAGGATAGACCTTAGGCTGGAGTAGGATGTCTTGTACTACAGACCTGCTTTTTAATATTGTCACTGTTCTCCTGCATAAAGAGGACAACAGTACAAATATTGAAATTTTGAAGTATGTGAAGTATGTGATGGCAGTAAATGAATTATTTGTTCGGGGGTTAGCTTTTTTGCAGAACAAAAAAACATTGTGGGTTGCAGTTTGCATGGGATAAATTGAAAGCTTCTTGTACCAAGCCTTGGTCTTTAGCATGATAAGGTCCGGCTGTAGAAGCTGATCTGTCATAAAATCCCCACCATATGCCTGCTATTGGCGCCGATATATGGTGGCTTCCATATGATATCACCTTGGCATTTGTTCATGAGGGGGAATATTAGGTCCCAAACAATTTTGACACTGGTTCCCTGATGTGCTCTGCAACCTTGAGGGTCAAGGTGGCTATTTTTTCCTTCATTTGTTCAGACGGCCTGAATATACCCAGTCTTGCTTTGCAGAGCTTTTGTTGTTTCACTCTGTACCTGCAGCACATCACAGGAATATACGGTTTGAATTCCAACTTTTCCTTATATTATATTATGGATTTATACACACAGATAGTATAAGCCTATGCAAAGCGAGGTCATTAATCAGGGGCCAGATATTATATAGAAAAATAATAATAAAGGTGTTGTGCAATAAATAAATGATATGACCTTATCTGAAATACAAAACTTGGATTTTCAAGCAGAGTAATATGTAAATAAAATAGAGAGAAGCAAACACTGTGTGTATTGGTTGATAGCAACAATCAATTCAGGTGTGTCCTCCCCGAATGGAAATGCACACCACAATATTCTGAGCCAATTTATCCCTGGCTCTGTTGTGAAAGCATAATGAGACTGGAATTCTTCTGCCTTCACGAATGGCACCTCTACCAAACAATGCATATATAGATAATTCCAAGACAAGAAAGATATAGGGAAAAAAAGAATAAGCAGGAAAATAGTACATTATGTGCAAAAAAAGCCTTTATTGCCCCCTTACTAAAATCTGCTTATTGGTGAGGTAAAGTGCACATAAATATAAAACAATGATCTCACGGAGCTCCAGCCAGCCAAAGAGAGTGTCCCTGGTGTACTCCGTCGACCCTCCGATGTGTGCTGCTGAGAACGCTTCCTGGTTCTGTATTCCGCTCCGCCTCTAGCCATGCCCCCATGCAGATGCCTTTCACCAATAGAATGGCTTCTTTAGTGCTAATGAGTAAGAGGGGAATGCTGGTATATGTTGCTCAAACCACATTTTATTGGTTATTACAGACACTCTTATTACTACGAGTGGAAAAGTGATGGGGAGCCTTTATACAGACACAGACAAGACATGTTAAAATGCATATTAAAAAAAAAAGTATTTTATTTTAACTTATAATGAAATTACACAAGGGGAATACAACTCGGCAGACAAGCAAAATCATGGAACACAGTATACATAAAACATCTGCTTTAAATAGAAATTATGTCTGCCCAGATGTTTTACAACAATTAGCATTATAAATACAATTTCTGAATTACATCATAAAATTACATCAGAAAAACAGCAGGCCAGGGTCGGAAGCATGATGGGTCAAAAAGTGATGTGACACACTATAGTAACATAGTAATTTAGGTTGAAAAAAGACAAAAGTCCATCAAGTTCAACCCTTCTACCTATCATTTCTGCGTTTTGATCCAAAAGAAGGCAAAAAAAACCCTAAGGAAGCTTTTTCAAATGTTGCCTCCTAGGGGGAAAAAAATTCCTTCTTGACTCCAAAAGGGCATTCAGATTTCTTCTTGGATCAAAAAGCTCTATTATTAATGCTCATTCTATTATTAATACCCCTGTATGTTCTGCTTTTCTAAAAAATCATCCAGACCATTTTTAAATGCATCTATTGTGGTTGATAGCACTACCTCTCTTGGCAGTGAGTTCCATAATTTTATTGTCCTTACCGTAAAGAATCCCTTCCTTTGCTGCCTATGAAATCTTTGCTCTTCCAGTCTCAGGGGGTGACCTCTTGTTCTTTGTACATTTCTATTAATGAACAGGTTCCTGGAGAGCTCCTTATATTGGCCCTGCACATATTTATATAATGTTATCATATCCCCTCTAAGACGCCTTTTTTCTAAAGTAAATAAATGCAATTTTTTAAGTCTCTCTTCATAACTAAGATCCTCCAATCCCCTTATTAATTTTGTAGCTCTCCTTTGCACTTTTTCTAGTTCCTTAATATCCTTTTTAAGGACTGGTGCCCAGAATTGTACTGCATATTCAAGGTGAGGTCTTACCATTGATTTGTAAAGAGGCAAGATGATGTCCTCCTCCCGTGAATCTATACCTCGTTTTATACATGCCAATATCTTATTGGCCCTTGCAGCTGCTGACTGGCATTGGGCACTGTTGCCAAGTTTGTTATCTACAATGATTCCTAAATCCTTTTCGTTAATAGTTTTTCCCAGGGAAATACCATTTAACGTATATGTTGCTTTGTTATTATTTTTCCCATAATGCATAACTTTACATTTGTCTATATTGAACCTCATTTGCCACTTTCTTGCTCAGTTCCCCACTCTGTCCAAATCTTCCTGTAAAGAAAAAACATCAAGATTAGTCTTTATTACCTTACCTAATTTTGTGTCATCAGCAAACACTGAGACATGGCACTCAGCACAACGTGGGAGATCATTAATAAACAGATTAAAAAGAAGAGGTCCCAAAACAGACCCCTGAGGTACTCCACTCACTACCCTGGTCCAATTTGAAGCTTTACCATTTACAACAACCCTCTGTGTTCTATCTTTTAGCCAATTTTCAATCCAAATACATACATTTGCCCCAATCCTATTTCTCTCAATTTGTAGAGTAACCTTTTGTGTGGAACTGTATCAAATGCTTTAGCAAAATCCAAATAGATCACATCAACTGCCACACCTAGATCTATATTTTTACTGACCTCTTCATAGAATGTTATTAAATTTGTTTGACAAGACCTGTCTTTCACAAAACCATGTTGACTTTTACTAATTATATTCTGATTCAAGATGTATTCTTGAGTGTACACCTTTAGCAATCCTTCAAATAATTTCCCCACTACAGATGTCAAGCTCACTGGCCTATAATTACCAGGGAGAGATTTTGATCCCTTTTTAAATATTGGAATGACATACGCCTTTCGCCAGTCTGTTGGCACTATACCTGAACTGAACGAATCCCTAAAGATCATAAATATTGGTCTGGCCAGAATTATGCTTAACTCTCTAAGGACCCTTGGGTGTATACCATCTGATGAAAATGAGCAACAAAAGGACATGCACTCCGGAGTAGGTTGAATGATAAAGGATTGTATTAAATCAAGGAAACATAGGCTTAGAATAAGCCTATGAATAAGCGTGGAGACACGTGAAACGCGTAAGGCATCTGTTTTATCTGTTTGTTATCCCTGATGTTCGTGATGTTTCCTTGATTTAATACAATCCTTTATCATTCAACCTACTCCGGAGTGCATGTCCTTTTGTTGCTCATTTTCATTGGATTACTTAGTGCTGCGGCTACAGCACGGACAGAGCACCCGGTGATTTATACTCGCTGCATGAAAGAAATTTATCAGCATTTCAGTGGAGCCGGCTTGTTTTTTTATTTATTTATTTCTTTTTTTTTTCTCTATATGTATACCATCTGGCCTTGGGGCCATGTCTATCTTAACAGAGTTTAATTGCATAAACACTTTTTCCTGTGTCAGCCAATCCCATGTTTGTGGTGACTGTTCCGTAACTTCCGGTAGCAGGGGCTCATCCATCTGTTCTTCCTTAGTATAAACCGAAGAAGAAAAAGTATTTAAAATGTCTGCTTTTTCTCTGTCCTCACTTACCAAATTTCCCATTTGGGATAACAAGGGCCCAACATTTTCCCTCTTTAGCTTTTTTCCATTTATATACTTATAAAAAATGTTGGGGTTAATTTTACTCTCCTTGTCAATCCTTTTCTCGTTTTCCAATTTAGCCATTTTAATTGCCTTTTTGCAGGCTTTGTTGGCATCTTTGTATTTTATAAATTATAATGTTGATCCCTTGCTTTTATAATGTTTGAATGCCATTTTCTTGTTTTGCATTTCCTGTTTCACGGTACAGGTAAGCCACATTGGTTTTGATTTGTGTCTTTTGTATTTGTTTCCCAAAGGTATATATTGGGATGTGTACTTTTGTAATGTGTGCTTAAAGGCATTCCACTTGTCTTCTGTGTTTAGTCCAGAAAACAATCGTTCCCAGTCTAAATGTTCCATTGATGCCCTTAGTCCATCAAAGTTGGCCCTTCTAAAATTAAGTGTTTTGGTGGCGTAGTTACCAATTTGCTTTTTTGCATTAATCTCAAACGAAACCATGTTATGGTCACTATTGCCCAAGTGTTCTCTTACTTTGACGTTTGAGATAAGCTGCTCATTGTTTGTTATTACTAAATCCAGACAGGCATCCATTCTAGTTGGGGTGTCTACTAATTGTGCCATAAATGTGTTATTAAGCAGGTTCAGAAACTTGCTGCCCTTAGCGGAACTAGTTGTGCCACAATTCCAATCTATATCTGGGTAATTAAAATCTCCCATGATTAGAACTTCATTCAGATTTGCAGCCTTTTAAATTTGTAATAAAAGCTGATCTTCTCCATCAATGCTAATATTTGGTGGCTTGTAGCATACACCTACAAGTAAGGTGCGATTCTTTTTAGTGTCTAAGCTAATCTCCACCCACAGTGTCTCCACATCAGTTCCAGTTACGTCATGCACACCTTCCTTAATACTGGGCTTTAGTTTAGGATTTACATATAGACATATCCCTCCCCCTTTTCTATTTACTCTGTCCTTTCTAAAAAGTGAGTAGCCTTGTAAATTAACTGACCAGTCGTGGGTATCATCCCACCACGTTTCCGTGATTCCGATTAAATCATACTGTTCAGCACTTACCAGTATCTCCAGCTCACCCATTTTGTTTGTCAAGCTTCTTGCATTTGCTAAAATACATTTGAGATTACTACCCATTTTCTGTTTAGTTGACAAACACGTAATGCCCGCAGGTTTAATTGTATGTACCTCCCTATGATCTATGTTAACCCCACCAGCGCTTTCCTCCTCCTTTGCCATAGCTATACCCACCTTCCAATCTACTCTAGCTGCCATTGCTTCATTTTGATCTTGACCCTCCCCCCCAGAGCTTAGTTTAAAAGCTCATCTAACCCTCTAGCCATCCTCGCCCCTAATACCGCAGCCCCCTCATCATTGAGGTGCAGCCCATCCCGTCCAAAGAGTCTGTAGCCGACTGCAAAGTCTGCCCAATGCTCTAAGAACCCAAATCCCTCTTGCTTGCACCACTATGTTTCAAATACTTGTTTTACTTCTTTTTAATATTACCGATGTGTTTTCCAATTCTGTTCTTTAGTGATCTAGAGGTATAAAAGGTATGTTACATGTTTCACAGGTAATCAAATCTTTGATTCTATATCTTTTAGGGTTTTGTTTCAAGGAAAAGCAGTCTTTTACTCTGTTTAGTTTATTTGCAGGGTATACACTGACCACATTTATAAAATCTTTGCATGCCATTTAAAAAATGTTTTCCCCAATCAGAAAGATTTAACATAACTAATGGCACATGACAGGGGTGTCCCATGTCGCCATTATTATATGTTTTGGCGTTAGAGCCACTAGCAATGAAGCTGCGAGCAGACGATAATATAAAAGGAGTGCAATTCCCAAATAAGTCCCAAATAAAACTGGGTTTATTTGCGGATGATATAATGGTTTCGTGAACTAAAATATCCAAATTGTTACCAGCTCTGATAAAACAACTAGAAGAATATGGAAAAGTATCATACCACAAAATAAACACAAGTAAGACACAAGCCCTACTAATAGGCCAGGAAGAAGGGGAAATAACTAGCTTAAAAGAAAAAATATGCATTTGATTGGTGGAAAGAATATATAGATTACCTGGGAGTAAAATTAGCAGACAATAGTTCTAAAATGCTAAGATACAATATATATGACAAGTGGAAAATACTAAAACAAGAAATGGAAAAGTGGAGGAAAATGGAGATTTCGTGGGTAGGAAGGATAGCGGCAATTAAAATGACAACCATACCAAAAATAGTATATGTTTTTAGAACACTACCTCTAAAAATCCCTAAAACTTTTTTTCGTAAAGCTCAGACAGACATAAATAAATGCGCTAATGGAGGGAAAAAACCGAGAGTAAAATCATTGACATTACAACAAGCCCATGATAAAGGAGGGATGGGGCTACTTAATCTAGAATATTACTATTTAGCATCTCAAATAAGGCAGACAATACAATCCTATGCACCAGTAGGAGCAATAGCATGGGTCGATCTGGAAGACCGTCAATTTCATCCACAAAGAATGTGTCATAATATAGGGAAAACACCCGTAAAAAATAAACAAACTGGATGTACACAACGGAGATCTCAATAAACATGTGGAGAGAGACTACGATGATACAAAATAAAATTTTAAAATTATGCAATTATGGAGAAGGGAAAAATAAAAAAGAGATCTCATTAATATATAAAAGTTTGGTAGAGAGTAATAGCGGGAGCAAATTTAAAAGTAAAGATGGGAACAAGAATTGGGAAAGGAAATAACTGCGGAAATGTGGATGAGAAGTTTCAGACAATTAAACTCATATTCACACTGCACAAACTACATAGAGTTACAAAGGAAAATCATATATAGGTGGCACTTGACGCCAATAAACCTACACAAAATGTATAGAAATTCATCTCCACAATGCTGGAGAAGATGTGGGGCAATTGGAACAGTTATGCACATATGGTGGGAGTGCCCAAAAGTAGCAGAATTCTGAAAAAGCATATTTGAGATGGTAGAACAAGAACTAAAAATAAAAATGGAAGGAACTCCAGAAACAGTGCTATTAAACATTTTCCCAAGACAAGTCCCAGGAAACACAAGGAAAATATTAGGACACATTTTTCTTGTAGCAAAACATGCAATAGCAAAAAATTGGAAGAAATTAAACCTGCCCGAAAAAGAGGAAATAATTACAAAGATCACTATAAATACCGTATTTATCGGCGTATAACACGCACTTTTTCTCCCTGAAACTAGGGGGAAAATGATGTGTGCCTGTTATACGCCGAAAAAAAAAAAATCTAAAACTTACCTCGTTCCTGCTCTGTCCCCCGGTGCTCTGAAGCTGCGTGGCTGTGAGGGAAGCGTTGTGAGCTTCCCTCCAGCCGCGCGGTCAATAAAGTGTTTTTTTTTTAAAACAAACTTTATTGTTCCGCACCGGGGGACAGAGCAGGAACGAGATAAGTGCTGGGGTCTGGGGAAGGGGGGGGGGAGGGTGGCATAACGAGCATACTAAGGGGCAATATCATGGCATATTGGGAGCAATATCATGGCATATTAAATGGCATATTGGGGGAAATATCATGGCATTTTGGGGGCAATATCCTGGCATATTGGGGGCAATATCATGGCATATTAAATGGCATATTGGGGGCTCCAAATCCAAATAAACTACCTGTTTTGAACAATGCGTTGTAGTTAATTTTATGCTCCAAACATTAGTATTTAAATAAGCCAAAAAGCAATCCAACTGTGTACTATTGCCCTGCCACATAAAAATAAAATCATCTATGTAATGGCTACAGGACACCAGGTTCATGCTCCAATCATGACCCCCAAAGATGAAAAATTCTTCCTAATATAACATAAACAAATTCACATAAATGTTCGCAAACTTGGTGCCCATAGCCATGCTCATATTCTGCAAATAAAATTGATCCCCATACCAAAAAAAATATAATATATTTTCCAATATAAGTTCAATGCCTTCTATAATAAAATAAACTTGTGAGGTAGGCAATGTATCTTCCTTTTTGATAAAAAAAAATCTAACAGCTTCACAACCCTTCTGGTGTTGAATAATAGTATATAGGGATGGAACATCACAGGTGACGAGGATATAACTTTCCTGCCACTTGATATTATCTAGGTGTTGGAGCAGACCCCTAGTGTCTTTGAGGTATGACTGAGTCTTAATAACATAAGGTTGAAGATGTAAATCTATGTACTCTGACAGACGTGATAGTATTGAGTCTACCCTGTGGGTCTGCCTGGTGGATTTTTGTGGTCCTTATGGACTTTAGGTAAAATATAACAGACTGGAACCCTCGAATAAAAGGTGTTTGAGTATTATTTTTTGTCAGGATTCCCAACACCATTCCCTTGTCCAGAAATGTAATTTTTCTTAATGTTATTGGTTTGATTACCATTCAGCAGAGAGTAGCTATTTGCCAAGTGGTCTCTATTTCTTTACAATAATCATCTTTATTAACCCAGACAGTGTCCCTCCCCCCCCCCTTATTTGCAGGCTTTATAATAAGTTCTTTCTATAATGAGATTAAGGCCTCTGATTCCTCAATAGTTAAATTATTTGCTCATTTGTTTCATCTCATTGGGCCTCATATGGGAAAAAAGCATCCTAATGTTTTTGATTTAAGTCTCCAGAGGATTTTTTTTTAAATAATTTTTTCAGACATAATTTCCTCATAAATTTCTTTATGTCTATAAAAGTTTTAAACTTGTCAATATATATAGTGGGGGCATATTTCAGTCCCTGATTAAATATTGTAATTTCATCTCTGGTTAATATTTTATTACTCATATTAAAAATGCTCTATGGTTTTATCTCCTTCCTCTTTTTTCTATGTTGTAACCAAACACTGATCTTTTCCCCCTGTATCTGGACTTCTCAATCTTTCGACGAGGGAATTCAATGAGCCCATTTCTGTTCTGGAGTGGATCCCACCAATGTGAGAAAGAATTTTTCTTTTAAAATGATTTTATAAATGTGGTCTGTGTATACCCTGCAAAGAAACTAAACAGAGTGAAAGAACCATTACTACTTTTTACTCGAAACGCAACTGTAAAAGATAAAGAAGTAAAGATTTGATTACCTGTGAAACAAAAAAAATAATAAACCTTTTATGATGCCCATGTGGGCACCAATATGTAGGTTGTACCTTGAGATCACTAAAGGCCCGAATTGGTGATCTCGTCAGTAATGTTAAAAACAAGTATTTGAAAGACTGAGTGCCTCATCACTTTTTGACGCATCATGCTTCTGACCTTCTAGGTTTTATGGGTATCAATAAAATTGCCAATCGTTGGAGGAGGGATGAATGGACAGGAAGACTAGGGAGAACGGAGATGAAATGGATATATGATCTAAATACATTGATTTCAGAGGGTCTTAATGCTGATTTTGAGTTGCACAATTTTTTATGACCAAAGGGTATGCTCTTTTTTAACACATGTTTTTTGTCTTCAAAGATTGTCAATATGTATTTTTTATGCTATTTTTAAGATGTAATCTTATGATGTAATTCATAAATTGTATTTACAATGCTAATTGTTATAAAAGTTCCACACAGACATAATTTCTATATAAAGCAGGTGTTTTATGTATATTGTGTTCCACACATTATATGAGTGGACTTTTTTCCTTTTCTTTTTCCATATAAGATTTGTAACTAAAATAAAAGAGTTCTTTTTTTCTCTATATATTCTTAAACTGAAAAGGGGACACAGTTGGGTATTACAATCACCTAAATGTCTAACTTAAGACTACATATACCAGCATTCTCCTCTTCCTGGTCAGCACTAAAGAAGCCATTCTATTGGTGAAACAAGTCTGCGTGGGGCATGGCTAGAGGCGGAGCGGTATACAGAACCAAGATGCGCTCTCAGCAGCACACATAGGAGGGTCAATTGAGCACACCTGGAACTCTCCCTTTAGCTGGTTCAAGCTCCGTGAGATATTGTTTTATATTGATGTGCATGCAATTTTTGCGACACAGGCGAAAGTGATTTTTGGTGCCCCCCCAATCCCATGATTTTCCCTCTCCCCATATCCCTTATCTATCCTCCCTCTCCCCATATCTATTTCCCCAACCCCATATCTCTTATGTCTCCTTCTCCATATCTCTTCCCCTCTCCCCATCTCTGTTCTCCCCCCTCTTCTGTTCTCTCCCTCTCCCCATCTGTTCTCCTCCCCATCTCTGTTCTCTCCCCCTCTTCCTCTGTTCCCTCCCCCTCCTACCCCATCTATGTTCTCTCCCCCTCTTCCTCTGTTCTCCCCCATTTCTGTTTTCTCCCCTCCTCTGTTCTCTCCCTTTCTACCCCATCTCTGTTCTCTCCCATCTCCCCTGTTCTCTCACCCCACCTCCCTTGTTCACTCTCCCCCTTCCCTGTTCATTCTCCCCCTCCCCTGTTCTCTCCCCCCTACCCTGTTCACTCTCGCCCCACCTGTTCACTGTCCACTCCCCTGTCTCTCTCCCCCTCCCTGTTCACTCTCCCCCCTCCCCTGTTCTCCCCCCCATTATATCTCCCCCTCCCCTGTTCACTCTCCCCCTCCCCTGTTCACTCTCCCCCTTCCCTGTTCACTTTCCCTCTCTCCTGTTCTCTCCCCCTTCCCCTGTTCACTCTCCCCACATCTGTTTACTCTCCCCCTCCCCTGTGTCTCTCCCCTCCCTGTTCACTCACTCCCTCCCCTGTTCTCTCCCCTTGTTCTCTCTCCCCTATCCCCCGTTCTCTCTCCCCCTCCGCTGTTTACTCTCCCCCTCCCCTGTTCTCTCTCCCCCTCACCTGTTCTCTCCCCCCCAGACAGACCCTGCCTAAGCAGATGTTCTCCCATCACCAGACCTCTACACGGCCGAAGTGGAACACTCTGAAAGGGGGCGGACCTCACCTTGTGGGAAGTCCGCCCCCTCCCCATGAAGCAGAGGAGCGGGGAGCGAGAGCAGCACTTACTTAATGTGTGTTTTACATTCAAGAAGGGAGAAGACTTATGCTTTCACACCAGAGTGAGTCTCATAATATAATTGGCTCATAATATAGAGAGTGTATTTCCATTGCGGGAGGACACACCTGAACCAACAGATACACACAGTGTTTGTTTCTCTCTATTTTGTTTTATATATTACTCTGCTTGAAGATCCAAGTTTTGTATTTCAGATAAGTTCATATCATGTTTTTATTACGCAACATCTTTATTATTATTTTCCATTCATCACTTTTTAAACATGAAACGGACTCCAGGAGCTGCTGTGCACACACGTTTATTTTGCAGTAGAAACGACACAACTATCTGCTATAAACAGTGTGGAATACACCAGGTGGATCTGTGAATTGAGCCTACACGTTTCACGCCTGTGTACTGGCGCTTCATCAAGGGCACAAGTATTATACAGCCTGTCAAAGTTGGGGTGATCCGTAGGAAGGCACAGGCTGTTGTTAATAAAGTGCATAAGCATTCCATACCTTACTCTATTCATGGACTGGTGGTATGTGGGGGTTCTGCAAGTGGGAGAAGATCTGTGCCTCTCAGTGCCCAGCCTGACACATCAGAGAGAGTCCATAAGTTTTGGTTTGCAGCACTGAACTACTGAGCATATTATTAGTTTGAGAAACAAAATCCCCCAAAACATAATCTAGTAGAAACAGCAGCTTGAACTACACTACAGAGAATCCTGTCAACAAAAAGCAATGATCTTTGGCCTTCTATGATTAGGTGCTACCTAGTACCTATTCCCCATCAGCACTGTCAGCAGGTGTACCATGTTGCCTTTTGGCATTGGGCTCAGCACCCACAGATACATTGGATAAAATCTGAGGTCAAGATACATAAGCCTCCTCTGCACTTTAAATTTGCTGCATAGTAAAAAAAAAAAATAAAAAAAAAATTACATACCTTCCTACCTACAACTAACTAATTTTCTAAACAACTAAACAAATGTATTTATTTGTTTACATAGTAATAACCTAACTAATAATCTAAATAAATACCCATCCCGCAGCCAAGCAACACACTCTGGGCTAGATTTATCAAGGCATAAAAGTGCTATTTAAAAAAGGTGCTAAATTTGGAGAAAACTGCTTTAGAATTCCATTGGTTTCCATGGTTATCACTACTATTTTAGCACTTTTTCCTGAAATAGCGCCAGTATTGTCTTAATAAATAAGGACTGCTGAGTGGTGGAAGAGATTTTCAATTGCCTCTGTCTTTTAATTCACCTTAGGACATGTCAGGCACATCCAATGTCAGCAACGAGCCTAATACCCATGTCATGCCTTGTATGCCCAATGTTGAGAACAAATTAAATGCCTAGAGAACATGTAAAATATACACTTAAATCTCCACCCAAAACAGAAAATGTGAAGTTATAAACTGACTTACCAATTTTCGCATAGGAAGCTAGTATTATCCATAATGTGATTTCATAGGGAATTTGTACCATATCATAATCCACAGTAAGAACATGGATTCTTGTATTAGTCCCTGAGATGGTATCTGTTGGGGTGTCCTCTTTGAGTCCACGTGTCCTCTCTATTGCAGTAAATAGCATGAAAAGCCAAAGAGGATTCATCTTTACTCCACTGCTCAGTGCCTGGCTTGCAAATGGTCCTCCAGGCTATCAAAGTGCCTTTCAACAATGTCATCTAATGCTTTCTTGCCAGAGATATACTCATGCAGTTGACCATCTATCCATCCAATTATGTATTTGCCTATGTAGAACATGCAAAATCAAAAGTAGAAAAAAATAAAACAAAATAAGTATAGATGTAGTGGATCGTTGGTAAAATGTTAATACAAAAACTCAAATATTCCTCTTTGTGGAAGGAGTGACTTTGTTGCAGTGTTTACTTTAGATATGATTTGTGTTCCTTAAGAAAAGCCATAATCAAACTGTCCTACATATTTTTCTTTCACCAAGCCCGCCCAGTTCTACTGTGATTGTACCATATTACAATCTGTGACACCCAAGTCACTGAGATCAGTAGGACTGTGGTATTTGCAGGTGTGGTGTACTAGTTTTAATATAGTCTGTGTACATGTGAAATGTCTCCATCTTATGGATAATGTAGTTAACTACGGATCAGAATCTTCAAAAAACATTTAATGTTCACAGAACAATACAAAATAAAGTTGTAATCATTTTTACAGCACTGTGCAATGGGAAAGTCCACATATTCATTGCTTTTTCTACATGTGGCTTTTGCAGTTTGCCAGACTTGCTTGATAGAGCTCATAGGTTAAAGGGATTTGGTAACTGTATACTTTTATGATGCACATTGATGCAACTGATTTAACATAGAGCTAACAAAAATTGCTCTAAAAATTGCAATTGTACTTGTATCCATTATTTTTCCAGCACATCCCTAAGTGTCCCTAATGCCTTAAAGCGTGACGACTACAGTTCTCTCTGCTACCATAGCTTTGTAAGATGTCAGCCCCCTGATGTTCGCAGTTGCATATAATAGGTCTGAATAATTTTTGAATAGTTTAGAATCCAGAGTCTTGATCAAAAGGCAATTTCCCAATAGGCCGCCTGCTCTGAGCCTGCTGTAGGCTGCAGTCACTTTAAGTATTTAAGAATGCTGTTGCCGAGGTCACTTTGAGAATGTGGCTGCTGGTAGATCCACATGTGTCCACGAAAAGTGCTATAGCACTATCGCTGCCAATGCAATATTGGTTGCCAGATATGACATAAAGTCATATCCGGCAATTTTTTCCCTTCAGTGGCCAATCTAAGTGCTGAGTAGGTCCTGGGTAATGGGACACGTCCTGTGAGTACAATCTTAGTGCTGGGATAAGTCATGGGTGCTGGGGCAAGTCTTGAATCTCCTGGAACTGCCTAAGTGCAAGTAGCCTTGACAGGGTGAGGAGGTGGGATCCAGGCAGTGCCGGCGCTACCCTAAGGCAGCACAGACGGCTGCCTTAGGGCGCCACAAGGGGGGGGGGGCGGGAAAATCGCCCGTGCCCCCAGGCCCGCTGGGGTTTAGCCGGTCAGCGACTGTGAGGGAAGCATTGTGCGCTCCCTTCCAGCCGCACGGCTTCAATAAAGTTTGATTTAAAAAATGCGACCGGAGTTAGTCTGGTCGCATTTTTTTCTTTTAAACAAACTTTAAGCCGCTGACTGGCTTAACAGCAGAGCACCGGAGACAGCAGCAAGGAGGTAAATACTGGGGAAGGTGGGGAGGAGGTGCAAAATCCTGGCATATTAAATGGCAAAATCCTGGCACATTGAGGGGCAAAATGCTGGCATATTAACTGGCAAACTACTGGCATATTGAGGGGCAAAATCCTGGCATATTAAATGGCAAACTCCTGGCACATTGAGGGTAAAATCTTGGCATATTAAATGGCAAAATCCTGGCACATTGAAGGGCAAAATCCTAGCATATTAAATGGCATATTTAGGGGCAAAATCCTGGCATATCAAATGGCAAACTCCTGGCACATAGAGGGGCAAAATCCTGGCATATTAAATGGCACGTTGAGGGGCAAGATCCTGGCACATTGAGGGTCAAAATCCTGGCATATTAAATGGCAAAAGAATGGCATATAGAGGGGCAAAATACTGGCATATTAAATGGCATATTGAAGGGAGAATACTGGCATATTAAATGGCATATTGAGGGGCAAAATATTGGCATATTTGATGGAATATTGAGGGGAAAATACTGTCATGTTAAATGGCAAAAGAATGGCATATTGAGGGGCAAAATACTGGCATACTAAATTGCATATTGAGGGGCAAAATATTGTCATATTAAATGGCATATTGAGGGACAAAATAATGGCATATTTATGTGTATATTGGTGTCACTGTGTGTAAGTGGTAAGGGTGTGTGTAAGAGTGTCACTTTCTGTGTAAGGGTGTGTGTAAATGTGTCACTTTCTGTGTAAGGGTGTGTGTGTAAGTGTGTGACTGTGTCTGTGTAAGGGTGTGTAAGTATATCATTGTGTCTGTGTAAGGGTGTGTGTGTGTAAGTGTGTCACTGAGTCTGTGTAAGGGTGTGTGTGTGTAAATGTGTCACTGTGTCTGTGTAAGGGTGTGTGTGTAAGTGGTAAGTGTGTCTCTGTGTGTATCTGCAAGGAAGTCTTTGTGTTTAAGGGTTTCAATGTGTGACAAATTTAGAGCATGCAAGTTGAATATTTAGATGTATTTATTTTCCACACTATACATTATACTTTTATATATATAAAATGTATAGAGGGTTGGTGGAGTGGGAGGCGTAGGTGGTCAGAGGAGGGGGGCACCAAAATGCACCTTCGCCTGTGTAGACGAAAGTCCTTGCACCGACCCTGGACCCAGGAAAGGGTTAAGTTCAGGTCTGATGTCACAGCTGTGGAAGGGGTCATATAAATAGGCCCCTCCATCTTAGAATCAGTGAGATTTTAACTGATAGTTGTCCCGCCCACCCTCCCTACATGATTTGGGTAATTGTGGGGGGTTCATGGTTTTGTCACAGCTGCAGGGGTTTAGGCGGTAATGGGGGTTGGAAGATAAAAATTAGGATAGGAATGGCCATCATCAGGAAACTGGTCCTGTGGGGGTTATTATGGTTAGTGGGTATGAGCTGGCCTGTGGCTCATTACCCGGGTGGTATAGAGGCATCTCTGTATGCTTCTATAAAAGGTGTATTCAGGAATTGCACTTTTATATTGTAATGACATGTTATGTTTATGTTTGGGGGTCATTGCCTTAGTATTTTGTATAATTGGGGGGATGGCAAGTTATGTGTGGGCAATGACTTTTCTATGTTATTTCTCACTTTAATATATATTTATAATTAAACAGCTGTGGCCTTAATTTCCCACTTATATCTGTGTCCGAGTGGTTATTAATAAAGTTAAGAGATTTTATCTTGAAGGGGTCCCGAGAATCCGACAATGCCTATGTCATGTGAGTTCAATGTAAGTTGTGGGCCAAGTCTTGTGAATGCAATGTAAGTGGTGGGGTAAGCCCTGGCTGATGAGGGAAAATCCTGCAATCTAAGTGCTGGGGTGCTGGGGTGCTGAGGTGAGTGTAATCTACATATATTTATATATTTATTTATTTATGTATACATATTTTGTTTTATTATATTATCTTATATATATATATGTATATATATATATATATATATATGATTGTCATAATATATATAATTATACTATATGTAACATATTTATTCATACATTTCGGTACGTTTTATATTAACTAATATATTATTTATTATCTATTTATCTAACTAGGCACCATTTGTAATATTGTGAAAAATCTGTTCAAGCGAATTGCACAATGAAAAAAGGAACATTCAAGGCTATTTTTTGCCATTTTGGTGCTTTTCGAGTCAGTTCAGTAACTGTGCAATTCAGTTAGTAGTCAGTTCAATTCCTGTCAGTTTGGTGCAGTTGCAGTGCATTTCAGTGGTACATGAATAACTTGATTTGTAGAGCTATTTTCATCACCGAATGGACAGCAATTAAAGGGCAATTCCCTAGAAATTCTTATGAATGGGGACTCTAGTTCGGTTTATAGAAAGCCAAAAGCATTACATGTATTCCATAAGCCGAAAGTCTATAAACCGAAAGACATTCTGTTTCTAGACTTTCTTTTTATAGAATAGCAATAGCATTACATGTATTCTATAAAACGAAAGTCTATAAACCGAATGTCTTTCGGTTTATAGACTTTCGGTTTATGGAATACATGTAATGCTATTGCTATTCTATAAACCGAAATAGAATCCCCATTCATAAGACTAGGTCAATTGACCGATTCTTATGAATGGGGACTCTATTTCGGTTTATAGAAAGCCAATAGCATTACATGGCTATTGACTTTCTATAAACCAAAATAGAGTCCCCATTCATACGAATAGGTCAATTGACCTATTCGTATGAATGGGGACACTCACCCACATTTTACTTCATTTTGCAGCCCTCTAGCCATTTCCAGGACTTTTTTAGAGGCATTTTAGTGGGCAAAAGTTTGGGTCCGCATTGACTTCAATGGGGTTAAGTTTCGGGGTTAAGTTCGACCACGAACCCGGACTTTTTTCCGAAGTTCCGCCGAACCCGCCGAACCCGAACATCCAGGTGTCCACTCAACTCTATTGCTGAGGCCAAATTTGATAAAATACATGTGAAACTTGGTACTATCAGCAGCATTTTAGTTAGGTACATGGTTAGAACGCTGTTGAAATAGCAGGAAAACAGGTCCAACAAGTTTAGTGTTCCCAATTCTCCTTTTTACAGTTCTAGCATAAAGCAAACAAAAAATGCAAATAAAGCCATTCACTACTTTTATCAACAAAATCTTGTTTCAGTATATCCTGTAGATATCTACAGAGGATGACACAAGAACACTGAAGCTGAAATTCCAAATTGCAAACAGAATGAAACAGTCTCCAATGTCGGTTCTTCATTCAAATATTCTTTTAGAATAATAAAGGCAGAGAAAGCAAAAATATGGTAAAGTATAGACAGATAAATGGGGATATAACAAAAAGAAGAAACATAGCTGTAAAGGAACCCATATATAATAAATGAGCCCTGTGCAGCTTACTCCCGAATAAACAGCCGAAATACGATGCAACGTGAATATAAAATCCCAGTTCCCCAAACATGAGCCGAGACTTCATGAAGGGGTAAAATCAGTGTGTCTTTATTCAGCTTTCAAATCATTATTTTTATGCTCTGCCAGAACTCCTCCCCACATCTGGAGAGATAAATGGATTACAGTATAATCCCAACCCATCTTCCCCCAGCACACCAAATACAGTATCAACTCCCAATGAAAACAAACATTAGCATTATAATTACATTGAAATAGCCCTGACTGATAACCCTAATTAAGATCCCCTCCCTTGAACTCTTAAACCAATTACCCCTAATCCATAACTTGCCAGGATGTCTCAGGCTATAGCCCATTGTCCTATTGTCTCTGGGATACATCCTGAGACACCCTGGAGCCATCTCAAAACCAGCAGGCCATTAGTAATGCAGAAACTCACAAATAGAGCTAAATTTGTATATACAACAAGTGGACATAACAGAACTCTCGCTTTCGCCACAATAGCTATTTTTTAAAGAAAAACATTAGGGTCTAATCATTAAAGAGAGAATTGCAGGGGATTGAGATGGAAATTTCAAACTCAAACAGTCTAATCCCCAAACTCCCTTTGGTGCAAGTTGAAGACTACTGCTTGTGTAGTGCACAGGGGTTTTTTTTTCAGTGTGATTTGATGCAGGCATTCTGCATAAATCACAATTTTAATATTTTACTCAAGCCCTCCCCAGTGATTACTCTTCCTTATGTCTATCCAATGCATGGTTAAACTCCTTTATTGTATTAACCTCTACCACTTATGCTGTAAGACTATTCCATGCACCCACCACCATCTCAATAAAGTAATATTAAGTTTCTACCCTCTCACACACTACTTTGAAGTAAAATAATACAATAATTATTTAAAAGAATATATAATGGTGGTTACAATTATATATATATATATATATACATATAACAAATGTAACCACACAAAAAAAAAACCAATTGAATAAAGCTAAATAAACTGTAATAAATGATGAAGACCAAACATAATAATGGTGAAAGAAAATAACATGCCGTCAACTGACAAAAAGTGGCATTTTACAATTAAAAAATAAAATTATATTATATTTTTTAAAAATGTCATTTAATCCATTATCTTGCAAAGCTTTAAACATAAATCTAATTTAAAAGATGGTCTGACTCTCTACACTTGTCATGTCACACATGCTTTCTCTGCTTTCACAGAAAAATTATGTCAGCTTTAACAGCTGCACTGTCCTTTTACAGAAGCATCACTAGGGTTGGTGTCACCCAGTGTGGTAACTCATGGTGTCACCCCACTGGATTTCCTCCAATACCATGCCAAACAGATTCCTTAGTAATGCCAGTCAGATGGCCCATTAAAATATGCCATACAGGAGCCCCATATCTTGAGTCACATACAAGAGCCCCATAAGTGATGCCACATACAGGAGCTCATTATCTAGGCCACACACAGCAGCCCATTAATTAGGCCGCACACAGGAGCCCTGCAAGGTGACAGCCGGCCACATTCAACTATTGTACAATTATAAAACAATAATACAGCCATTTTGCCCATTAATATGCCAGTGTTAGTTTGCCAATAAATATGCCACCGTTATTTTGCCAATTAATATGCCACAGCCAATGTGTCCACTGATATGTCAGTGTTAGTTTTCCCGTTAATATGCCACAGCTTATGTTACAATTAATGTAATTGTTCAGTTTTGCTGGGACTGTTCACCAGGACTGCCCACACTAGCTGAATAAAAGTACAGTTCCTGTATTTATTTTTTTTGCTGCAGGAGCCAATAAGAATAATTTCAAACAAATGAATGGAATTTCCTGTCTCTCTGGTGATGTCATCAGACAATTTATTATATTCCAGGAGCACAGGAAGTGACTAAATGAAAAAAAAACTTTATATGCTCAGTGTCTATATAATAAGTGGTGCTGCACCTGCAGTAAACATGCAGAGTAAACACTGGGAGAGGGCTTGGTCAAATATTAAAAATGGAAAAAAGCTTGTGCACTATACAAGCATTAATCTTCATCTTGCACCAAAGTGAGTTTGAGGACTAGACTGTCCCTTTAAGGACAATTTAGCGGAGTTGTTTCCCCTTTGGGTTTAGTTCATATATCCACTTATGGGGCTATTCACTCAAATGTAAGTTGCAGATAAGATAAGGTGAACATTTCATCTCACCAATTTAACAATACATTGTGCTGGGGCAAACATGGTGAGTTTTCCCCGCTAAACAAACCTTAACTCACATTAAAGTGAATAGAATCCAATGCCTCTCTTTCTCTCCAATTGGGAATAATTTTATCTATACCAAAGCACAGAAACTTCTCCAGAGAGAAAAAAGTACAATGTTTAGAGATATTGCATTTGGTGTTTGCGTCAACAATACCTATCCAATGCTCTAATATCCTCTCTTATAGGTCTCATGGTATGCCCTATACATTGCTTACCACAGGGGCATTGTAGGAAATTAGGGTATTGCAACCCTAATGCAATAAGAGATGCATTATCCAAATTTCAATATAATGATTGTAAACTACACTAATGTATTGAACAATATAAAACAAAATGCTAACACAAATGGCTAGTCTTTATAGGGCAAATGAGGCATTATAGAACAAAACAATTTAATTTCAAGTAAGACTGGAAACGATAATGTACTGGCAGATAAATCAATGAAATGGGAGCCACAGACAGTTCTAAAATACCCTGCCCTATCAGATGTCCCTACACGGGAGGGGCATCACCATTTTTTACTCACTTGCTCCATTACAGAGGAGACCACTCCATTAGTCAAAACAAAGACATAGGAGCCAACTCTCACTGAGAACAGACAATGCTAATAAAACAAAGAAATAGGAGTCACTTCTCACTGAGAACAGACAGTACTAAAACTTTTTGAGAGCATTAAAATCCAGTGATTAATCGAATTCTTTCCAGAAGTACCGTATTTGCTCGATTATAAGACGACCCTGATTATAAGACGACCCCCCAAACTTTGGATATTCCATTAGGAAAAAAACTAAAAGCCTGAATATAAGACTACCCTATAGGAAAAAAGTTCAACTTGTATATATTCATATGTAAATTGCTTTTTTAATAAAAAATTATGATATCAAAAAATGTATTTCTAGTTTTTATTTCTTTTTATGTGCCAATGCTGCCTTTCTCTTTCCCTTGCCCCCATTTTTCTCTCTCTCCCCCCTCCCTTTGTCTGTCTCTTAACCCCCTCACTCCCCTTGTCTCTGTCTCTTAACCCCTTCCCTCCCCTTGTCTCTGTCTCTTAACACCCTCACTCCCCTTGTCTCTGTCTCTTAACCCCTTCCCTCCCCTTGTCTCTGTCTCTTAACCCCCTCACTCCCCTTGTCTCTGTCTCTTAACCCATTCCCTCCCCTTGTCTCTGTCTCTTAAACCCCTCACTCCCCTTGTCTCTGTCTCTTAACCCCTTCCCTCCCCTTGTCTCTGTCTCTTAACCCCCTCACTCCCCTTGTCTCTGTCTCTTAACCACTTCCCTCCCCTTGTCTCTGTCTCTTAACTCCCTCCCTCCCCTTGACTCTGTCTCTGCCCCCTCCCTCCCCACTGTCTCTCTGTCCCCCCTGTCTCTCTGTCCCCCTCCCTCCCCCTGTCTCTCTGCCCCCCTCCCTCCCCCTGTCTCTCTGCCCCCCCCTCCCTCCCTTCCCCTTACCTTGATCCCTGGTGGCTAGTGGGGGCAGCCAGGGGGATGTCTGCACGATACTTGCAGACATCCTCCATGCTGCCCGACACGGCAGTCTATTATGACGGACAGCCGTCCGTCATAATAGTCTGCCGTGTCGGGCAGCATGGAGGATATCTGCACGTATAGTGCAGACATCCCCCAGCTGCCCGATTGTCCCTGGTGCCTAGTGGGGCAGCAGAGGAAGTCTGCACGATGAGCGCAGACCTCCCCTGCTGCCGCCCGGCACGCTCGCCGGGACTTCTGTGACGAAAGCGGAAGTACCCGGCTTCTTCACAGAAGCCCCGGCGGTCGTGCCGGGCGGAAGCAGGGGAGTCTGCGCTCGTTGCGCAGACATCCCCTGCTGCTAGAGAGGGGGATCCAGGTCCCCTGCAGCTCTGCTGGGGACCTGGATCCATGTTTTATAATCTGACCTCAATTTGAGGTCATATTATAAGAAGACCTCGATTATAAGACGAGGGGTAGTTTTCAGATTTTTTTTTCTGAAAAAAACCTCGTCTTATAATCGAGCAAATACGGTACATGAAAGAGCTTTCACTAAGTTTACCACATGAAATTATATTAATGTGTGCAAGTGATTATTAGTCGCTCCCATAAAGAAAGACAAGGAAAACAATGTTACTTGTGTTGAGATAAATAAATAATATACTCACTGTAAATTAAAGTGAGAGAAAACGGTTGTCACTCCTGTGGTCAAGGTGCATTAGCCACACCCAAAGCTTGTAGATTTTGTTTTTGCTCAAATATAAGGCAAATGCTCTGAAAACGATCCATCATCTTATATTCAGAGTCATATTATAATCAGACCTCAAATCGAAGTCTGACTACAAGACTTGGATCCAGGTCCGGTCATGGTATCCCCATCCGCTCTTGTGTTGATGTAATTTAAAATTAACTGTTATTAGTATTCATTTAAAATGCCTTTCAAACAAAAAACAAAACAAAACTAACAGTGAGTGTTGTAATGCAAATTAACAACCACTAGATGGCACCCATTGCATATGAAACGTGAATAGTGCGCTTGATTGTGAGTGATAAAGAGTTTTAACAAAGAGAAACGTTAAAACGACAATTTTAATCTTGATATATTAAAACAGAAGATGAAAAACCACCAACATACACAAAATAATTGCAGTCAAGAAAAAGGGGGGGAGGAACACAGATGTGCCTCAAAGTAGGATATAGAGATATAGAAATATAACGGCGAAACGCGCGCCAGGAGTTTCTTCTTCATTAATTTGTTTATCCTCTAGCCCTTACCCATATACTGTAAAGCTTCACCTGTTGTTCCCTTCTCTTGTTTAAGCTACTCCTTGATTGATCACTAGACAGGAATTATTTTGACTTGAGACTAGGGACACTCATTACCTTCCATCCCCGCTTTTTTTCTTTTTTCCATATATTCTACTGGGGATGGAGCTGTATGGGATGCAATATATTATTATTATTTAAGCTGCACACTTCCTACAGACAGGTGTCTACCATAGGGCTCTCTATTCCTTTATTTTACGTGTGTGTTTTTTGGTCATTATTAATTTTTATGGCATGATATATGACTCTAATATATCTGATTGACCTTACGTTTTTTCTTTATTGTCACTATTAATGTGTGTTATGTGTATATATGTAGATTACTTGTTTTGTTAATATATTTATATATATCTATATCCGACTTTGAGGCACATTTATGTTCCTCCCCCCTCCTTTTCTTGACTGCAATTATTTTGTGTATGGTGGTGGTTTTCCACCTTCTGTTTTAATATATCAAGAATAAAATTGTCGTTTTAACGTTTCTCTTTGTTTAAATATTGTTATTTCGGATTATCCCTGGCTTTCTCCACCACGTAGCTTTACTTTGTTTAATGAGTGATAAAGAGCCAACAATGATAAACTTCCTAGACATAACAATCGCTATGGAGATTGAGGGCCAATTAGACTCTATACTATACAGAAAACCCATGGCAACAAGCAGCCTTCTTCAGTGGAGCAGTCACCATCCCATACCCCTTAAACCAGAAGCGGCGAACCTATGGCATTTGTTCCACAACTGGCATGCTGAGCCCTCAGTTGTGGCCAGGGCTGTCTTTCCAACAACATGGACCCCAGGGCAAAACAAGCCAATGAGGCCCCTAGCCCCGCCTCTAACTCCTCACTTAGCACCGTCTCTAACTCTGGCCCTAGCCCTGCCCTGACAGAAAAATGATTTGCAGCAAAGATTAATCGCCACAGCAGTGTGACACGGTAATCTTTTTTCTAGAATGATGTGCCTAGTGACTTGTTTGTGATAATCTTTTAATTGCACAATAATGCTGGAATAAATAGTACAGCAGTATGTGCGATTAAAAGATTATCATTTTAACTTTAGCATTTGCAAAAAAGTAACAGTTAAAAAAGGAGTATAGCTTGAGTTAGGATATGGATATCCTGGAGGGTTATCTGTAGGTAACCCTCTCTATCCTTACTTGGTTATTACAATTCAATGAATAAATATGGATAGAGGAAGGGGAATTTAATAACTTGTTTATATTGATATGTATATTTGTTGGGTTTTTTTTCTCCCTCCTTTCTTCTTCTTCCTTTTAATTATAGGGGAAGGAGAGAGGATTAACTAGCATTTATTTATATATAATGTATTTGATGTATATATATGTGTATTTAACGTTTTTTATGATGTCATTTGTACTTTCTCAATTAAAAAAAAAAAAAGATTATCATTAACAAGTCACTAATCATATATTTCTAGAAGAAGAACCTTTGAGGATGCTCATAACAACTAACAAGTCACATATAACATGATTTGCATACTATGCACAAATCAATGCACTATTAGCTTGTTATGTTTAAGGGTGGGTGTTAAACACTATATATTTACCGACCATTGTCAAACTCGTATCACACTGATCTTTTTCTAGAATAATGGGACTGGTGACTTCTTTGTGATAATCTTTTAATTGCACATTGCACTAAATAGTACAGCATTGTGTGCAATTAAAATATTATCATTTCAACAAGTAACTAGTCACATTTCTAGAAGAAGATGTTATGAAAATTATCATAACAAGTCACATACAACATGATTTGCATATAGGGCTGGTATTATACCAGCAGGCTGGTAATTACACCTGATGTAACAAAGAAATACTAGTAGAGTGCACCTCAATAGTCACACTACTACTTGGAGATAAGGTGTGCTTGGATGTACCAACAATATAAACAATAAAAAATATTAAGCAAAGTAGACATGTGCAAAACTAAAATTTTCGTTTCGTTTTCGTCCATTCAGACGAAAATGTTATTTATTTAGTCTAAAACGAATTTCGTTCATTACTGCATTCGTTTCAGACGAAATTCGTTAATTTTTATTCGTTCGTTTTATAGAATACATGTAATACGATTGGCTTTCTATAAACCGAACGAGAGGCCCATTCATAAGAAATTCTTATGAATGGGGCTCTCGTTCGGTTCATAGAAAGGCAATAGTACTACATGTTTTCTATAAGCCGAAAGTCTATAAACCGAACGTTCGGTTTATAGACTTTCGGCTTATGGAATACATGTATTCCTATTGCTATTCTATAAACCGAACGTTCGGTTTATAGAATAGCAATAGGAATACATGTATTCCATAAGCCGACAGCCTATAAACCGAACGTTCGGTTTATAGGCTGTGGGCATTTAACTATACGGAGACAGAGTCTCCATTCATTATGAGTCTCCATTAATAAAATGATGAATGGAGACTTTGTCTCCGTGTAGTAAAATGCGGACAGCCTATAAACCGAACGTTCGGTTTATAGGCTGTCGGCATTTCACTACACGGAGACAGAGTCTCCATTCATAAATTTATGAATGGAGACTTTGTCTCCGTGTAGTGAAATGCTATTGTATTCTATAAACCGACTCTATTTCGGCTTATAGAATGCAATAGTACTACGAATGGACGAATGAACGAATGAGTTTCGTTTATTAACCATTCGTTCATTCGGCTTTTGTTAGCTTAGAATTTTCGTTCTTCGTTTTTCGGACGAATGGACGAAAATGCTATTTTCGGACGAAAATGCATTAGTCCGAAAACGAATGCACATGTCTAAAGCAAAGTATACTAATGTATTTCTGATTACTTCAGCACTTTTTTTTATTTTGTCTGGCTGAACATCATGAGATGGTAGTTCACCGCTAATCTCTACTTTTATGTGCTATTTCCCATAATGCTCAGCCAGAACTGCCTGGCTAGTCTTATGGGAACTGAATTTAATAAAATATGGGGTACTTTGGCTTTAAGTAAAATTCTGCTTGCTGCTATGGACCACCCTTCCCATGATGCTCAGCCAGCATCATGGAGTCTTTTGGCTGGCTTAATATCTTGAGATGGTAGTGTAACCTCTGCTTTTTATGTGCTGTTAGAAACATAGAATGTGTTGGCAGATAAGAACAATTTTGCACATCTGGTCTGTCCAATTTTCTAAATACTTTTATTAGTCCTTGGTCCTATCTAAAATCTAGGATAGCCTTATGCCTAGCCCATGAATGCTTAAACACCTTCACTGTATTAACCTCTACCACTTCTGCTGGAAGACTGTTCCATGCATCCACTATCCGCTCAGTAAAATAATCTTTTCTTTAGTCCCTGGCCTTATCTTATATCTAGGATAGCCTTATACCTATCTCACGCATGCTTATACACTTTATTAACCTCTTACCCTTGGTGACATGGGCTAACATTTATGAGGTGTTTGTGTTTAGCTTTAATTTTTTTTCTTTCTTCTTTACCGTACCCACACAAATTATATATTGTTTTTATAGGCATAAGAAGGTCTTTCTGTTGATACCATTATTTTGATCATATCATATAATTTTATATGTATAAAAATAATAAAATAGAATGTAAATTTAAAAAAAGCTTTTCTGAATTTTAGTTGAAAAATTATCTAATTAGCTACAAATAAAACGCTGCTAACTAGTTTTTAAGTGTTGCTCTGAGTTTAGAAATAGCCTATGGTTTGTGTTTTTTCTTTTTTATTCAAGTTACACGGAAATAAATACAAGCAGTGCAATGCTATTTGATTTTGATAAATTAGCAATAGTAGGATTGTAACACTGATATCAGTCATACATCCATGAATCACCCCCCACATGTACATATTTTTTAAATCTAGACAACTCAGGATATTTAACTTGGGGTATTTTGACACTACCGATGCTATTCAGGTATAAATGTACAGAAAATGTAAAGTGGGTACTGCCAAACAACACCTCAATATATGTTCTGCAACATCTCCTGCGTACAGGTTTGTTGGATTGTTTGGAGGGTTAAAAGCCACATTTGGGAGGTACACTTTTCTGATTTCCAACTTGGAATTTTGACATGTAGTTAGCCTACACCCCTGTTCCATTTGGGACATTATTTAACCCCATCAAACCACACATTTTTTGAAAACTAGACATCCTGGGGTATTTGAAATGGTGGTATTTTTACACTTTCCAACTACTTACCACCAGCCTTTGTCAAAATTTTGGGTAGTCATTTTTTTAAATCTTTTTCCCCCCACACACATTGTACTTCAGGTATGAATTTTCAGATTCTGGTATTTGTCACAGACAAGCAACACCCCATTATGTGTTCAGCAACATCTCCCGAGTACAGTGATATGAACCATGTATTTGGTGTTGTTTGGGGGCTAAAAGGCCACATTTAGGAGGCGCATCTCAGTGGTACAACTTGGAATTTTGACATGTAGTCAGCCTGCACCCATGTTCCATTTGGGATATCTTTGCGGCATGCTGTCAGCAGCATTATCTTATACGATAGAGAGGGTAACCTCATGATCACATCCCGAGGAGCATCAGATGGCGCCCTCTTTGCCTTGCGCACCCGAAAACAGTCAAGGGAGACCTGGTGTAGGTTGTCCACATTCTGATTCAAGCTTTTAAGTAAGTGCTGCAGGTAGACGCAAAGGGCGTTGGGAGCAATCGACTCCGGGATCCCCCGGATTCTGACATTATTATGTCGTGATTTCAGCTCGAGCATTACCAGTTTGCTCTGCAGGTCAGTCACTTGCTTCGTAAGGGTTGCAGTAACCTCAGATTACCGAGCCAGTTGCTGGGCTAAATCGCTGGAGGCCCTTTCCAGGGTGGATACTTGACTTTGAATATTTGAGATGTCAGTACACACCTCCTTCAGGTCCTCCCGCCTTGCAGCTTGGAACTCTGCAAAGAGGTTTTGAATGCCCTCTTTGGTTGCGTATGCATCCTTCTGGACCTCCCTAGCCCTCTTCAGAGGAGAGATAGCCGGTGTCAGTGCATCTGAGTCATCAGAATAAGAGTCAGAGTCAGGTCCTGGCGGGAAGAAGGACTCGGCTTCTACATTCAGTTGTGGCCTAGGCGGTCTGGACAACAATGTCGCTATGTCCGACTTTTTTTTTTTTTTTATTTTCTTGCCCATTACTTTCGACTATGAGAGACGGTTTGTGGCGTTAAATATCTTCGTACTCGCCCCAAAGAGCATTATGTAGTAGTGAAGTGCAGGGAGCTCTGGCGTCATGCGACTCTTCACCTCCGATGCTAGATCCGCCCCCCATTTGGGATATCTTTGAATGTAATTTACCCCCACCAAACCATATATTTTTTTAATAGTGCCAAAGGCTCAGCAGCCACTGATGCATCACTAGATGTTATGCCGGAATTCTCTAACTGCAATATGTTTAGTCCAGATGCAGGAGAAACACTGCACTCTTGTACAAATGAGCACCATCCCAATAGTTGGAGATTGGTGTGGAGCGGACACCTGGATGTTCGGGTTCGGCGGGTTTGGCCGAACTTCGGAAAAAAGTCCGGGTTCGGGGTTGAACTTGACCCCGAACTTGACCCCGAACCCACACCCCATTGAAGTCAATGGGGACCCGACTTTCCGCTTATGGAATACATGTAATACTATTGGCTTTCTGTAAACCGAAATAGAGTCCCCATTCATAAGAATTTCTTATGAATGTGGACTCTATTTCGGTTTATAGAAAGCCAATAGAATTACATGTATTCCATAAGCCGAAAGTCTATAAACCGAACGACGTTCGGTTTATAGACTTTCGGTTTATAGAATAGCAATAGCATTACATGTATTATATAAACCAAAAGTCTATAAACCGAACGTCATTTGGTTTATAGACTTTCAGCTTATGGAATATATGTAAAACTATTGGCTTTCTATAAACCAGAGTCCCCATTCATAAGAATTTCTTATGAATGGGGACACTAGTTCGGTTTATAGAAAGCCAATAGTATTACATGTATTCTATAAGCCGAAAGTCTATAAACTGAGCGACGTTCGGTTTATAGAGTTTTGGTTTATAGAATACATGTAATTCTATGCTATGCTATAAACCGAACGTCGTTGAAGTCAACTGGGACCCGACTTTTGGCTTATGGAATACATGTAATAATATTGGCTTTCTATAAACCGAAATAGAGTCCCCATTCATAAGAACTCTAGGGACTCTAGTTCGGTTTATAGAAAGCCAATAGTATTACATGTATTCTATAAGCCGAAAGTCTATAAACCGAAAGACATTCTGTTTATAGACTTTCTTTTTATAGAATAGCAATAGCATTACATGTATTCTATAAAACGAAAGTCTATAAATCTAATTTCTTTTTCTTTATAGACTTTCGTTTTATAGAATACATGTAATTCTATTGCTATTCTATAAACTGAAAGTCTATAAACTGAATGTCTTTCGGTTTATAGACTTTCGGTTTATAGCAGAACTTCGAACTCCAACACGGACATACAGGGAAATGTCCGTGTTCGGGTCCGGGGTCGAACCCGAACAATGTTGTTCGGGTTCTCTCAACACTATTGGAGATAAGACAACAAAGGGAAAGGTGAATGTGTGCATGAGGACAACTTGTAATACAATAGCGTAGTTGGGCAAAATCAGGAACCTGGTCACCAGGGTATGCAGATGTCTAGTCTGGCAGCAGAGATTACAATATGAAGAAAAACCAGCAAAAGGACCAGAATACTGGAAGGCAATTTTCAGGATACAACAGCAGGCTCAGGAATGCTAACTGGCAGCTTAACATTAAAGGGACACTACTACTTACATAAGCTTTGAATAACTTATCTGTACATTTAAAGTAAAACTATGTGTAGAATAGATGCCAAGATCTTTGTGTTTGTTTCAGTATAGTGTGGTAAAAGGGAAAAAGAAAGTTATGTGTTTATTGCCTGAATCCATTTTGTGAAATTTTCCCATGATGCAGCAGCCTCAAACATCTTAGAGTATTGCTAACTTTACAACTGGTGGCAAACCCTACACATGATGTCATAAGATACAAAGATATACCATTCTGCAGCCCTACTGGCTCCTGCTTATCAGTGGGGAAGGACAAGGTGTGTTTATACCAGTGATGGCAAATGTTTTTTGGCCCGAGTGCCCAATTTTTTGCCAAAACTGATTGGCAGACCTCAAAGTGCCAACACCGCATACACACACACATATAGACACACACACACTGACTCTTAAATGCACACACACTTATACTCATACTCATACACGCTTATACTCATACACACACACGTATACTCATACTTGCACACACACACACTTACACTCATGCATACACACACATACTCCCACTCACACACACTTAAATGTGTGAAAAAGCGTTCAGGTCGGAAAACAAAGAGTTAATTGCGTTCCAACTTGAACGCTTATACAGATAATGCGCATGCGCCCGATCATCTCAAGAAGAAGCAGATGACCGACAGCGCCCGCCATTTACACTGATGATCCTCTTAGACGGAGCAGACAAGCGGTGAAAGCTGAACCTGAACGCGTGCCACAACTGAGGGCTTGGAGTGCAAGTAGTGGCACACGAGCTATGGGTTTGCCACCACTGTTCTTTAAAGTATCTTTTCTTTTTCATTTTTTGCTTTCCTTCCAAGACAAAAAAGGTGTCCAGGACTCACAGAGCTATTCCACAATTTACAATGTGTCTTTTATTGCAGTGGAGACAGGTGCGGTGCAACAGGGCACTGCATCTTAGGGGAGGGGGTGTCGTGTGGGGGAGGGGTGCACAACAGGGAACTGCCTCTGAATGGAGGGGTGGACGAAAGAACACTTTATACAGGTACAGGGAAGGTGTCTGCCTGCATGAACTAACACAGGCAGCATGAACTAACCCCAGACACCCTCGCTTTTGGCAGGGACACAGACTATATATCCAAAAGAGAGGGTGTCTGGGGTAATGCAGGGCAGAGGAGAGGGGAGCAGTTTGGGGAATACAAACCTGGTAGCACTTTCCTCTGCCCTGCTCCATCACCAACATGGCACCTAACCAATTTGAAGTTGGAGCTCTGCCCGGCCCCCTGGTGATGTCAGTATGACATCACCCTCCCACTCAATGCAAGTCTATGATCAGAATTGGGACTTATAGACTGAACTGTGTCTCCCAAATCCAAATGTGAGATTTTACTGCTGTAAAGTTTCTGGGAGGTGGCACCCAAAAAACACTATATTACACAAAATGGTGGCGCACTGTCACACTTGTTTAGTTAAATATTTTATTAAGTAAACTTACATAGTAACATATCTGAAATCAACAATGCAAAATAAAAAAATAAATAAAACCTTTTAATTTTTTGGTGGGATTGAAATAGCAAAGCAAACTCTTCTGTGAAAAGGCCACATCCAGCTTTGATACTCTGTTACCAAGGAGGAGGACTTTTCCAGCGTAAAAGGGTGTATGTGGAGGTTCTGACCAACCCCCGGAGTCCAATGCAATACACTAGATGATGTATCAGAAATCTGACCAGGGTTAAAATCGGACCCTTGGGTCTCACAATTTTATTACATTTTATTTTAACACTAATACTGATCTGTCTCTGCCCTCACAAAAATGTGAGGAGCGGGAGGCAGATCCAAATTGGTCAGATCAATCAATATTTGCCACTAATTTGCTGTTACTGATAGCTATACATGCGCTCAGACAGCTTAAAAAAAACGCTCAAAAATATTTTTACTAAATACGCTCATATGCTAAACATGGCTTTGCATTAATACCAATGCGTAAACAGTGATCTAAGGCAAGGAAGGGGTTAATAGCTCTTAGAAGAGACTTTTTAGTACTGTAATAAACTACAGTACAAAAAACTGAAACCAAAAATGTATGCACAAACAGCAAAAAATGTGCTGCTGTGCAAGATCAATGCTTATGCAGTGATCAATGGCAGGGAAGGGGATAAACACAAGGAATAGCTTTTATAAATGTCCTTGGGTAAATGTAATTTTATTTTTATTATTTTATTTTTATTTAATTTTAACTTATTTCACAACACCGATCTCTTTCTCTCTCTCTCTAAGGCACTGCACCTATAAAACCAGCATTTTTAGTCCCTCTTCGAAAAGTGCACAGAGTTTTCTTTATATTGCTCAATGCCTATATAGCAATACTGATGGAGATCTGAATGCAATAAAAAATAGCTTTCAGTGCTCTTTTTGCTGCAGGACTGACTAGGTCCGTTCTTTATCGGCAAGGGGTTAAAAAGGTGAGTACCTAAGACTGAAGACTTTAAACCAAAATGCACTGATCTAAGATCCAGATTCTTGGGAAAGCCTTACGCTAAAAAAAGTCTATAATCAAGCCCTAATCTCCATCAGAGAAGATCTCGTCCTCACCAAACCCCCCAAAAAGGAGGTGCAAACCAGATAAGATGCATTGGTAAATTTGATGCTGGATGGCCTGTCGTCAAGAAAATTATGGACAATTACTGACCTATCTTATGTGATGACAATAATTTGACAAAGCTTTTGCACTAACATTGGAAACTTCAATGCGAATATGAGCGAACATCTGGGATATGTTAGTGCACAGTAACTTTAACACTTCACAAAAGAAAGCGACATGGCTTCCTTTAAGCATGGATCATGCAAAACCTGTGACTTTATGCCTACGAAAAAGAACAAAAAAGTAATAGGAAAGTACAGTGGCTGGCTGAGGCTCATGGGAATAGTAGTTTCTATAGCCCAATATGCCATCAATGCTATTAACCATTGGATTATTTTGGTTTTGTGCTGCCCTAGACATGACTAAATTCAGGCAACCTCCATCCTTTGATACATGGTTCTATTTATCTACCTTTTTTTATTTTAAATTCTGCCATTCCAAGAATGTGGATAAATAGAACCAATGTTAAATAATCCACAGGATATGCCACAACACCCACATTACACACCCAGGACTTACCGCAGTACATGCCCCATCACCAAATTTGCACACTCATGAATTACCCCAGCACCTTAGGACATACCCCATCACCCACATTGCAGCACAAGGCCTTGATTCAATACCCCAGGACATACCACAACACCAATATTGCAAATCCATGACTTATCCAAACCATCCCCCATTACTAATATTGTGCACCCAGGACTTACCCCAGCATCACTGGACATGCCCCAACACCAATACTGCACACCCAGGACTTACCCCAGTACATGCCATTTCACCCACATTGCGCACCCCAGACTTACTTCAGGACATGTCCCATCATCCACATTGTACACCCAGGATGAACCCTAGGATATGCCCCATCAACCCATCACCAAGATTGCACACCCAGGACTTACCCCAGCTAGCAACCACCGCATGGTGTCTGTGCACTGCCCAGCTACACAGACACAGCTACCACTCGTGCTCTGCTCATGGTATGAAGCCTGAGTGCAGGGAGTTCATGTGACACTTGGAGCTTTGACCTCAGAACATGTTGCCTGACACTGGCAAGGGGCTGGTGAGGGGAGATCTTTTGATCTCCCCAGCCAGCGATTCTGTTGACCAAATGTTTTGCTTGTAATTGACAATTTAATTATCTGGCAAAGAATGAGGGATTGTAAGTGTTTTGCTGATCTGAACTCTGAATATTCCTACTTGCCAATTTTTAAGATTAAATTACACCAGTTTATTGAAAAAATATTTTAATAGGGAGATTGAAAAATTAAACTTTCATACCTTGTAAGTCTTTAATTAATTTTGAGATTGTGACATGGACTTCTGACACTACATTCCCAATTAATGGCAGCTTTGATTGCTGCACAGAGTTTATTATGTTATTAAAACATCAAGATAATTGCTATTTTAAAAACCCAGGGGAAATATTTTAAATAGTGAACGTAATATGGATTGTAATTTATTCGTGAAATCACGCTTTCATTATGCACCAAATTCTTAGAGAGGAACTGCTTTGGCAGTGGGTTATTTTTTTTATTTTTATAGAATAGGTGGATTATATATTTTTTTGGGTGGCCCACTTCCCTGGGCTAGAAGATGAGGACTCACGGGTGTATACTAGAACTTTGATATAGGTAATAATTTTAATTACAGGGCACTGTTTGGGTGCCAGGGGGTGGGTAGTGACCATAACTGCCCATCTCCCTGGCACCCAATGAGTGATATTTATTTTTACAAGTGAATTATCCCTGTACCTGGGCAATTTCACAGATTCACTGTTGAATTGAAGGACTTAGTCATTTGCATGTAGGTACAGCAAATGCATAGTTGCCAACATTGGCCATGTTTCCAGGGACACATATTTGTTCCACATGCTGCCTAAAGATCATGCAAAGTGCAGCCCGGCAGAATGTAGGATGGATATAAACACAGATAGAATCCAATTAATTAATCAGGGTGGAGATCTCATAGAACCTACCATGAGTAATTGATTGGATTGTGTCTGTGCATATATATATCCTACATACTGCCGGGCTGCACTTTGCATGCTCTGTCTGCAGCATTTGGAACACATATGTGTCCCTGGAAACATGGCTGATGTTGGCAACTATGCAAATGCATTTCAGAGAATTTTTGCTGGAAAACTGACACCCTTGTTGGACAATATATTTTAAATATGAGTAGATTATAAAATAGGATTATTCTGGATGATATTACATTTCTGTTGATACTTTGTGGTATAGTCCTGTGGCTATATCCTCCAGGTTTTTTCACAGCTCGTTTGTTAAACAAGATGGCTCTCCTATTTATGTGATAGGTTTAAGATATCTTCTGTATAAGAAGAGCCTTATTAGATATTGTTTATGAAGGCTGATAGCTGTGGAGCGATTTATCTGTAAAAGGGTTATTTTCTGTATATTGTACAGACTTGTAACATATGTGAAATGTTCTCACATCATTTTACATTTAACATAAGTTATGGAAAAACCTTCCCGTAGTTTTACATTGCAAGTAATTTCGCACTGGGCCTCTACCTTTGGCATCCAATAGGCAGAGCTTGGAGAGATAGGCAGGACTGTTACTACAGCAACAATAAAAACAAATTTATTACACTGTGGGCTTTAGTTATGAAAGAGGGAATTGCAGGCTATTGAAAGGGATTTTAAAACTTTAGGCTAACGTAGCAGAATTGGAAAATTGTGCCTATTCAGCTATACTTCACTATTTTGGCCTTCAATGATTTTTTTTAAACATTTTTTTTTCTTTTGGGAGATTAATTGGTGAGATAAAAGGTTCATCTCACCTCAACCCACCTGCAACTCACTTTTTAGTGAATATCCCACATACTTTTTTTTTTTTTTACATTTCTTTTAACAGATTTGTTGGTTTTCTTTTGGAGGTTTTTGTGCAATTTACAAGCTTTTTTCTGTGATTAGAATTTTTGCAGTTCATTATGAATCAATAGTGAGAACAAAAGGGGGAGAAATCACTATCCACTTTTGACACATCAGTTTCACTGACGGAATCTATACTGTCACTGTATACTGTCTCTTTAGTAGCAATTTCTGTTTGACAATTTATAATCCCATTTATTTTTTCTCTAGCTCTGTGATAATTGTTGTTCCACAGATTTAAAGGGCAATTATCAGCAAAAATGAAGTTCTGTTTCATTGAAGTATAAGTGTGGGCATTTTAAATAGAACTGCTTGAATAAAAGAATACAAATACAGTACCCAAATCTCTACATTTTGGATCTAGGCGTCCAACTGCAGCCCAGTATATGCAGAGTAACTAGAAACCACATCATTCCCTAACAGCCTTGAATGAATGGAAGATGATTGTGGCAATTACAGTTCAGAAAAAAAAAAGCAACTGTTGAATTCTTGAGTATTGGGTCTTCGGCCCACTTCATTCATTTTATTTTTAATCCTTTCATCTGACTTTGCAGTTCATCCCTTTTATTTCAGTTTATAATTCAGCAGTGGTTCCATAAGATGTAAAGAGTAGTGAGTTAGGGTGTAATTCCTCTCACTCATTAATAATGAAATATAGATTTTTAATACAGAAATCTTTTTTTTTTTTTTATGCACAGAAATCAGAGTATCAATTTCTTGAACATGTAATATTCAAAAGGTTGCCCCTCACAATGTGTAGGTCTTTCACCATATGTTTTTTAGGTTATATATAATGAATTTAATTCCATTGTAGCAGTAGCTTCCTTGGACTCAAATGGTATCAGGCCTGTCTTTAATGTTAATGAAACCCAACAAAAACATTTATTTGTGTGCCTCCCATCATACCATCTTACATGCATTATACCCATGGAAGATTGTTTTTAAACTCCAGTGCACTGGATGGTTTTGCTTAAAACATCATAGCATTTCACTGACAATAGAAATGATATCCGGATGCTAGTGTATTGTCCACACAGAGTGTATTAAGGCTTTCTATGCCTAATGTGCCTTTTTAGCTATAATCTTGTACCCCTCAATTCTCTTTCATCCCTCCCAATAATCATCACCCCCTCATCAGCCCATGCTTTTTGGGTCCATCTTTAACAAATTAGAGAGAGAAGAAAAAAACAATGGGGGATTGCTTCCATATTCCATAGTACCTTCCATGGTAGAGTGACCCTTTGTTAACCTGGTGACAAAATAATCTTAATGAGCAATAAGCTTGCCTATATTTTGATCATTTTCATCACTTAGATCGCATTTTAGATTAATTTAAATTCCTAATTATATATCCTCTATGCAACGCCCTCCACTGGCTTCCCGTCTGCTCGAGGATAAAATTTTAAATTCTGTCATTAACCTACAAAGCCCTCCACTCCTCTGCTCCTATGTACATTTCCTCCCTTGTTAACCGCTACTTCCCTACACAACCTTTGCGCTCCTCACAGGGGTTAACACTCTCTTCTAATCTCATCACCACTTCTCACTCGCGTCTCCAAGATTTCGCCCGAGCTGCCCCCTCTCTCTGGAACTCCCTTCCCCGGAGCATCCAGCTCTCTCCCTCGTTTTCAAACTTTAAAAAGTCCCTCAAAACTCATCTTTTTAGAGAGGCTTACTACCCAACCTAGCTGGAACACACACTCCCTCTTTGACCTATTCCACCTAATGCCTCCCATCCACTCTACTGTTACTACAACTTCAATCCCTCTGACCTATTCAATCCCTTAATTGTGTCATGGACCCCATTCCCTCTAGATTGTAAGCTTACGAGCAGGGTTCTCTACCTCATTTACCAGTCTGTACTAGTTTGTCTAAATTAGTATATAGTTCCTTTCTTTGCTCTGTACTAAGCGCTTCGAGAATTGGTGGCGCTGTACAAATAAATGTTAATGTAATGTAATGTAATGTACTTTGAATAAAATGACAGCAGATCATTAAAGCTAATATGAAGCACCATGTCCACATATAGTACTTAGGGATGTATATTTTAATTAACTTAAAATACCCTTCTAGATACAATTTAATCTATGTTCCTCAGGACAGGAGTTCAAGTATTACAACGGAAACCAACATTCTCACACTGTGCAGTAATTTTCAACTCTCACTTTGATCTGCATTTCCTTCCTGCTTCCCATGACCCATTTAATTCAGTTTAAGCCTTTTTCACCTGTGCCATGATTTATGCTACTCATCCATGATTTGTCTTTAGCAATGCCCATTCTCTGACCTATAATTAAATGGTAGAACATAGGTCAATGATCTTCAATGTAGGTTCCCAGACAGTATGTGTTATATATTTTTTTCACACTTGCTTTGGATCTGTTAGGCAGTCGTGCAGCTGGATGCAGAGCTTCAGTTTAGTGATATCACTGACAAAAGAGAAGACAAAGGTTTCACGTATATGATGACCAACTAAATATATTGAGGTTCTTGTACAACAAAGATTGTATGCATCACTCTATATTAATCACTGCAATTCTGTATCGATATTCTCACAAATTACATTGTTCTCCTTTATTGACATACACAAAGTAACTTAGCATGAGCAATTACAGTTACATTAAAGCAATTCACTTTTGGTACAAACACCATAAGTTACATAATCATCTCTGACTGTTGTCTGTTAAACATAGTACATTACTTTAGAGTCATAAGCCTATAGTAGCAAATTGTAGCTGTGGTGTTATACTGATTGTACAATATGTAATAAAATTCACTTTCCATGCAGCTATGGGCAAAAGTGTGTCATTTACTCCAAACTGATGCCAGTAAGTAAATAAATCCAGAAAAAAAACCTAGTGCAACGGAATATACAGCAAAGAGACCAGACCAGAGTCACGATGTAATAAACATACAGGTGGACCCAAATGTGACCCAAATGTTTTGGGGCACAAAGGCCCCTTCAACAATGTGCTACCAAGCAGGATTATACGTTGTGGCATTTAGTTACTATTAGGTGTATTCACTAATAAAATGAATAGTGGTGAATTGCAGAAATCAGCCTTTAAAAGTGGCGTTGAAAGTGTTCTACTACCACAAGATTGCCCCATGTATCTTTCCACTTCACCATTTGTCCCCACATACCTTTCCACTGCATTACATCGACCCTACAGGGATGCTGTGCACAGCACCAGATTGCTCTCTGGTGGAGTGGGGCAGCCCAAATGTATGTGCAGGTAATGAAAAGCATTGAGGAAGGATAGGATGTACCACCAACAATTGTAGTGCTGGGTCTCCTATCGCTACTGTAAGTCTACAATATGTTATATCAGTAATGGCTAACCCTGGCACTGTAGATGTTTGGGAACTACATATTACATGATGCTCAGTCAGTCATAAGGCTGCCCTTAAACACCTGCAGTACAAGGTTAGCAATCAATGCATATCCCAAGATGCTAAGCCAGACTTATGATTCACTGGGCTTCAAGGGATAAGTAGTTCCAAGATGTTTGCAGTGCCAAGTTTAGCTAGTACTGCTCCATATTAATTTTTATTTTGCATTTTGAACTAGCATTGGTCCAATAAATAATTCCAAAAATATTTAATTCTGAATTGGCACCAAAACAATTGTCGCTTCATATGAAAAAACAAGCAAACGTTCTCACCCCCCCCCCCCCCTTTTATTATTAAATCTCAGTACAAAACATTACTATGACATAAAATACATAGGGAAAAAGACACATCATTTTAATCATTGAGATCTTGAGGATGTGTTGTTCTCCATATGGCAGCAAGCCTGATTCCCAGCGTACTTTATTTAGGGCAACAGGTTGTTTATCAAAAATTTGTCCACTATTTTTGTAGGTTTTAATTTTTTATACATTGTAGGGTCTAGTAAGCAGTTAAAGTGGCCTGTCATGACTACCAATCCTTTTTTGATCCTTTCCATTCTCATGATTATTTTTTCTAGGTACTAAGCTGGGGCAACATTTGGCAGATAGATGTTAACCAAAATATAAACCTGTTCATCGATCTTACATACCATCATAATGTATCGGCCCTCTTTATCTCTTTCTTGGTGTATTTGTTCTACTTTAGTACTTTGGGAAAAAAAGGATTGCTGTGCCTCTCTTTTTTTTCGATTGTAAGGCTGAGTGGACTATTAATGAACATCTGTTCTCCCACCATTTCAGGTTCGCCTCTTTTTCCCAGAAAGCAATGTCAATATTTTTGCTTTTCAGAAGCTCATATAGGGACTGTCTTTTGTATTGGGTGTTTAGTCCCTGCAAATTTAATGATGTACACCTAACCATAATTGTTATTATCTCTTTTCTGACCCCTCTCATCTGTCCGACAGCTCCCCGACCCCCTCAACTGTTAATTATTTTACAAAACTATATTTATGAAAAAGTGCTACTAGTGCCAATAAGAGGGACTACAACCACATTATTTATTTTTATATACCGTATTTGCTCGATTATAAGACAAGGTTTTTTCATAAAAAAAAGTTCTGAAAAAACTACCTCATCTTATAACCGAGGTCATCTTAAAATCGAGGTCTGACTATAAGACTTGGATCCAGGTCATGTGACCTTCCGGCTTCAGCATAAAAGTCCCGGTGGAAGTGTCGGGCAGCATGGAGGATGTCTGTGCGTATCGTGCAGACATCTTCCGGCTGCCCCCACTAGCCACAAGGGAGATTTGGGCAGCCGGTGGATCGTGCAGACATCCTCTATGCTGCCTGACACTTCTGTCATACACTTCATGACACTTCTGTCATGCCCCCACTAGCCACCAGGGAGAGGGGAGATATAGACAACGGAAGGGGGAGAGGGGAGGCCTAGACAACGCAGGGGGGTGGGAGAGACACAGACAATGCAGGGGGGAGGGAGAGACAGAGACAATGCAGAGGGGGGAGAGACAGAGACAATGCGGGGGGGACAGAAACAACAAAGCGGGGGGGAGAGACTGAGCCAACGCAGGGGGACGATAGACAGAGACAATGCTGGGGGGAGAGACAATGCTGGGGGAGGGGGCATTGAGAGAGACAATGCTGGGGGGAGAGAGAGAGAGACAGCTCTGGGTTGAGAAAAAGAGACAACGCTGGGGGGAGAGGGAGACAGTGTTTGGAGGGAGGGGGAGAGAGGGACAACGTTTGGTGGGAGGGAGGTAGAGAGAGGCAGCATAAAAAGAAATAAAAACAAGAAATGAATGTTTTTATATCATCATTTTTATTAAATATGAAAAAGATATTTACATGTGAATATATACAAGTTAAACTTTTTTCCTATAGGGTAGTCTTATATTCAGGCTTTTAGTTTTTTTCCTTAAGGAATATAAAAAGTTTGGGGGGTCGTCTTATAATCAGGGTCGTCTTATATTCAAGCAAATACGGTATAGACAAACTTAATTTTCCATAAATAAACAAACATCGTCTTCATTTAAACTGAGTCTTATTCAATGTCCATCATGACATAGCTCTGTTTAATGTTTTCAAATGCTGATTTCTTCATGTGTAAATGTAGACACTATAATAAATTCTACACTTATATTATTATTCCTCTGGTCTCATACTTTTTTCTTTATAGGGGATTAATGAATGTCCACGGTGTCATGGTGTCCATTTGTTGTCTGTTCCAAGTAGCATCTGTTTTGTTTGGTATCTTCTACAATCTCCGTCCATCAGCCCACAGCAGTTGTCCAAAATGAACAGTTCTTTCTGTGCCATTCATTTATGATGTTTGTTGACTTCAAGTCCAGGCTACGTATTATAATAAATAATTGTCCAGTCTTTGGTGCAGAAGATCCAGTGCTGCTCCTTAAACGTTTAATTATTGCTAAAGTCTAGGACAATATATGTTCTTGAAATTCACATTGACATGTATCTCAGAGACATTCCAGCAGAGGACACTGATTAATAACGACATGGTTGCTGTTATTATCCTGTACAGTAAAAATACTCTGGTGCGGTAATTAGTCTGCCTTCATTCCCTTTTTCCTAAATTCTAGCTTTCTTTTTCCACTGAATGGTCACCAGAAAGTAGGTGTTACTGAACAAGTTAACTTCCTAATGAACCAATGTTTTATAACCTCTTTTCTAGGTGCTGATAGAATTATTCCATTAATGTTTGCTGGCATTTTTGTTATGGAATCTGGATTATTGCTAATATTTAGTTTGCTTTCTACTAGTTTTGAGTTTCTTATTCTTGACTGGCATGTAATATCTGATCTTATTCCAAAACTTAGTGTCACTTACTGGACTGGTGGACTTACAGTGAATCATAGGCAGAGCATTCAAGGCTTTCTTCACCACATTTGGCATAGTGTCAGGCACCTTCAATGGTTGATATCTAACTAGAATCAACTTAAGGGCTTTGTCATCTAAAGAACATTTAACAGCTGCTTGTAACTCAAAGAGACTTGGCCCAGTAATGTAATCCTGAGACAAGATAATGATGACTCTTCTGCTCCTTTTAAGAATCTCAACAATATCTTCAATATATGCTGTAATGAGAAAAAGAAAATACACAAAAAGGCATAGAAAATCATTAAAAATTACAAAACATTTTTTTTATCAACACTTCAGAAGCCTATGAAGTACACCTGGCATTTTATCACTGAAAATCTTCAGGTAAAAATGTAATTTTGCTGGGAAATAAACTACCAAATATTTAGGTTTAATTACATCACCTACAAATGTTCTTAACAGTCTATAAAATATATATGTGAGATGAAAGTTTTGAAGATTTGTTCACGTTATATGCCATGTCAGGCTCAGCCCACTACTATGTCAAAGAATTCCTCCAATATTGTTGAATTCTAAACTATGTGAACTTAATGTCCTAAACTGTATTTCTGACCAGGGGTATTCAAACTGAGACAGGGGAGGACCAACCCATTTTTTTTTTTATCAGATATAGACACACATAGTTATGTTAAGACAGATATGTTGACACATATGGTATGGAGAATGATAGACAGGCAAGACAACTGAATAGAAAAATAAAAAAGCGGGCCACCTAGAAATGAAAAATGATACGGCCCCAGCCCATCATGTCAAGTTGGGCAATTGCCTTTCTGTCCCATTTGCCAGCCCTCCACTGCAATAAGACATGTCTGAGGTTCATTGTTTTCTCTAGACACCATTAATAGAGCACCTGTGATGTGTGTACAGAGGTGCTATACACAGAAGCTTGCTCAGTCTTTAAATATACAAACAAAATAGGAGGAAGCATGCATTCACCTTAACTAGCCTATACACTAAAAGGTGCTATAGAATGAATGTATGTAATAATTAGTCGGTTCAGCGGCACCTCTTATTACACTCAAGTAAGTGATTCCCTCATTATGCTCTCTTAGTAATTCTCTTAATTTGTAACTAAAAGTAAAAGAAAAAGTGTTCCTTTAGGAAATATTCATAGCAAAATGATTCCTATTTAAGATAAAATTAATTGACATAATATAAACTGCAATAGTATTTCACCTCCGCCTGGCAGAATGTCTCTATCAAAGATGCAAACTTTGTAATCATATTTGTCCTCCAGTACTCTAGGTAATAGTTCTGTTGCAAATTGTTCAGCATTGTAGATGTTTTCTGAATTCACTACATGAAGCTCATTCTTTGCATATGAAATAAAAGCATCATAATCCCTGGAATCTGAAAAAAATGTTTTTTTGCGAAAAACAAGTGAAAATAAAACATTGTATTTAAGTGTATAAATTGCAGGGCACTGCTACAATATAATCAGAGATAGGTGATGTATTTATAGAGACTGACTACCAGATTTCAGCAGTGCACTAATAACCTTAAACTGAGTATCAAAAGAATTTAGAAAAAAAGAATCAATCTTGCAAAACAATTGCAGGAGATTACCACTAACACTATCTTCTAGAACAGGCAGCACGAACAAGTTCTGTAAACTAACAAAAAAAAACACCAATGAGCTGGGGGGAGCATATATTATGCACAACCACTTCGGGTGCAGCCGGCAGGAGAAAAAATAACAAAAAGATATCCTGGTATCCATCCTGCTAAGTGATACTGGTTTAGGGAGCACAAAAAATGGAGGCAAGGTTATGGCCCACTCCAACCCTTCCTAGCAGTGCTATACAGTAAAAAACAGCAGGGGCTGTGCATCATATCAAGATTTGTATCTATTTGTATGCTATAATCAATTTTCATATCTTAATATTAAATATGTATGTGCCAAATGTTAAACCTTTCTTATTATATTACTGATTGGCTGTGGTGAACTGATAATTCAGTCAGTAAAGCATTAATAAACATATACATATATATGTTTTCTGTGTTTTTTTTATATAAGCAAGCAGACCTATTTTACCATAGAACTCGCCAATATGCAATGCTGTAAATGATTCTTAGTATACATATATGCAAATAAGTTCAACAATAACTCCCATTTAAACATGGACCTTTTGAACAGGGACGAGCCTAGAACATTGATGCCTAAATGAAAGATTTTTTTGTGGTGCCTCCTCTCCTGTAGCTGACCAAGGCTCTATAGCCAACTCCTCTTCACTAAAATTATACTTTCCAGGCATGGTCATTTTGTATAGCAACCTGCCTCTTTACTTGTCATGGGTATAACATTGCTTCATATCACATTCCACTGTATAATGTTGCACTGTTTAACAGTGTCATATTGCCCCAGCAGTTGCCACAGTGTAATATTGCTCATATAACATGCCACAGTATCTCAGCATTCTTGGCATTGTGTCACACTATTCTATCACCAAACATCATTCCATTGCCATATCGGTCTACAAACAGTGTTCCAGCACCATTTATATCCCTTAACAGCTTTCAGTGCCATATCTGTTCCCAAACAACTTTCCAGTAACATATCTGTCCCCAAACAGTTTGTAATTGCCATCTATGTTCTCAAACAACTTTCGAGTGACATTGCAGTGCCTTCGCTGTCCCCAAATAGCTTTCCAGTGCCCTCCCTGTCCCCAGCCTGCCTGGTGTTTAATAGGGGTGGCATTGGAGGATGTCTGTATGCTACGTACAGACATCTTTTTATGCTTTCCATCACTTCCGCTTGGTCTTCTCAGTCAGATAGCTTGGGTTACAATACCTCCCAGTGTTCCACATCAGAAGACCCAACGGAAGTGTCAGGCAGCATTTGAGGGATAGACATCCTCCCATATCTCCCACTGGGCACCAGGTTAAATAAGTGGCAGGAGCATATCGCTCCTCAGCAGCTGATGGAGGCGCTTTGGCAGAGTGCCCACAGTAGATTTTTGCCCTAGGGTGATGCCTATCTTGCTTATAGATAACACCAGCACTGCCTCCTCCAATAGCAAACAGAGGAGGACTATCATTATTCAAGGTTGCATCCTTTGCAAATTCAAGGAAGGTTTTCAAATTCATATTGTTGACAATGAGGCAGTGTTGGCCTCATTTGACAGTGTACTGCGTCACAATGGATAGCGCATTGGACTTCTAGAGTATTAAAGAAATTTAATAGTTTTGAATTTAATTCTTACCAGAGTCACATTTTAATTTCTGTATTACTTACTAACACATTAGTATGTGTTTTAAATACCCCTCTGTTGATCTAATTCTTGCCATTTCCTCTTTTCCGGAAAGTATTACTTTACATATAGCTTTAGGGTAGCATGGAATAGCCTTCTAGCAGAAGTGGTATAAGTTAATATAGTGGAGGATTTTAAGCATGCATGGGATATCCTATATGTAAGATAAGGTCAGGGACTAATACACGTATTCAGATATTATTATTTTTAATTAATGCTCTACTGACTGTGCTGTATTTTACTATGTAGATATGTCCTGCTGCCTTTTCCCCACCATAGCTGTTGTGTTTGTGTGAAAAAATAAATAATAATAGATGAATGACATAGGTTTTATTCAAACTTTAACACGTATTCTACTAGTAGTTGTGAGAACTCACCTCCAATAGTCTCGTCCATAGCCAAGTAATTGCGATAAAGAAGCACAATTTCAATCCAGTATAAATATATAACTCCACTACCTGCTAGCAGTAACATCAATAATCCAACAGAAACTGATAGTACATAAACTAGGAATACAATATCTGTTGGAACAAAAAGCATAACATGTGTTATGTTAAGTCTGTGAAATAATAAACAAATAACAAACAGTAATAATCCATATATGCACATACAAAAATAATGATGATGAACACAAGCACTGGATAAAATCACCATAAAGTTACAACACAGTGCAGATTGGGTGCATTTCAATGGTTTATCATTAAACAAAAAATGAATTCTCTTAACTGATTGTGTGTGACAGACCAGACATATTGTGAAATTAAGCTAGCCTAAAGCAGTGATAGTAACTGTTAGGCTTAGCTGACAGGGAGATCTGCCGGATTGTGGAATGGAAATCAAGGAGGTTTCTGTCTTATGTCTGACCCCCGTTCACTTATTCCTTATAGGTCCTGTACCTCAGAAGGTTTATGTCAGGAACTGACTGTACCTGGACTTGAACCCTGACTTCTATGTTCCTAGCTCTCTTCCCTACCAGTTCTCCATCCAGTCTTATACATTTTAGCCTCTGTTCTAGTAACAATGAATATACAAAGCCTTTTTATAATTATCAACTCTCCTCAGCTGTGTCTGGTCATGTGCTCGCTCCCTGCCTATAAAAGCCACTTCCTGTCACTGTACCTTTGTCTGCCTGCATCATAGTCAAGCTTTCTACTGATCTCTATTTACCTGTTCTGCTCTGCTAAAGACCAGATTGTCACTCAAAGCTCAGGGACTCAACCTGGGTAGCGAGTGGCTGCTTCTGGCAGAAGTCTTTACTGATCTGGCTGCTGGACTCCAAAACCTGCTAACATCAGTATCATTACAGTTTGGTTGATAGGCCACTCCTACATTTTTTGAGCCAGACAGCGACCATCTGTTCACCAGGAGGGGAGAGCTATTGTGGAGTCTGAGGTTCACTGGTCGGTACATGGGCTCATCTCCTTCCAAAACGTATCTAACTGTCCAGACTCCTGGGTCCCCCTGACATTCTGGTAATCCACCTGGCGGGTAATTAATGATTTGGGGTCTATTCCTTTGTGGGTTCTTGGGGTTTTAATTAGACAGGATTTGGCTAGGATTAGGGTTCTCTTCCTGGATGTCTGCTTAGTGTGGTTGGAAGTGGTCCCCTGTAATTATTGGAGCCGGCTCATAGCCAGAAGGCTATGGAGAGCAGTAGAATTAAACTCAACAAAAGAGACTCCAAATTTGTGCCACTTGGCTAGACAATGTGTTTTTGAAAAAGGTGAATCTATTTACTTCTACAATTTTTTTTAATTTTTTTTATAAGCCATCAGATTTTGCTATTTGAGGTAGGAGTAATGTATTGTCTTCACTAGCGTATCATCCTTTGGAGGGTAAACCTACAAGATACATTTCCTACTTTAATTTCATTTACTTACAAAAAACAGAAAAACAAAAACAAAAAAAAACAAAAAGAGCACAACGAAACAATGATAAGGGGAAGGGGGTTATAATTGACAAGCGTTCTATGTTGTAGGTTTGGGGCCCTTCTGCTATAGGGGTCCAAGACCAGTGAGCACCCAGAGACTTGCTTACATCCTCCAATAGGTTAATTTCATAGATTTTATGTTGTCGTCACCCAGAGTTTGGCTTTATCCCTTTCTCTTTCTTTTCTTCGATGATGTTAACTTCCACTACATACATCCCGTGTTCGGGGTTGTAACCAAAATTTCCAAATTTCTGACATAGGCCTTCATTTATTTAATTTGCCCATTCAGGAGGCAATTGAGCAGGTCATGGCTTGGGTGGTAGGGCACACCAGCTGATTTTAGACTTAAAAAAGCGGGGTGTATGGCAGGATGTGTCCTTACCAATTTGGGGTGGTATCAAATTTTAAGGGACACTCCCAACAAAAAATGAAACTTTCATTTTTTTTATTTTGTATTGTTGATTTCAGATATGTCTATTATTTTTTTTATGTGACTGTAATTAATAAAATATGTAACTAAACAAGTGTGACTGGGCACCACCAGTTTGTGAGATATAGTGTTTTTGGGTGCCACCCTCTATTGACTTTACAGCACAAATTTCTCACTTTGGGGCTGGGGATACAGAATGCAGTCTATAAGTCAGAATTCTGATCATGGACTTGCATTGAGGGTAATGTAATTATTACATAACAAGGGGGCGGAGTTATCATCCTGTTCAAGTTAATCTTCTCTCTTTGTGTTGGAAGGCAGATAAAACATTTTGTACACAGCTAGCTAGTCCTGCCCACTATGATACACAGGAGCCAGTAAGAGAGCGAGGAGTATCTTATTATGACATCATCATGCAGGCTTTGACCACAGTAAGACTAACTTCAAGAATTTGGACGATGTTGCATCAGGGGAAATATTCATGAAATGGCGCCAGGAGATAAACACCTCATTTTATTTTTCCTTTTATATGCAATGGAAAAAAACAGTGGCATATGATGTAAATATGTGTTTGTTTTAAATGACCAGGTTATCTAGTTATATCTTATGTAAGTGGTTGTGTCCCTTTAAATGGGAAGGGTGTTTGAAGAGGGCTTCCCTCTCACCTATTCTCACGTGGTTGGACGTGCCCACTGAGCCAAAGGCTGGCTAGTGGTCAGCACTTAAAATGGGGTGTAAAGCCTGATGGTTTGGTTATCTGGTAAGACGGTGGGGTGGGGAAGCACCCAATGTTTGTAAGTATTAAGTTGTTATTTTTAGCATTTGCAAGGACTAGTTATGTATTACAGTTTTATATATAACAAAAGAAAGTGAAATATTTGGTGAAATGGTTTTTATAAATGCTATTGGGAAAGGGAAAGGTGTAAGATTCAAAAGTCAAATGGAGAATGGTCCGCACTACCTCCACACATGAGTCATCCAACAAAAGATGAGACAGAAAAATGAGAGGCATGAAAATGATAAGTTAGGCTAATAGGTTAGATACTTTAAAAAAAATAAAAAAAAAAGGTCTAGAACATGCTCCTTTACCTTCATGCTTTCTTACTAGCTTAAGCACTGTTGAAGAAATTCCCACTGAATTCTGAGCATAGCAACGATAAATTGCATTCAGGTCATCTGAAGTAACTTCAGGCAATGTTATTGTCAGGAAACAGCTTGTACCCTCAACATCTTTTTTATTGTTACTTTAAAAAAAGAAGAGACATAGTTATGTTTATGTAAAAGGAATATATAGTGAACATATAGCACACAATGTGACCATATTCAAACATTACATAAATGTACCCAATTTGGCCGATTTTCATACCGACATTACTGGAGCAGAACGCTAGCTTATTTTGAAATAGCAAAAGTCCTATCCTAAAATTCAATGAGAGGACGTCAGCTATAGCTCCTGGAATGTCCTGAAATTAAATAAAATTTCAATCTTTAAAAAAAAAGTGACACATTAATTAAATACCTTAAAATAAATAGAAGTAACATAAAATTATTAAAATGTAAAAATGCTTATATTAATGTCAATATACTATTATAATATATAACATTATTATATCATAATTGTATATACTTTTTATATATTTACATTAGTTCTCCTACACTTTTCTGCTCAATTCTGCAACTAAAATCTGGAGAATGGAACTGCCTGAAACTCAACTTCAGGTGAGTTTGATCCTTTAGGAGTAAGCGAAATACATAGGATTTTGCTGTCCAATTGTGTTTTGGCCTGAATGCAAGTGTTATATATATATTATATAAGGAGAGTATAAACACTATCTGAAACAAGATAGAATAGGTCACAAAGATTTTCTGCCAGCATTACCATTTGTCTGTTTTTTCCAAGAGTGTTTCTTGTGATTCCAAACTCTGCCTTATCCATTTTATATGTGGTTTAAAATTTTGCTCGAAGCCAAAAAAAACTTTACACACAAGTTCCATAGGTTTCCCTTCATGAAAAAGAGATAAAAACATAAAACTTCAGATTTCTTAAAAAATCCTTAAAAACCTTTAGGTAACACAATGCAGAAAAATACAATGTATTGTTACATGAAGCAGATTGTTCGTTAAGTCTTTGGTCATTGCCTGTTGGTGATGGACATGCCACCCTATTGGTTCTGTACACTAACAGTTAGATGGGGTAATAATATAGTACCTCCACACAGTGGCATTATAGGGTAGGCATAATAACTTGCCCCCTTGTGCCAACCCAATGGAGAACTGCTGGCATCTGCAGTGAGGGAGTACTTATCTAGTGCTCACTCACACTCATTAGGCACTGCTGTGACCTGAGATATTGGTTAGGGGAGATTACAATTCTATTGGGGTCAGAAACCAGCATGCAGTGTTGACAGAGGGAATATGGCTGTGGATGGAAAGCAGGGGGTAGTGTGACATCATAGCCCCACCCCTTTATAGTTACACAGTACAGAGCCATGCAGGAGGATCCCAACCACAGCCATGCTCCCTCGGTACACTATACACCAGGGTTCTGAGTCAGGCTCCTTCCCCTGCCTCAGGAAAGTAAGAATTTGAAAGTGGGACGAGGGAGGTGATGTACATGCCTGTTCTGCTAATTTTCAGTGGTCCACTTGTGTGGATTGCAGCTCATATAATTAGCCTACTAAGTGTCATAGGTTCTTAAGTCCATAACAGATGGCATACCACAGCTTAACTATTAATTAACTACCTCCCTGTGTCCCTCCAATGTAACTTGTTGAGAGAGAGAGATAGCTTGATAGATACATATAAATAAATATATAGCTAGATGAAACGGTCTACTCAATATTCCCCTATCTGGGCCTAATTCGTGCCAGATTGGGGCATAAAGCCATACTGCAGAGAAATCCACAGTTCACCTACCCAATATGGCCTGAAAGATCAGCACTCGTGTGAAAAGTAATAAGGGAATTCAGTCCAACCATCCACTTGGAAGTAATAAGTACGGCAGTATGAGTCAGGATCAGAGGTGATACAGGTAGAGAGTGGAAAGAAAGGCAGACATAGTGCAATATGTACAAATAAGGAATTAATTCACAGAGAAAATTGGCAAGAATGGTTCTATCACACATACTAATTATTTAAGAAGTGGTTAATTATCAAAAAAGTGTCAATTTGTTATTAGTTTTAATACTTTACTATTATTCCCTCATTAATTATATCACATATTTTCTTAAAATCCAACATAACTGAGACTAACATGTTTTTCCCTCACAGGTATTAAATTAGCCTCTGAATTGGTTACAGTAATTTACTCTCACCACTCCGTCTAACTTTCTCTTTACTTAAATATTTAATAAGTTAAATTAATAAATATAGTTTATTTAGTTGTGAGACTAAACATGAAAATATATTGTCTTACCAATTTCTGCTTCTGAATGGCTTCCATTCATGGGATATAAAATATTTGGAGTGTGGCTTGTGTCATTCACTGCATGATAAAAAAAAAAAGTGTAATTCCATTATAGCGGTGGTATTGAAGAATAATGTTTGATGATGTCATGACAGGAAATGAATAGAGTTGAGAGAACCCGAACCGCAAAGTTTGGGTTCGTACCAAACATTAGGATTTTTGGACCCCGGACCCGAACACGGACATTCCATTGTATGTCCGGGTTGGAGTTCGGCGATTCATATCGCCTAAACAAATTAAAAATTACTAGTGACTGGACAGCTATTGCTGCCCAGTCACTAGTAAAATAATCCCCCCCCCCTAGTCCCCACCCATTGCCGGGGGGTGGGGACCGTATAATAATAATGGTGGGGGGGACCTAATATCCCCCCCAGGTGCCCACCCATTGCCGGCAGGTGGGGACCCTATAACAATAAGGGTGAGGGGGACCTAATGTCCTCCCCAGGTCCCCACCCATTGCTGGTAGATGGGGACCCTATAACAATAAAGGTGGGGGGGACCATGGTCCCCCCCTGCCCCCACCCATGAGTGGTGGGTGGGGACCACAAATAAAGTGACTAGGGGTGCCCAGCCCCTAGTCACTCCCCCCCGAATTAAAAAAAATGCCTACCTACCCCCCTTACCCTAATAATAGTGAGGGCGGTGGGCAATAAACTAACCTGTAAAAAAATAACAATTTCATACTTACCATTTGATGTCTTCTTTTTTCTTTCTTCTTTTCTTTAGCCCCAAAAAAGACCAAATAAAAAACCATAATATGCGCCGCAACTGTTAAAAAAAAAAAAAAGAACCGAGCGCAAAAAAAATAAATAATCCACTGGTGAAAAAAAATAATCCATCTTCGCCCATGGAGGGCCCCATGCAGACTGAGCTCTGCAGGGCGGGGGAAGGCTTATAAAGCTTTGTCCCGCCCTTCAATTAAGCTCAGAGCACTCTGATTGGTTGGTTTAAGCCATCCAATCAAAGTGCTCTGACAGGTAAATGAAGAGACTGACACACACAGCGTGGGAAAGTTCTTTAGAATTTTCCCACTCTGTTTAAAATGGCTAGCACTCTAATTGGTTGGATTTCAAACCATCCAATCAGAGTGCTAGCCATTTTAAACAGAGTGGGAAAATTCTAAACGGGGCCCTCCATGGGCGAAGATGGATTTTTTTTTTTCACCAGTGCATTATTTATTTTTTTTTGTGCTCGGTTCTTTTTTTTTTATTTTTTTTTAACAGTTGCAGCGCGTATTATGGTTTTTTATTTGGCCTTTTTTGGGGCTAAAGAAAAGAAGAAAGAAAAAAGAAGACATCGAATGGTAAGTATGAAATTGTAATTTTTTTACAGGTTAGTTTATTGCCCATCCTCCTCACTATTATAAGGGTGAGGGTGGGTAGGTAGGAATTTTTTTATTGCGGGGGGGGAAGTGACTAGAGGCTGGGCACCCCTAGTCACTTTATTTGTGGTCCCCACCCGCCGCTCATGGGTGGGGACTGGGGGGGGGGGATACTAGGTCCCCCCCTCATTATTGTTATAGGCTCCCCACCAGCCGGCAATGGGTGGGGACCAGGGGGACATTAGGTCCCCCCTAACATTATTAGGGTTCGGGGGCGAGTTCGAGTTTCAAAGTTCAGCCGAACCCAAACATCGAGGTGTCCGCTCAACTCTAGAAATGAATGCAGCACATTTCTGTATGTAAAACATTGATATACATAAAAAATATTAAAATCAAAACTTACATATCTTGGAAATTCAGTGACATACATTTTGTTTGTGCAGAAATGTATTGTAATGAGTTTTGTGGGAGATGTCTGTTATATGTATTAGGAAGTCTATATGAGTCTGAAAAATTGGATATTAATTTGAATGTTCAGTAATATGCCAAAGATTATGCAATTGTGTTTAATTATTTTATTCAAGTCAATTTTACTCGAAAAAAAAGTTCTACATTTATATAGGTTTTCCAATGTTAACGGGTACAGAAGAAAAAAGTGGGAAAGGGTAGATCATAATGTGTAGATTTCGATTACATTTCATATTGATGGATTACATATCTACATTCTCCTTTCAGTAAGAGGCAGAGAGTAAGAAGAGGGAAATGGGGAGAAGATAAAAGAGAGAAGTAATGGAATGGGGGGGGGGGGGGGATTATAGGAGGAGATTGAAGATATGGTATAGTTGGCATATCTGAGATCTATGGGCCTACACAAGTTACATATCAATCACTAACGCCCAATTTATTCAGTTCAAATGCCAGGTTCACCACAGTTCACATTGAAATGAATTGACCCAAGTGAATATGAGTATTTTAGTGTCAATTCTGGCACACCCTTTTACAAAATTATATGTTAGTTGTTACTGATGACAATGCAATATTATTATTCAAATTGATTTCTAAGAAACTCTGTCTTTTAATTATACATCTCTTGTGTGACCTGTTAAACAACTAAAAAATGATGTGCTATGTTGAGATAAAGGACAGCAAGTTCATGAAATGGATAAATTAAATCTAAACCTTTCCATGGGACAGCATCATCTTCCTCAAATTCCATATGTTTATTGATCAAACTGTAAACAATGCGTCCTTGTTTTTGTTTACTAACATAAACAAATACAAGATTGCCAATTTTCTTCCACAGAAATATATTTTATGCAAATAACAATATGAATATTCAATAGAAATAGTTACAATCATACATACCCCCAGTCTCTATTTTCATAGTTGCTCTAACAGTCCATTTGCTTTCATTAATATGTAGAATATATTCACATACATATAATCCTGAGTCTTGATCATGGATATTGTTTAGCAAGATGTTGTCATTTTTTAATATTAGAGATGGTCTCTCAGGTACCTCAGTCACTTTTTTATCATTCTAAAAAATTGAATAATAAAATCAAACAGGTTTTATGCAGCCACGTGTTCAATTTTCAAATACAACGATATACAAATGTTGCCATTACCTCTATTTACCATTTGTGGATGATTTAGGCATGTATATTATAGTCCTTTCTTCTCCATTTTAGCACAGTGTAACTTAATTCCAACAAGATGTTGTAATATAACCTCACTACACCACTATAATACTACATCATTATATTTGCCAGGGCCGGCCTTAAGTGTTCCGGCGCCCTGTGCGGGCTTCCCCCGTGGCGCCCCCCCCCGTCTCTTTCACCCCCCTATGTTTGTGTCTCTCTCCCTTCCCATGTTTGTCTCTTTCCTCTTCCTTGCCATGTCTGTCTCTCTCTCTCTCTCTCTCTCTCTGTTCTGTCTCTTTCCCCCCGTCCCCTATTCTGTCTCTCTCCCCCCGTCCCCTATTCTGTCTCTCTCCCCCCGTCCCCTGTTCTGTCTCTCTCCCCCCCGTCCCCTGTTCTGTCTCTCTCCCCCCCGTCCCCTGTTCTGTCTCTCTCTCTCCCCCAGTTCTGTCTCTACCCCCTGCCCCTTTTCTGTCTGTCTCTCTCCCACCCCTCCCCTGTTCTGTCTCTCCCCCCTCCCCTGTTCTGTCTCCCCCCCCTCCCCCTGTTCTCTCTCTCTAGCCCTGTTCTCTCTCTCCCCCCTCCCCCTGTTCTGTCTGTCTCTCTCTCCCCTCACCCTGTTCTGTCTGTCTCTCTCTCCCCTCCCCCTGTTCTGTCTGTCTCTCTCCCCCCTCCCCCTGTTCTGTCTGTCTCTCTCCCCCCTAACCCCTGTTCTGTCTGTCTCTCTCCCCCCTAACCCCTGTTCTGTCTGTCTCTCTCCCCCCTAACCCCTGTTCTATCTCTCCCCCCTGCCCCTGTTCTGTCTGTCTCTCTCTCCCCTCCCCCTGTTCTGTCTCTCCCCCCTAACCCCTGTTCTGCCCCTCTCCCCCCCTCCCTTACCTTTGCCTGAAAAGGTGGCTCCAGGGAGGGGGCGGAGCTAAACGGCACAGCGGTGTAGCTCCGCCCCCACCCCGGGAAGCAGAGCAGAGTCTGCATTACGGGGAGCCCCTGGCAGCAAGACTTTGTGCTGCTCGGCTCCCCATGCTTAATGCAAGCATGGGGAGCCGAGCAGCACTATCTCATGCTGCCCGGGGCTCCCCGTGAAGCAGATGCTGCACTGCTTCCCGGGGTGGGGGCGGAGCTACACCGCTGTGCCGGTTAGCTCCGCCCCCTCCCCGGACCTAGATAAGAATGCCGAGCAGAGGACTGGTGAGGGGGGATCTTTTGATCTCCCCCAGCCAGTGCCTCTACCGGCTTTTTTTTTTTTCTTTATACCGGCCGGGCAGGCGCCCCCTGGGGTGTTGCGCCCTGTGCGCTCGCACAGGTCGCACACCCCTAAGGCCGGCCCTGATATTAGCCTCTGACATAATTATCTATGACTACTTGAACACAATTGCACAAAGGAAAGATTGAGTTCCCTTTAAATTACTGCTAGTCTTTCAACAGGGTTTTTTTTGTTTTTGTTTTTTACCTTCTTTTGGCTCAACATCGGAAAACAAGGAATAGGAAAAAAGCTAAACTTGACAAACACAAGTCTTTTTTCAGAAGGATAATAAAGGTACAGAACTCACTACCTGAAGAGGTGATGCCAGTAAATACATTAGATGCCTTTAAAAGGGTCTTTTAATGAGCCAGAACATAGAGGGCAATGTATATTAGTATAGAAATGTAATATTTATTTAATGCTTGCTGATCCAAGGAGAACTCTCCATTGAAAGCAGAATTCAAAATTGCTGAAATATAATTTTTTTGCCTTCTTTTGTATCCACAGTGGTAAACAAGGAATAGGAAAAGGGTTGAACTTGATGAAAACAAGTATTTTGACAACCTAAATTACTATGTAGCTATGAGTTATAGCAGCATAGAAGCTGATACCAGCTCCACTAGTTTATATTATTTTATATTTTTGTATAAGTTTATTTATTTCACTTCTAGCCCCTTTTGTGATTACATGTTTGTATAACATAATTTGATGAAACTTTATATATATATATATATATATATATATATATAAGTCCACAAGTGGAGAACTCAACATTTCAATGTTGACAAGGAAAACTCAGCCTGGGTGCTGTGTGGCAAATATATAGAAATCCAAAACACAAAAATGTGTAAAAAAACCATGAGCTCACATGACTTGAATCACAATAAATGTCGATGTATTAAGTCATAGAACAGCAAAGTATCGACGTTTCGGTTCACTCATGAACCATTCTCAAGACAAATTTGCCAATAGCTGACACTCTAATATATATAAGAAATAATAAAGGTAATTAAAACCATACTCACCCCACCTGAGTGCTCACACACCACACACCCGAAAGAATAGAGTAAAAATCGGAAGTAGCAGCATACCACAGAGAGGGAGACTGCAGTGAATACAAAACGGCTACCGTGAAAACTCAGGTGTGGTGAGTATGGTTTTAATTACCTTAATTATTTCTTATAAATATTAGAGTGTTAGCTATTGGGAAATTTGTCTTGAGACTGGTTCCTGAGTGAACCGAAACATCGATACTTTGCTGTTCTATGACTTAATGTATCAACTTTTACTGTGATTCAAGTCCTGTGAGTGCGTGGTTATTTTACACATATTTGTGTTTTGGATTCCTATATATATATGTATATATATTTTTTTCCCAAATAAATAGTGTCTGCTACAACATTGTTAACTGAAATGTAATAAAGTTTAGATTTGTAACGTTTAGGAGATTTAATTCATATAGCATCTAAACAGGGGATAATACCCTATTTCTCTCCTGATGTACTTACCCAGTCATGGGAAGTGTAAAATATATCTATTACTTTGGGGGTTAGAATACCCTATTTCCTCAATCTTCTCTGGTTGGGTCTTTTTCAATTATAACAGACTCCCTATCCAATAATCAGGAACATTTTTTTTTTGTGCAGCAAAATAGAGCCGTATTTATTGGTAATGGTGAAACTGCTAAAAAAAAAAATGGAGAACACTATCCAAACTGCTTTTAATAAGATTCAAAAACTTTATAAACATTAATTAAGATCAAGTTTGGTGATTTCCTCCCTGGAAAATTATCTAAAAACTAGATGGGCGACAGCTTACCAATTATACTTCTGAAGTGTACATTTATCATAAGCATCCCTGAATAAAATGCCCATGCCACTACCCCTGGCGCTATGCAGGTTATTTTTCATTAATACATTTTGCTATTCAGCATTTTTACATACAGTTTATTTGAAAGATTCCACCTTATATTTTAAATCAGCGACCATAATATAAAATGATAACATCGATCTGTAAGAATGGATACAGAGGTACTCTCTCTCTGTAATAAGTGTTTACAAAGTATGTATGTTCTGTATTTTGAAATTATTAATATGAAACACAATAAAAAGAATTTAAAGATAAAAAAAAGAGATAAAATGATAACATCTAAAAGAAACTCACCTTGTACCATATAACATCTGACCTATTCATTCCTTTGTGACAGCTCAGTGAAGGACAGGAGATTGTTCTTTTTGTTTTGATAATAAAAAAAAGATGACTTTGGCCATAATTTGGGCAGCTTTCTTTTCCTTTGACATTGAGGCTTATTTTCAAACTGAATTTTTCCGATCTGAATTATAATGAGAAAAATGCCAAAGATCAGTAATTTTCTATGTTTAATGTCCACACAGTATTTTTAAAATTGCATTACCTATTTTTATTGTGAATCCTTACCTGCAAATGTAAATTCCAGAGTCTTTCACTTCTACAGGTGAAAACCAAAGTGCGCTTCCTTTCTTCTGTATGTTAGGTGAGTCTTGGGTGTATTGTAATTCCCCTATGTGGCCAGCTCTATCTTGGAAATACCAGGTAATGCTATTTTCATTAAGGGAAGATGTAGCACATCTGAAGAAAATGGTCTCTTCAGAATAAACCTCATATTTGAGTTTTGGCTCATCATTTAAACCACGTAAGATGTCTAAAATGTTAAATAAAATAAGCATTTAATTTTAAAGAGAGCATAATGACAGTATTTTAAAATACATAAGACATTTATAATTTTTTGCTGAATTCTTCATATTTTTTTATTATATTACTGGTTAACAATGGGAACTGACAAACACTCACACTTTTTTCTGCTTATGAGTGTTCCTTTTCAGCAACAGATTATTTTTTTTTTTATACTTTATATCTTTATTTGGATTTATTAATAATACATTTTCAGCAACAGATAGCTTGACACATACTCACCAAGTTCAACAAACACATTTTTTCCAAACTGATAGACCAATAGAAAATCACTTTATGCATTCTAGCTAAAAAACAAAAATGGCCTGCTGATTGGTTTTTCTAAACAAAACATAATGCAATATTAGGAAGGCAACTGAAGTAATCAGCAAAAAAGAAAAAAAAAATGCTCATTGATTTTATAATATTGGCATTATTTCACTTGCATTTAAATTTAAGCACATCATTTATTTACAAATACTAATAATGAGAATAAGAACTTAATGAAAAGCAGAAAATTATTGTGAATTGTTGGGTTGGTTTGCATGTATCTTGAAACATATATTTCTACTGTATCACTTGCAGGGGGTTTGTAAAGTATTTTTATTTTATGTACAGGATAAAGATTTCTTTTAAAAATCAGTGTAATATTAAATAATAATTTTTATAATTGTAGGTCAGTTATAGGTATTGTTAATAAAAGTACATTTAATTTGCAATAGTGAACAGATCAAGCTCTTCTTGAATTTGGATACCTTTTAACTTCCTTGCTGCTTAATGCAAAAATACTCACACCTAACACTGCCCTGATACTGTGGTTACATCTAGATTATGCAATTCTGTAAACTACGTCTTAGTTCTGCTTAACATAAGAAACAGGAAAGCCTTGTGCAAGCTATGACCTGTAACCATAGGCGTCGCTACAGGGGGGTAATAAGGTTATTCCTTGCCCTCTTGTGTGTCCCCTGCTGAATTTCGAAGCCCCAATGGAGACTCTGGGACTAAAGTATGCTTTAGCTCCCAATCTCCGAAACTGCTGTCCTACTTTTTTTTTGTTGTTGTTGATGCCTTCCCCACACCCGGAGCTTTCCTCCTTCCGGGGCACTTTCAGAAGCACTGTCCTGAAATCGGAGGTTTAAGCTCTCACCTGGGTGAGAGTAAGAGCCAGCTCTTTAAAAGGGGAGGAGGGGGCAGTGGGATATTTATTTATTTATTTCATTTAAGATTCTCCTTAGCGTGCGGTACCATGTTGCTCCTGAATTGTACACAACCTAACCTTAGAATGAGATACCACACTTTCGCAATCTGCCCTCAAAGTGAGGGTGTCCAGTGTCACACAACATGCTGGTACTCAGAAGAGCCAATGGACTGCAGGAGCTCAGAGTAGTCTGTAGCA